>VDFB02193867.1:316910221-317154208 GCA_007258455.2 Sequoia sempervirens
TCAATGAAAGAGAGGGACAGAGTGGGAGAGAGTGGGAGAGAGATAGAGGGTAGAGGGGAGAGAGAGATAGGAGTGATTGAGTGAGAGAATTGGGAGAGAGAGAGAGATGGAGAGAGAGAAAGAGGGAAAGAGATAAAATTTAAATATTTTATATATTAGTAATATATATATATTTAAATATTTATACATTAACTAAAATATTGAAATAATATTTAAATATTATACATAATAATATAATATATTATAAATTAAATACATAATTCGGTAAGATATTATCATAAATTGTATATTATATATTACATTATAAACTATATTGTATATTATATATTAAATTATAAACTTTATTGCATTTTTAAATCATATATTATAAATTGTATAACATATTTTAAACTCATATCTAAAACATATCGGATATCCGATATGTCTGACACAAAATTTAATGCCTAGGGATTAGCCTCAAGCTTGCTTTGGAATTTGGTTCGGACCTACCAATCCTAGTAATTCAACACAAAAAATGTGTATAACTTACCTTGATTTTCCAAACTTCGCCCATGTGGCTGATGACTTTTTTCTTACCCAAAATTGATGAAATGAAAAGGGTTTGTAAAGGAGCTTCTCAACTTTCCACCAATATAAATTACACTTTATTTTGAATCTAATAAATAATTATTATTCATTTTCTATTAGAATTACGACTAAAGTCTTGATTGATAGCCTGATTGAAAAACATATGTAGCTTTCAAACGGTATCACATTTTTTGAATCCAAAACATGCACCACATTCTATGCTTTGTATACTATAGGATTTAAAAAAAATGAATTTCATGAAGTTTTGACCAAGTTAAGGTGGTCAAACATACGATTTTTTTATATTTTTAAAAAGTTGTAATAAAAAATTCATAATTAATTATTACTTGGAAAAAAATTAGAAAAAAATATGTATTACATCTGGACATGAGTCCTCTACTTATATCTAAAATCTTATAAAAAAAATTATCATTTTATTACGGTTAGGGTGGTAAGACATATACCTACTTCTTATTTTTCCCCTAAAATTTAAGTACTACTGCATTGATATTTCAATTTTTCACCAAATAGATTTAAAAAAAAAAAAACCTAGTAGTTTAGAAACTACATTCAATTTGCCACAGATTCTATTCTTACATATTTTTGAAATAATATAGATAACTTATTCAAATTTTTACATCAAGTTGCCTAACTCTGATTTTTCTAAATTTTCATTGCAGCTTAAGGGTCTATTTTTTCCATGATGATCCTGCACATACCCTTATCTACTAGTTGTGCTATGAATCTACGGATGGACTGGAGTCTTCCTTGTAGGCCTTTTAGCTACTTTAATGTTCTGGGTGCCTCCATTTCGAGGATTTCCTTGACTTTAGTGGGGTCTACCATGATCCCTCTCATGGATACAATGTATCCTAGCAACTTTCCTGATTGTACCCCAAAGACACTTTTTTGGATTTAGTAAGACTTTGTACTTTTCTAATCTATCAAAGGTGGAACTCAATGCCACTATGTGATCTCGATGTTTCTTTGACTTGGCTAATATGTCATCCACATAATCCTCCATAGTCTTATGGACCATATCATGAAAGATTAGTGTCATGGCCATTTGGTAGGTTGCTCTTGCATTATTTAGCCCAAACGACATCATGTTCCAACAATATGTTCCCCATGGACAAGTGAATGCTATTTTGTGTTAGTCTTCTTTTGCTATCATGATCTGGTTGTATCTTGAGAATCCATCCATCAAAGATAACATCTCATGTCCTACTGTCATATCCACAATCATATCGATGTTTGGGAGTGGAAAGTCATCCTTGGGAAATGCTTTGTTCAAATCTCTGAAATCTGTACAAATATGGATGCCCCCAATGGGCTTTCAGATAGGTACAAGATTGGAGACCCACTTTGGATAATCAATCAACTATATAAATCTTGCATCTAGGAGATTTTGTAATTCCATTTTGACCAACAATGCTATCTGCAGATGCATTTTCTTTAGCTTTTGTCTCACAAGTTTTGCTTCAGGATATACAGCTAGGTGGTGAACCACAACTTCTAGATCAATTCCAGGCATGTAGACATAGGTCCATGCAAAGTTTACTTTCCTTTCTCTTAGGAATGCAACTAGGAGTTCCTTTTCTTCTGTTAAAAGAGACTCTACATAAAATGTTATGTGTGGTGTCTCTTTTGTTCCCAATTTGACCAGATTGCACATTTTTGCAAGAGCTGATGACTTCTCCTGATGAATGGCACTGTGAGGAAGATTGAATCCTTCATCCTTCGACACCTTGGAGAGGTTTTCACCATTGGATATGTCCTTTATTTTTACTTTTTTCAATTCAAAGAGTGCCATAGTTTGGTTTTCACTCAAAGACCTAGAGATTATTATCAAGTTTTCACTTTTGTGATTGAATAATTCAATTGTTTCCCCGTAATAGGCATGTATGTCCAATATGATGTCAAATATAACTTTGTGATATCTACATGGTATATTATCTTGTGATCCCATGAATTCTAAGAGTGCCTCATAGTTTTGGAATGTGTCTAGAACCAGTGGTCCTCATTGGTCATAATCGATGAGTTGAGGATAGACTAAGTTTATTTCATGGGTTTGGTTGGTCGAATCAAAAGATAGGGTAATAATCATGAGAAGAGAGGAATCCTAGAATAGCATTGGTAAATTGGTTATGGCATCCTCCTCATCACTACTACTACTACAAATGTCGGTTATGTCAAATGTAAATTTGTTTATGACTTGACCTGTGGATACAGGTAATCGAAGAGTGACTGTTAATAGCTGGGGGGGAGTTTTGACTATTCTAACTAGAGGACTTTTGCCATGTATGGTTACCCTTAGAGGAGTACATCCAAGGCCAATATTTCTCATACGCCTCTCTGGAATGATGGGTACTAGAATACCATTGTCATTTTTTCCAAGTCTCTTGTTTCTATCATAGCCCATACCAAGCATCATTTGTAGTCCTTTGCTACTCTCATCCATTGGAAGATTAGGAACAAGCCTTTCATCTTGGTATAGTAAGCTTGATATGTCTCTTTCATCTACCACTTCATGACTTAGGTCCCCCCAACATCTAAATCTAGAAGGGTCTGCACTGAAGGTTTGGGATGATGTTCCAGCTGGTTGGGGTTGCCCATGAGACCTAGGAGATTGAGGTAACTCTCCTATCATGAAGAAAATTTTCTTCATTTTTTAATCCCCACACCCATTGTCTTGGATAATGAACTTGATTTCATATATATTAGGAATGGTGGGTGTCTTTTTCTTAGATGTGGAGGCTAAAGTAGTTGGGTCTACATATGGGTTTGAAGGGCCTTCATCATTCTTTGGAACTTGGGGGATCTTATAGTATTTTTCTTCCAAACTCTTGCAATAAGCGAAGGACTCGATATCACCGTAGATCATGACCTCTTGGTTTTGATATGTGAACTTGATGCATTGATGGAAGGTAGATGTAACTACTTGCATCCCATGGATCCACAGATTCCCTAGGAGAATGTTATAAGGCAAATCAAGGTCAAGGACCTGGCAAGTAGTTTCCATAATGGCTGACCCTACTTGAATAGGGAGTTGGATAGTGCCTTGGGACACTCTTTCCTGATCATCATATGCTCTAATTGTGATGCCCTTTCCTTTTTCAATAGTATCTTCAGAGAATCCCAGACTCTTTATCAGCTTGAGAGAACAAATGTTTAGACCCACACCCCCATCCACCAAGACCCTTTTAACTTTATTTTTATGAACCAAGACTTCAAGGTGGAGTGCATGATTATGAGATGGTTGGGTGGGGAATTCCTAATTGAAAAATGTGAGGAGATTTGGGGTGATAATGTTTTTGACCATAGCTAGGAATTGGTTAGCATCGAGATTAGCAAAGACAGTAGATGAAGCCAATGCTTCCTCAAGGATCTTTCTATGGACGAGTGAAATATTTAGTAACTCCATGATGGATATCTGAGCGGGAGTTCTTTTCAGCTAGTCTAAGACATTGTAGCCACTAGGAATGGATTTCAGATTTGAGGTGGATGCCCTAGGTGGTTGTGATGACCCAACAATGGTGATTTTTCCACTGTGTGTGGTGACTCCACAATCAGCTTTGGCTCCCTTGATTTTTACAATAGTGACCCATTTGTCTAGGGATGCAGAAACATGGTCGTACACATTGTTCACATTGGCATACTTTTTCTTTCCATTGTTGTTCCCTTTGTTATGATCCGACATCAGATTCGTGTATATTTTAAGGTCTTGATTTCCAATTGGTTGCTCAACATTTATGATCTTGTCATTTGTGAGGTCTTGGATCAAATTTTTCAACCTCATGCAACTAGCTATTGTGTGCCTCTTGATTTTATGAAAATCACAAGGGTGGTTTTCATTGTACTATGGTGGTTTCACTTAGGGCTCTTGATAATTCTCCTAAGTGGGAATTTTGATGAGATTCTCGTTTACCAGTTTCTTCATGACGAATTCAATTGATTCCCCAAGGGTTATGTACTTTCGCTTGGGGGGATATTTTTTTTGCAGAGGTGGTCCTCCTTGATTAGTTAGATTGTTGACTTGATTGTTTGGTAGTTGTTGTGATACCACATTGGTTTGTGTGTTGTTTCGATTGTTGTTTTGCGGTTGTTGGTATGATTGGGTGTTTTGTTTCAAAGCACTGATTATGACCTTGGCATCCACCACACCATCATTGGTGATATTTTTGTTTCTCTCCCATGGATGAGATTTTTTGTTATAGCTAGTGGAAGGGTAGTTGTCTTGAGGTTCCAGATATGTGGGTGTCTCCCCTTGTGCAATAATGGCTCATTCGATATTGAGCGCTTTGGGGATCAAATGGTCGTATGTGGTGATGCACTACATCTTAAGATGAAATGCCAAGGTTTTCTCAAGATTGGAAATGATGGTGCAAACTTGTTATTCTCTTGGCATGGCCCACTTTCTCCTATTGGCCTTGGATTGCCATCATTGTAGGAAAAAAAAGAATGATTCCCCCTTACCTTGTTTAAGAGCAGATAGTTCTTCTAGACTAATATCCATGCCAATGTTGAATGCGTAATTTTTTAGGAATGCGTCTACGATTTCTTGGAACTTTTTGATGCCAGGAGGAAGGAAAGAGAACCACTCCATGGCAGGACTAGCCAAAATTCTAGGGAATAGCCATATCAGATATGTATTGTCATAAGCGACCTCCATGCAATGTACTTGGAATTCCTTGATGTGATCCTTAGGGTTTCCCGTCCCACGATACTTGTCAAATTTAGGGATTTCAAACCCCTTTGGGAATGGTACCATTGCAAGGCTCTTGTCAAATGAATAGGGGCACAAGTTGCTTGGTGTTTTTGTTGTTTTCCCTGATTGGAGATCAAGTACTTACTTCGAGAGAAATTTGAATTGTGTCATCATGTCATCTTGCAGATCAAGAGGTGGAGTGAATGTGTTTTAAAGTGTTTGAGGTGTTTGAGTGATGGGTGGGGTGTTGGGTATGTTGGCAAGATTTTGTTGCAAGCTCTGCTGCACGATCAAGGCTTTTTGATATGCTTGCATTTTCTATTGTGCCAACAATCCTTGTTGTTGGTCTTGTTGTTGCTGTGCCAACAACGCTTGTTGTTGTTGTGCCAACAATGCTTGTTGTTGGTCATGTTGTTGCCGTGACAACAATACTTGTTGTTGGGCTAGTAATTGGGTGGCTTCTTGTTGTGCTTGGTACTACTATAGGGCTTGCCAATATGCTCACTGTTGAGTTGCTTGCAGTTGTACTTTGTATTGAGCTTGTGCTTGCCACTACTGTATTTGACTACAAATTATGATGAATGTTTGGTGACATATCGACAAAATATTTTTGACTTACCGGCACAACACTGATTCAAATTTCATCACTTTAATGACAAATTTTTATACATTGAAACCATGACCCAACATTATCGGTCAACACCACTGAAAATGTTGGTGATGTCCATCACAACATCAACGTAACTTTGTCCATCTATCGATGCAAAAAATCACAAAACATTGTAGAACGCCCAGTTGAAATCATAAAAAAAACACTAAACATTTGTCCATTGTTCGACAAGGTGGAGCAAACCATCATTGCCATTATGATGAAAACTACGTCGCGTGTACAACAACCTCGTTGCAATTTTTTGTGGTTCGTCAGGCTATGTTCGTCGAAATTGTGATGAAACCCTGTAGTTTTTAAAAAAAAAAAATCGTTCAAACATCTTCTAGTTTCCTTGATGCTATAAGTCTCCCTGATGTTCATTCCTTTGATCTCGAGTGTGTCTCCAAGACTCTTTCCAATTGAACTTCCATCAACATGACAGGAAGACATTTCAAACTCATTCTGAGAGTATTTGTCTCATCGGGGAAATTTCTTTGTACTTTGTCAGTGAGACAGGATGGGTATCCCGCTGATGGTATTTCATCGGCGAGACATGTATGATTAGATTGACTTATGGATCTCATTCCGAGAGTATTTGTGTTGCCAGGGAACTTCTTCATCGATGATACCATGGGTTGTATCTTCCCGATATGTATCCTCCTATGAAATTTGATTGATGTGACAATCTTGACCTCTTGCCGATATGCCCAAACCACTTGCATTGGAATATAGTAGCTCATGGATTGGGGAGACTTGCACCCACTCATGCTGATATGGATTATTTATCAAATTCTTTTGCTTAGAGGGATTTTAAGGTACCAAAAGGTCAAAACTGATGCAATCACTAGTAATTATATCTCTTCAATTTGAAATGTGTGAACAATGGGTCTTGGATACATAGAGTGAGTAATTAGCTTATAAGAACAATGGTAGAAGACGCAACAATGAAGACTTTGGAAAAAACTACCATAGAAATTGTTGGATATGTCTCACATGACCTACAATAATGCAAGTCCCAAAGCATATGTGCATAATGTTGAAAACCCACACATGGAAACCATAGCAAGTCCAATGAAGAGTAGATTTCTAAGTATAGTAGTAGATATATGAGTTGAAACAATGCTTGGATTGACTTAAGAAGGCAAAGTTTGGAAGTAATTGTGTTTTGGTCATGTGTGTTCAATATGTGATGATGGTGTCTTTTCTATAGAGTAGGAAGATCTGAAGTTTCTATAATAATGTATTGAATTGTTTTCATCAAACATAATGAACCTTGTGTCTTGAAGGACTGGAAACTAGTTGGTGGCAAGAAGGATTGGTTTTTTGAACTAGTTTTCCCTATAAAGTAAGTTGCTAAGGTGAGTGAATTGGTGCTAGTAGAAGAGTATGAACTGTTTTTAGTGATTTAAGTCTAGTGATTGTTTTGATACAGACATTTTGAGATTGGATGATTTGGATTGGAATCTGATTAAGGAATTGAATAATTTATTTGTTGCCTTGGAGAATGAGTATATTAATATACCATGATGTGGTTTGTTGAGTTAAAAAATTTGATGAATTTTGTTGAGATGGTAGTTGAGTTTTGGTGAAAGTTAAGTGAATTCTTGAAGTTTGTATATTTGATCTTCTCCTAATTCTATTTGGGATTGAAATCCCTTGAAGAAATGATGGTGTTGAGGGGTTTGGTATGATGCTTCAGGGAATTTTAATCCCAAACAGAATCAGGAGAAGATCAAATTCATAACTTCAACAATTCACTTAACTTTCATAAAAAACCAACCCAAAAATCATCTACCATCTCAACAAAATTCATCAAATTATTAGGCTATCAATAAGCCACTCACCATACCAGTTCTACACACCTATACCATAACTCAAACAACATTGAAGTGACTATAACAACATCAAAACCTGATTAGAGAACCATTCATATCCTCTACTTTACATCATATCAATCTGCATTGCAATTGTATCCCTTCAAGGAAAACAATCAAACACTTATACCAAATCACCAAGGATTATTAAAAACCATCCATACCTTCTTACTATAACCAATTATCAGACCTTGAATACATAAGGTTCATCATGTTTTAAAAGAAATAATCAATCATCTGCTACTCAACTTTGTCCATTTCAAACTTACTGTCCCTTTTACAGTCAAGTCATCATTCATGCCTATTAGATTCACCATTCCCAAATCATCAAAAAAACATACACTACCTTCACAATATCATTCAAGCATAAATACAACTGTAACACCTTCAATAGAACAAGTTTCAAGAATTTATAATCATTCTTTTCACTATTCATCCAGTTTCCCTTTTCAATGAAATCAAAGCATTACATGCCAATTAGAACTCCATACCATAGATAAGGTAAATCCCACAAATAAAATGCAAGTCCTAGGGTCCAAAGCCACATTCAGAGACCTATTACTATTCACAACATATCAAAAGCTTGCCATGACTTACATTGAAGAAACTATCAAATTTCAAACTGTACGCTATCAAAAGGCTACTAGAATAGGCCTTTTTTGCAAAGGAGAGCCCTTTTAATCTTCTCCAAATCACTAACCAACCTCAGAAAGTCTTTAAACATGACATAAAACTCATGATTTCAAAAAAATTTTAAGAGTAGAGAAACTTATAAACGCACTGATTTACCAAACCCTTGTTTATAGGGTAAAAATACAAGAAATAGGGAGGCTTTCTTGAATAACTCACTTACATACCTTCAATACTCTGACCAATAGTTGAATCATGTCTTAATACATTTGCAAAGGCATTTGAAGTCATCTCTAATCCAAACTCGTATATCCCCAGACACAGGATCCATCTATGGATAGCTTCCCCTGCAAAAGTTGTCATCTAGGGTAACATATCAGATGGGTTAAAAAGTAAAAGAAGTACAAAGGGTAACATATTGAAGCAAAGAGAACTAATGAAAATTGCATAAGCTTAAAAGTACAGTGTAATGAAATATTGAAAAGTGCATTACCTTATTGAGCTTCACTTTATTTTGAGAATAGTTTAATATTCTCTACTTAATAGGGCCAACTACATGATGGTGGAAGCTCATTTGGCCCCTCCCCCCCTCACATCACTCTCAATTCCCCATACCCGATCATATAACATATAAAATTCATTCATTCATCCATTAATAAAATATGACATTCATTCATTAACATATAAAATTCATTCATTAACATATTCACATTCATTCATTAACATATAACATTCATTCTTTCAATTTTTACATATTATCAAAAATACGGTTCTCATAATATGATTACAATCACTTTTTTTTGTTTCTTTTTTGTAGCTAAAAAGAGAATAAGTGGAGTATCATTTTCTAAATCATCTGTCCCCCCTTCAGTTGTTCTTCCCTCTACTCATGATCTTAATGTATGCCTAGGCATGTACTCATGACGTGGAGGCTACTACAAGAGGGGTTCTGCTGTAATAACAAAGAAATGTTAAATTGATATTTTTTTTTTTATTGTTATAGGTATTTCATTAATTAAAATAACATTAGAGTGGTGCTCTTTATCTAATGGGGCCACATCATGTTCCTAATCTTGTCTTATAGAGCCATGCTCAACATGTTGAACACCCTTTAAACCCTCTGGAGTTGAAACATGAAAGGTTACATTAAATAATACACCAATTACAATTAAATATGTTTAAAAGAACATTAGAGTGGTCCTCTTTACCTAATGGGGCCACATCATGTTCTTAATCTTGTCTAGCCTAATCATGCTCTACATGCTCTAAAGTTGAAACACGAAAGGTTACATTAATTAATACACCAATTGCAATTAAAGATGTTTAATTGTATTAATCCATACTGCATTTTTTATAGCACATGAATACATCCAGTACCAGGATACACACCATGACCTTCATTTGCAGGTTGTACTCCACCCTCACCAGGCTGCATTCCAATGTCATGTGCAGTATTATCATTGCTTTCCTATTTAAAACAAATAGGCACATAATTACTTTATGGTGGAAATCAATATTGAATAGATTGCACAAGTATTCAATTTTAAATAAACTTCATTGAGTTTATTTACCTGCGTGTCGGATGTAGTGGAAGCTTGTCTTTTCCTAGTGAAGATTCTTAGGCATTCAGCCACAATTCCATAGCCTTTCTAGAAGGAAATCTTCAGGTCCTCTTCTATGGGCACTCTATTGAAATCAGAGCCCTACATTTTTGCATAAGATCATAAATTTTGCTTCTATGGTGTTATAAAACAAAAATTGTTTGCAATTTATTATTTGGATGCAATATTTCATTTATTGATACTTACAATTCGTGTGGATAATTTCATATAACCACCAAAGCCAAGTTTGTGTTGCTTGTGTTTTTCTAGTATTTCCTTTCTTTCCTTCGATGTGTCAGGTAGCCTATGAAAAGTTTGAAATATGTTAGATTATGTAAACAGAAAGAGTAATCACTATATAATTACATTGTTGATAGTATCACATACCTTCCTTGGCTCAGTGGTGTCTTTCTTTTTTTATTTTCAGCCTTCTCCTTTCCATCTGACACAAGGTCCTTCCACTCTCTCTCCGGAATCATGGGGGGATGCTCGCACTTTTTGTTCTTCTCTAAATGTGACCTATATTGGTCCCTCACATACTTTAGATAGGTATCAAGTTTCTTAAGGACCTTGGTTTGGTTGAATGTGTTATTACCGAACAACACAACTAAATGGTTAATGAGCTCATCATTTAAATCTTGATTTGGGCATTCCACTGTGTACACATGGTGGGCCCAAAGATCTCCAATGTAATATCATTTAGATGTTTATAAAAAACATCATTTCCTACAAAATGATCATGGGATCATTAGTCTAAAAAGAGTGATCAATAAGTAAATTTCAATTGGATTATATATAATAATAATTAATTTTTTTTAAAGTACCTAGGACCTTCTCTATCTTTATGGGAATGAAATCCTCGATCACCACAAATGTGACCGACAATGTTCCCATACTAGTAATATGGGAAGATCCAGGAAATGTTGCTAAAACATCACCAATACTAGTGGCCTCTGTATCTCTAGGTACATCTTCTGATGCATGTTTTGGCATGCATTCACTACCAGAGGGTGCACTACCCGATGCCTGCATGCTGTGTTTTTGAAATTTTAGTCGACAATATAGGCACAGATGATGGGGTGGGATGATGTGATGTATGCACAGGAAGACCATGGCCAACAACATTATGAGGACACAAAAAATCCTATAAAAATAACACATATTTTAGTTCATGACATAAAGGAGTAAAAAATATAAAACCATGAATGAACTTATGTTATAATTAAAGATCTCATGACAGCTTACTTGCAAGTTATGTGCTCTCTCAGTCAATATTTTAACCATTTCTCTTATCTCATCTATTTGAGGCACTATGAATAACAATTGAAGGATTTCTTCATTGCATTTTTTTTGGGTCTTCCTTATCATATCTAGAGGGTTTGTGGAATATGCAATGTCATCATCACATAATAGTGACTACACCTCCCTATGGATGCTCTCATCTACTGCTGGTGCCTTTCCTCGATCATCCGACTGTGACAAGAATATTAAAAAACATTATAGAAATTAACCCAATAAACTTATGATAAAAACATAATAATGAAAAAAATTTCTCGTATCTAATTTGTACAATTACAATGAGGTAAACTTGTTGGGTAGAAGTGCCTGAAGATGTATCACGATATGTGCTCTAGGACGGAGCCTTCCCCCTATGGTCAATGTCCTGTTGTGACAAAAATTAAATATAAAAAAGCATTACTGAAATGAAACCAATAGACTTATGAAAAAAACATAATAATAAAATGGTCTATTGGAGTCATTAATTGGAGATTGGGTAAAATGGTATATAGTACGTACCACCCACATAGTAACTGTGTGTGTATCTATGCGATTCAAATTTTAATCGATTAGAAACTCTTCCCCTACAGTTATTGATTTTATCGCACATACGAATACACGGTTTCCCTTGCACGCCTTGAATATGCAATTGGGTTGATTATTTGTTGACCTAGGTTATGTATTGTTTATAAACCCTGTAATATTCCTTGATGCTTTTGGCCTTCCGTCAATGTACATAGCCACTCCTTTATTTTGATCCTTATCTTTTAGCTATATATAATTTGATGACAGTGCATACCTATGCATACTTCATGTATATTGAACCAGCTGCATCCAATCTTTGTAACTATAATAGTGTCCAACATACTCCATCAATTCTATAAATTTTTCGTAATAGACCTTTATGTCATCCATGCAAAATAGGCCTAAACCATGTATTGATGATGCTGCTATGTGATATATCCTCTCATTGACACAAAAATCAGTGTTTATTAGAGGAAGTTACTCAGGTACCCATTGTTTCCATAGATGTTTGTACCTCAAGGGAACCTCGATGTTGCCTATGCTCTCATCATCATAAGAACATGACCCCCCTTCAAAAAGAAAAAATTCCATGTGTTTATGGAATTTTCTTCTAATCTTTTGACTTCTAGTTGATCTCCCTCTTTTAGACCTACTACATGTCTCGCTTTCCTCTTCTCTTCCTAAATTTCCCTCGCTCGAGGAAGACAGATCTTAAAAATACCTATTTGGTGGTACCTGCACTCATAAGGATGTTGGATGAAGTTCTTTCATGGTGATGTGATCCCAAGGTATGGGGTTGGATGATTAAAAACCAAGGTTGTCACTACTAGTGAAATGCATGTGGAGGTAACAATAGTTGTGAATGCATCAATAAACCTTCTAAGGGTTTGATGATCAAAGATTGCTTGGTAAGCATTGGAATGGTTTGTAGGGTCACCAACCTTGTGTTTTGAAGCCTTGGGTTTTGGGAAAATCTAGAGGAGTCGTTGTCTTCTTTCTTGAAGGTTGATTGGGTTAGTTGGTGGAAGGTTGCTATTACTTTTTGTACTTGTCTATGAAATTTTTTGGACCACCTTCCTCAAAGACAATAGTCCCTCTGAGGTAGTACTAGTGTCTAGTTAGTTAGTCTGTGAAATTGTTTGGACCACCTTTGATGTGAAATAGCCCCTCATGAAACCATCCTTTCAGTCTATAAAGTTGGAGATTATAAAATTCCTCAAAAAGAGGTGAGGGTGAGGGTGAAAGGATTGTTTTTTCCTAGGTTGGAGTTTGTTGAGTGTACTAAACTATGGTATGACAAGATATTTGCGAGTGAAAATGTTTCTTAGGACATGGTATTTAAAGTGTATGGGATTTCACCAAAAGAAGAAGTGCACCCAAAAGTGTATGGGCTTTCACCAGAAGAAGGGCACCCAGGGATGTGGACTTCTGTAAGGAGGGGGAAACCTGTGTTACCATTTACCAATGGTACAAACTTCAACTACTATGAATTTTCAGTAGCTTGTATGAAAACTAATTTCTGGGCGATATTGTTTCTACTATTTCAAGAGAGAAATGGAATACCCTTTTCAACTCTTCTATTTTCGCAGGATTATGTTTTGTTTTTTTTTTTGATTTTTTTTTTTAGGGTTTTTTAATACAATCTAAAGTTGTTTTCTAATCATTCTTCTATCTTCAAATTTTTTTTATATTTAGATAAAAAAAACTTCTTAAAAACAAATAATTTGTATTGAATGTATTTGATATTTGATAAGACAATATTAAAATTAATGAACTATAAAATTTTCCTGATATTTACTTTCATTTAATTTAGATGCTCCATTTTTTTAAATAATTATTTTAATTGAAGTTAACCAAGAAGTACCCTATTCTAAATTATCAACCTCATATTGTTGCTGAGGTAGATATTGAGTGTTATGAGTAGTAAAATTTTGAGATAATGTTTTCTGATCCAAATTTAGCCATTGCTCATCAAAATTGGTAAAGGCAACATACTTGGAGTTTGTAAAGGTTGTATTTCAAGAGAGTGTGACTCATCAAGATGTCATGGAATATTTAGGAATGCACACGATGGAAGAGGGGGCTGCAAGGGATTTGGTAATGCTTGTGTAGGGAAAAAGGAGTGTTAGTGGGTAGCATAACATGCAAGGAGGTTATGTTGCGCTGGAGTGTGGTCTATAGCCTACACCAAAATAGGTAATGATTTGTTTTGATCAAGATGAAGTTGACTAAGGTGTTTGAATTTTGGTAATGGTTTGGAACTCTAAAGCAAAATTTGAGTGTTTGTGTTGAGTTTTGTGAAGGGAAATATAGTTGAATAAGTGTGTCAAAAGATGGAAAGTTCAAGATTATTTGTGACTTGTCAAATGAGATTATGTGAGTTTGTTTCCTTCCTCTTACTCTACATCATGTACTTCTATACGTTCTCTTATGGACAGGCACTAGGCATTTTTCATTGCACTCACAAATCATGTATTGTTTTCAGTCCCTTTGATCATTTGTGGACCTCAATATGTAAATTTATTTCATTGAAGTTTACAAATTTGAACCCTAGTGAACTTCGTGTGTTGTTATGTGATGGGAATTCCTTTCAATCTTATAGTAGAAAAAATATGCTAAGACAGGTACAAAAACTGCAGTTCATAGGCCAAAAATGGCCCCCCAACTAATTGAACATCTCAAAGCTTGGTTGTTCAAACTAACCAAACACCAGTACTAGGTAGCACTTGAGTTTTTCAATGGGACATTGGCTCAAATTGACCAAAATATAGCATGCAACACCTCGATGGGAACAAACAGAGTCTAAATCATTGTACTTGCAACAAGATTTCTAAATGTGGGGGAAAAATCACTTGCATTCATTGTCCCTTGGCTGATTTTCCCTTTCTAAGTGCCCTTACCTCTCGCTCTAGCTTTCCTCCTACCAAATGGTTCCTAGTCTTCCTCCTCAACTCAATGGCCTTTCAGCACTCATCTAGTGGATTCTTGCAACTCTCCACTCATGGAATGGATGCAGTGATTCTCGATGCAACTCTCCAGTTAGGGTCTCGGTGCAGTATGCTATGTCATGCTCTTGCACGCACGGGGCCAAAATTCAAAATATATAGTTTATATATATGCTATCTCAACATATAGTTTATTTTATTTTCTACAAAATATATTTTTTGTATGGTGGCTTGCTAAGCTTATATAGTTGGTTTTCTCTTTCTTTATAATTTTTGATGATTTATTTCCTATGACATGATTGAATATTATCTACAATCCTAGTGATTGTTAAAAAGGCTTATGATATGTGATGTTTAATCATGATGGATGTCTAAGAATCAGTGATTGAAATACTACTTGACTAAAGATTGAGCTATCTGATATTTTGTCATTTAAACATCATGGAAGAAATGCTTGCAATCAATGTCTTATTAATGTAGCCTACAAGGATTCTTTTCCTAGTTTTTTTTGGTCCTATTCTTGTTATGACTTATTTTTTTAAATTGGTCTATTATAGTAATGGGGATCATATCTAGTGAATCGATTCTTTCAGCCTCTTTGATTCTTACCCTTGTGCATAATGAGTTTTCTTCTATCCCATGATTCATTGATTGTTGGTTTTAAAAACTCATTACAACTAACATGGATATGAATTATGATGTGGGTGTGAGAAGGGGTTGTTGAATATGAAGGAATGTTTTAGGAAACTACTCCTTAATCCAAATGAGTCATTTTCTTGTCATGGAATGTGTTAAGAGACTTTAAAATTAATATATTCAATCTAGTTAATATTGACTCATCTAAAGCATTCCAAAGGAACTTCAGAGGTATGCTATCACATAAATAAGATTGCTAAGGTGATGTCAAGTCTTGATCCATTAGTGTAGGAAAATATAGATGCATTGGTACAAAAGGTTCCTTTCAACTTGGAGGAAATGGATAATTACCTAAGGGGCTAATGTGAGATTTGACCAAGTTTATATTATGATACAAATAGCTTGGGAAAAGGGATGATGAAATGGTTAAGTATGGGAAATTGTAGAGATAAATATAACACCAAGGGGAGAACACTAGAACTAATTTTAGCACTATGGATTAATCCAAGACTCAAAATTGTACTAAGAGGCATCCCTTACCTCTTAAATTAATTCCATAGGTGGGTTTATCCTCCAATATAGTGCCATTTGTTAGCTTATCATGTAAACTTACACTATAAGTAGGATTACCATACACTTTCATAACATGCATGTGTGGTTTCAAAAGGTTTATGCGTTCTTTTGAATTTGAAAGAAAGGCATGTTTTGACTTTTCCAATAGGTGTTAGGGGTTAATTTGACGT
This sequence comes from Sequoia sempervirens, assembly GCA_007258455.2. Classification (NCBI taxonomy): domain Eukaryota; kingdom Viridiplantae; phylum Streptophyta; class Pinopsida; order Cupressales; family Cupressaceae; genus Sequoia; species Sequoia sempervirens. Next base: position 316,926,378 of record VDFB02193867.1, read on the forward strand.
GGTTTTAGCATTAGAGTGACAAACCTTGTGGTTTAGGTTCCATAAACAAAATATACTCATTTTTTTAGCTTCTTAGTATCATCTTTATATTTAATGAGATTTTTAAAGATCATTTAAATATTCATTGCTAATGAAAATGCATAAAATTATGTGTAATAGATCCAAGGTGAGGCTCAGAGAGCCTCATCTTTTGAAACCATTAACCAAAGAAACGCTAAGAACAATATATGAAAGAGATGAAGAATAAGGAAACTTGTATTAGTAGGAAGGACGAGATTCCTTTATATAGCATGACCTCATGTTTGAGTCTCAAAACCCTCCCATATTGTCAACGCATGCATCTAGGCTAACCATGTCAAGTTTCACTCCATACAAGCACAAATTGAAAAAATTTCAACATTGGCCCCATTCACATGTCACTATGTAGGGACAACATGAGGAAACAATAATTTTTTTGGAAAGAAATAACCAAAGATATGATCAAATAATATCTAATCATAGATATTCATAGAGTAATTAGGATTTGATCATATGGAAATTTCTAGGAGAGCTACAATAGTTGTAACATCATGAATTAACAACATTAAAAAATACATCATGAATTAATTATGTAACCATATAAGTCAAATATAATTCTATCAAGAAATCAATGTCAAATAGATAATATAATTGCATAACTCATACATTTCAATGTCATTGATTTTCTTCTTCATCCAACTCTTTGTTTGTATCATCCAATCTATATTTGACATTGTAAGGATTGGTCATATCATCGTCATCGTCATTGATATCAGTTTCGATAATGTCATAATCTACATGGATATCATCTTCATGAACATTAAATCCTACAGCATCATGATCTAGTTCCTCTTCTTCAACATCTTTGTCAGGCACATCATCAACTAATTGTCGATCCTGATCATCATCTACATCATCTTCTAGTTCTTCGGTATCTTCTTCTTCCACCACATTATACTTTACCAGTCTTCCCCTTGGATCATGTCTAACAACAAATGACCAACCTAATTTACTTGGAACCTCTAAGTAAAATACCTGCTCACATTGGCTTGGAAGAACATAGGGCTCATTTGCAGCTTGCTCGATTGACCTTGTATTAACCATGGTAAATCCATTATCATGTTCAATAATAGTTCTCTCATGATCATTTTCATTCAATCGTAGCATGTACCATTGGATGACGAACAAAACTAATTTCAAGGACTTAAAGTCACACTCAAGTATATCATCCAAAATCCCATAGTATCAATTTTCTGAGACTTCTGGATGTATCTCACTTCTAGATGAAACATTAGTCACCTGAAAGAATGCAGTTATCCTAGAATCACAATTTTCTTTGTGTCATCCAACTTTTTGATTTGAAATTTATGACCATTGCACCACATAGCCTTGTGGTGTTTCACCTAAAATATGTCAAACATGTAAAAGTTATTGCATCGTCAGTTGATAAACATATTTATTCTTGGCCGAATGTATGGAAAGAAAAAAAAACTCAACATATATATACATCAATATAATTGAAAATAATTAAATAATATGGTGATTAATGTATTTATATACATACATTTTTATCTCTTAAACCATATGCTAAATCAATCTCCCTTGGTGTAACATTGGAATCTCCATTATGATGAGCTTCTTTAACCAATAAAGCCACACCTTCCCATGCTATGGAACTGATATAGAGTTGCAGAGTGAATCTTAGCAGTTGCAAGAAGAACATCAACAGCTAGTAGAAAAGATGAAGGACCTTCGGTTTGAAACTGTGGCAACGATGTTGCACAAGAGATTTACAAACCTAAAGATATGCCTTGATGATTTTTGGCATGTTCACAAAAAGAACTATGAAGCCATTCTTGAGCATGGGAGAGTGAAAAAAACATTGGGTACTAAGAGACATGATATGCAACTACATGAGGGATCTGACACCAATTCTATCTCATCCATTGAAACAATCATGATAAAGCATGACAAATATGATGAAGACATACACTCAGAAAACACAAGGTTTGATGATATTGTGAAGTTGGGATTACCCAAATTATGTGATAAGAATGGGTTTCTGAAGGAATGAGATGATTGGATGGATGAATGCAATAGGATACTTCAAGAAGCATTGGATACAGGCAAAGCAAAAGGGCTATTGCTAGATGGAGCATGCAAACATATGGAATTGATGATAAAAATTGAATATGAAGCCAGAAATACAGTGCATGATGTGGATACCCATACCTTGGAGGAGTATAAAAAACATCTCTTAGTAGCTAAGTCAATGTTAGGAGAAGATTAAATTGTTTAATAAGTTTAATTAAGATCAGTAGTTTAATTATTTTCCAAAAGACAATCCAAAGAGACACCTTTGTTGGGTCTTCTTATATATATGAAATTTGAATTGTAATATTTGATCATCAATATTTTTTAAGATTTTAATACTTTTCAGTAGTGAAAGACTTATTTTATGGAGTAATACAATACCAATACTTTTCTATTTGTGTGTGGAAGATTCTTTCATTTGTACTAGTTCTCTATTATTTCTTTTCAAGCAATTCAAGGCAATGTAAAATGTATTCTAATTAATCTCCATGACCATATTATAATTACCTCACTTTCCTCAATCTACCTTCCCCCATCAAGTACTCCCTTTCAAATTTTTTAATGGAGTTGGGATCCCAAATGCGATCTACATGGATCTTTGTTGTGAACTTAGCAAGATATTCAGTAATGTACACCATGGTTTGGTATACCATATATCCCTCCATCATAGAACCCTCAGGATGTGCTCTTTGTCTAACCAAAGCCTTCAAAAATTTCAAGTGCCTCTCAACCATCCACATTGACCTTGTGTGTACAAGTCCACACAATTTAATGACCTCAACTTGGTGTATGAGGTAGTGCTCTTGTGCATTGAAAAATGTTGAAGGTAGACACATTTGCATTTCACACATTATACGAGGAATTTTTCTCCTCCAATCATTTATATCTTCTTTATGGATTTATTTAGATGACAACCATCTACAAGTGATTCAAGGTGCAAATATATTAACGAGATTTAACAAAAATATACAATATATTACATAACAAGTTTAAAAAATGGAAAATATAAGATCTATACAAAGAATTGAACAAATATCGCTACTTACCTCATGTATTTTCCAAGATCATATATAACTTGCTTGACATTGTTGTCGAAGTTGTCTAGGAGACATAGAGGTAGAATGTACTACAACAATTATAAAATGATCTTTTCATTATTTTTCCAAAACTAGTAAACATAATACAGTGGAAAGTACATGCAGTATACAAATATATATAAAATATGTACCATAATAATTACCTTAATGAAGGTTTGTGAATCATGCATTTTCATCCCTGACCCAAATTCACCTTTCTTTGTTATGATATTGTTTATGTTTGTAGAATATCCTATGGGAAATTGAATTTTTCATATGACTTATTTTATAGCATTTCTTTGCTTCTCCGTTAATAACCAAGGAAGGGAACTTATATTAATTTGGTCTCCATCACTATTTAATTTAATGACATTTTTCATTGCATAATTGGCTTCCTGAATGTCACTAAAAATTTTGACAATTTTTTCTTTGTCATGCCCTCCATCTAATATTTTCCATAACGTTTCTGTTATATTCTTTCCAATATGCATTGTATCAAACAAATGCACAATTTGTAGCTGCTCATAGTAGGGAAACCTACTAAATTGTCTGGGATAACTTTTCAGTCCCTATGGAAGCCGACCATTAATGCCTTGACGACCTTCATGAAGCATATAAATTAAACAAATAATGACAATCATTGTCAATTACAACATGAGTAAACAAAACACAACATAAAAATATAAATTCCAAACATATCATATATGATAGATAAACAATTTGATTTGATGTATAACCTTGACGATTAATTATATTATATTCCCAAAACCTTAGTGGATACACCCATGTTCCTATACCGGGGGAAGATGTGTTTAAGAACAAAGAAGACAAAGAAGTAGAGAAGGTTATGGAAAATTTCATGGAGTTAGAGAAAAAAAAGAAAAGGTTGCAAGAAATGGATGATTCATCTAAAGAAGAATCCATGGGAGAAAATGAAGCACAATGATAGCAGAGAACAATATCTTGGATGATGAATGATGAATATGAAGAACTCCGTGACAGGTACTTACAAGTAGCGAAGGAATTGCATGTAGATGAAGATGATAGGCTTACAGCCTATGAATCCTTTATTTTTGATAATGAGTTTGTCAAGTCAAGAGAATTTAAATATTTTTTATATAATTACAAAGGCGAAAGGTTGAGGGAATCCATCCAAAATATTACCCTTGAAAATGAACAACAATTGATGAAAAGGTTGAAAGATGATATAGACAGTGAAGTGCAGAACATGACCCCTGAGAGGGGTAGACAGTTGCTACTTGAAGCTAGTGTAATAGTATTTCCTAGTTGGGACCTCAGTGCCTTTTTAATTTTTGATAGTTTTTTGCATAACAAGGGGAATACAAGTTGGGATCACCCAAATTATGTGATAAGAACAGGTTTCTGAAAGAACAAGATGATTGGATGTGTTGAAACTGTAAAATTTTGAAAATTCTACATTCATAAATCCCCCATAGAAAACCATATCTTGATGTAATTTCCTGTGATCACAATCAAATTTGATCCCCAAAAAATTCTCTAAGTAAAAACATTTTTATCCCTATCAGCAAGAGTTGGTGTAGGTCCCCCCAATCTCTAAGTCATTATTTTCCAATGATGGTGTTTTCGACATATCGGCAGGAAATCCAAGTTGTCATATCAATCAAAGTGCCTAGGTGAATACATATCAGGTGGACATAGCTCACAATTTCACCGACGCAGGGGATCATTGGCAAGAGAAATGATATCGACGTGAGATGTATCATTGAAAATAAGCTTATGAGTTTTATCAATGAAATATGTTGGCGAGAAATTTATCCTCTCACTTTGATGATATAAAGGAAACTACTCATCGGCAAGGCAAGCATCATCAAAGTGAAGCCAACAAGTCATACTGAGAAATTATGTCTTACTGGTGAATCACCATCAGTAAGAAGTTCATTGTGTCTCATTGATCAGGCACAGAGAAACATATCGGCAAAACAAGAAGCTATCGGTGTAAGTTTGAAAGGTTCTCCCAATGCTCCATGTCACGCCGATGAGAGTTATATCAGTGAGAGTCTTGGTGACATATTCAAGATTAGAGGAATGAGCATCAGAGAAAATGCAAAAAATCTTAGCGAAGCATGATCTCTTATCGAAGAAGATGTGAATAGATCAAAAAGATCATTAGAGTGAATTTTGGCAACATTTACAAAGATTAAAAGGATAAATTGTGTATCGGTGAGAAAGATATCATGTTTCTCTGACCAATAGGTAGTTTGGTGAATGTTGGAAAAAACCAAATATAAAGAATTGCCCAAAATTTAGATTGTCTTATCGATACAGGGTACTTGATGTGATAATGAGAATTTCAAAAAGATTGTGAACTTGTGCTTAGAGCTGAAACATTAATGGTGACATGAATGCAAAGAGATAGTTGATTTCTGGAATTGAATATCAATAATTAAAGAAGGTATTGAGTGGAATTCACAGCAGAAGAAACAAAAGGAAGGAAGAAGAACTAGAGAACCTTGCATCCAAAGGATTTCAAACAGAATTTGTGAGTTTTCTGCAATTTCGTTTTCTAATTTTTTCGTTTAAAAAAATAGTATAATGGAGGGAATGAGCTCAACGAAAAAAGAAGGAAAAAAATAAAATGAGAGTAGTCACCCCAAGAGTAAAAAATAGAAAATTGAAGCTCAAAATGAACCAGGGGTAGTCGAAAGAAAATTGAACCAGGACCTAATTGATCAATTCTGAAGCTCTAGACCTAGGGCTAGGCGCTCTACACAACTTAGGGTGGATGTAGAAAAGTTACAAGATAGGTGTAAACACATAGGAGATACATGTACCCCAATTAGGGGATATGAGTATTCATCTTCCATTACCACCGAAGGAACCAGTATGAACTAGTGTGTAACCCCTGGAAATTTAACCTAGGAAAGTTGGTCTGCTTGAATGTGTTTGTAGATGTAGAATTGATAAAAGTGTTAGCTGGTAGTTATGATCCCAAGCTAAAATCTATTTTTTACCCTTCTAGAAAACCATTCATACACTTATCAGAGGCCACAATCTGCGAGGTGTTTAATCTAGGAGTGTGCAATGAGAAAATTGTATATGAGGAGCTAGAGAGAGAATTCTGGAGATTGGATACAATATACAAGGGTTGGAGACTACCATTGCATAGATGTAAAAAGTATGGCAACACAGCTCCATTGGATGATAACAAGGGTCCCCCATTCCATGTTGACCTATTTGAACCATACTTGAAGTATACATATTACTCAGTGTTCCAAGTGCTAGGGGTGGATGCCCTCGAATAGATGTCAATTGTGCTGATGGTAATTGCAGCAGATATTTTATGCCATAACTCTCAACCTTTCAATTATGTCGCACATAATTTCAAGGACCTCAATGTAGGATTGATGGCAATAAAAAAGGGGTCTCCAGTTTTGCATTTGAAGCATTATTCAATCTTGATGCATATGATTCTTTACTATGGGCAAGAGTTGAAGATGTGGCCTGAGAAGCTAAGGGTCTCACAATTAGACAAGGAGGGAGGACTGTTACCAGTACAACTTTGGACTGCCATCTGAGATAGTAGATTTTCCAATTCATGCTTCATACATTTTGAAGAATATTTTGTGAAGCCATTGTATAAATTGTATAACCACCCTTGTGAACATTCATTGTCTGATGAAATAAAAATGTTCCTCATACCCAAGGACTTGAATGGGCCTATTAATCACAATTGGGGAAACTGGTACTGTTTGTAAGATGCAACAATGATCAGGATATATGGATTTGAGGATGTACCCTTTATCCTTCCAAGAACGGTACTTGACATGATTGCCTATCTTAAGATTGCTAGGCAATTAGATTATTCAGATTTCATGAATTTTAGTTCTTTTGGAAAGCATGCACTTATGCCTAGCAAACTTTATTTCAGTGATTTCAGTATGTTGACAAGGGAAGGATATGATTTGGTTTTGAATAAATTGTTGCAATATAACATGAAGAAAGGTCCACCTCGAAAAGGATTCAATCTGGAGGGGTATATGAAATTCGCAAGGGACAAAATAAACTTGGATGGGTATGATCATATACCCTATCAATATGATGATTTGATCAGAAATATGGAAGAAGAGGAATTAGAAATATTGGTTGATGAGTACAATAGAGGATTGATAGATGTTGGGATGCTATCTTCAGAGGAGGAAACACCTGGAGATAATAGGCCTCACAACACAACTGAAAAAATCTCCAAATCAAGAACTCAAGTTTACAAATTCCCTCCCAGGGAGATAGAAGTTGAAGAGAGTTTAGGTATAGATGCAAGATATATTGCATATAGATCCTTCATAGCTGATGATGAATTTGTAAAAAATCTAGAGTTTAAGGCTTTCTTGTATAAGCAAAAAGGGAAACAAATAAGGGAGTTAGTTGGAAATATAACACCAACTAATGAAGGGAAATTGTTGGGTAGTCTGGAGACAAGTGTGGATAAAGAAATGGAGGATATGACCCCTAAGAAGGGGAGAAAATTGCTAGAAGATGCAAGAGTCATGATTTTTCTTGGGTTAGATTTGAATTCTTCCTTAGTCTTTGATAGTTTCTTGAAGAACAATAATTCCACATATAAGACCAACCCTGAAGGTGTGACAGAGATATACGTAGGATCCAAGTACAATCCAAATAAAGGGTCACTCATGATTTGGGATCTGTCTCCACCTCACAGGAAATCAGTTGTGATTGATGCTAAAAGGGAATTTGGGCATGTGATGACCTTAAAAGTTGGAGAGGTTGATCCCATAACCATAGCAGATATTGGCATTAATGTTGCTAAATTGAATAAAGCACAAATTCAAATGTTGATGAAAGAAAAAGAAGTGTATAGAATGAACAATGAAAGATTGCTTAGAGAGAATGAACATTTGAAGGATATGGTGGGAATAACATTAGGACCCACAAAGCAATTAACTCATGGAGAGAGCTCTCATACAAAAGATTAGTGGGTAGGATCAGATGCATACTCACAGGGAAAATATGATGCACTCACTACAATGATAAAGAAGAGGCAAGCCAACTTGATGACTTGGTTGAGTAAACTTTGGGGAAACATTTGAAAAATTATGATGTAGAATAAGAACATAAGAGGATTGATGGGAGAATCCATGAGAAACTCCAAGAAATAAGTGAACGAGATGTTCCAGATAATGCAGCTATTGATATTGCCAATCATTTCATAAAGAGACATCTGGACTTTCAAGAAGAATTGTAGGGGGATGAACATGGGCTGATTGATTGCACTAAGAAGGGATTACCAATGCTATTCGAAGAGAAAGGGAAATTGAAGGAAAAAGACAAATGGAATAGGGAATGTGAATCAATGCTGCAAACAAGTTTGAAGGTAGCTATAGGAGACAATTCAACACTAGACGAGGCTTGTGAGCAGAACGAATGGATGGTGATCATGGAGATAGCAATTCAAAATGTTGTTGGAGATGCTTACACACATGCACGTCAAGATTACCTTGATCATTTGTCAAAAATCCATTTATGGCTACATAGAGCCTAACCACTAGTTTATTATTGTTGTTATGCAAAAACATTTCTAAAAGGACGTGTCCTTTCATAGTTTTTTATATTTATACCTGTTCTATATGATCAGGAGAGATATAGATAGGTAGATAGGAGAAATATACAGTAAGTAATTTTGCAATGATGTTTTAATCTAAAAGGACTTAGATGCATGTATGAATTTTGATGAAGTTAATGAAGATGTCTGAATTCATGGCTTAATCTTGGTATCAGCTGTTTGTTGGAATTATACAGTTATTTGGTTGTCTCCATTTTGATACTTTTTTGTTGTTTAAATTGATATATCCAACATATATTCAGTTTATCAATACACATTTTTTGTACTTGTGTGATGTGGTTATTTGGTTCTCTCAAGTAGAGATTAAATCCTTCTAATCAATCACAGTAACTAGGAAGTATTAATTGGATCAATAAGAAGAATCATATAACTAGGGTTGTCATTTTATCTCAAGTAGAATCTGTCAATCACTTACTTGCATGTTTGTACAAGTTGCAAACTACATTTGTGTGTCAAACAATTTGAATTATTGCCATCATAGATTACACTTTTCTAGACCTTCATTAGACTCCATATACCCAATGAGGCACTAGTCTTACATACTTCATTTTTGTTCATCCATTTTATATTTTACATTTGTTAACTGAACATATTATGATTAGCCTTGATATTGCTTATACAATCTATACCACAATAAAGATTCAATTGTCCACTCCCACTTGCCATTGTGGATAAATTGTTGGAAGAATAAACACAAATCAAGTCTGCTTCACTCATATAGGTGTACCCGCCTAGGTCTAGCAGCACCTGAAGAGAAGAAGGTCTAAACTATTTGGCCTTGTATGTTACCCTAAAATGTACCAAGAGTTTGGCAACCTCTTGAGGTATTTTTCCTGCATTTTTGAGAGCTAATAGGATGGATGGATGCAATAGGATACTTTAGGAAGAATTAGATATAGTCAAAGCAGAAGGGCTATTGTTGGATGGAGCATTCAAACATATGGAATTGATGATAAAACTCAAATATGAAGCCTGAAATGTAGTGCATGATGTGGATACCCATACCTTGGAGGAGTATAAAAAACATCTCTTAGTGGCTAAGTCAATGTTAGGAGAAGATTAAATTGTTTTATAAGTTTAATTAAGATTAGTAGTTTAATTATTTTCCAAAAGACAATCTGAAGAGACACCTTTGTTGGGTCTTCTTCTTATATATATAAAATTCAAATTGTAATATTTTATTAGATCGACACTTTTTAATATTTTAATACTTTTCAATAGTGAAAGACTTATTTTCTGGAGTAATACAATACCAGTACTTTTCTATTTGTGTGTTGAAGATTATTTCATTTGGACTAGTTCTTTGTTGTTTCTTTTCAAGAAATTGAAGGTAATGTAAAATGTATTCTAATCAATCTCCATGACCATCTTATAATTACCTCTCACTTTCCTCAATCTACCTTTCCCCATCAGGTACTCCCCTTCGAATTTGTTAATGGAGTTGGGATCCCAAATGTGATCTACATGTATCTTTGTTGTGAACTTAGGAAGATATTCAATAATGTACACCATGGTCTGGTATACCATATATTCCTCCACCATAGAACCTTCAGGATGTGCTATTTGTCTAACCAAATCCTTCAAAAATTTCAAGTGCCTCTCAACCATCCACATTGACCTTGTGTGTACTGGTCCACACAATTCAATCTCCTCAACTTGTTGTATGAGGTAGTGTTCTTGTGCATTGAAAAATGTCGAAGGTAGACACTTTTTCATTTCACACATTAGATGAGGAATTTTTCTCCTCCAATAATTTATATCTTCTTTATGGATTTCTTTAGATGAAATCCATCTACAAGTGATTCAAGGCGCAAATATATTAATGAGATTTAACAAAAATATACAATATACTACATAACAAGTAAAACAAATGGAAAATATAAGATCTATACAACGAATTGAAAAAATATCGCTACTTATCGCATGTATTTTCCAAGATCATATATAACTTTCTTGACATTTTTGTTGAAGTTGTCTGGGAGAGATAGCGGTAGAACGTACTACAACAATTATAAAATGATATTTTCATTATTTTTCCAAAACTAGTAAACATAATACACTGAAAAGTACATGCAATTTACAAATATATATATAATATACCAAAATAATTACCTTAATGAAGGTATGCCAATCATGCATTTTCATCCTTGACCCAAATTCACCTTTCTTTATTATGATATTGTTTATGTTCGCAACAAATCCTATGGGAAATTGAATTTTTCGTATGACTTCTTTTATAACATTGCTTTGCTGCTTCATTAATAACCAAGAAAGGGTGCTTATATTAATTTGGTCTCTATCACTATTTAATTGAATGGCATTTTTCATTGCATGATTGGCTTCCTAAATGTCACTACAAATTTTGACAATTTTTCTTTGTCATTCCCTCCATTCAATATTTTCTATAATGTTTCTGTTATATTCTTTCTAATATGCATTGTATCAAACAAATGCATAATTTTTAGCTACTCACAGTACAACAACCTACTAAATTATTTGGGATAACTTTTTAGTCCCTGTGGAAGCTGGCCATTAATGCCTTCATGACCTTCATGAAGCATATAAGTTAAACAAATTAACAACAAAAATCATTTTCAATTATAGTATGAGTAAACAAAATACAATATAAAAATATAAATTGCAAACATATCATATATAATAGATAAACAATTTGATCCGAAGTATAACCTTGATGATTAATTCTATTATATTCCAACTTCCATAGGCAAGGTGTCATTCTTCATGGTTTTGATGTAGTCTCTTCTTTCCCATTGAAAAGATGTTTTTCAGTAGTTCGATACTTATGATTTCTGTGGAGGAAGTGCCTATACTCATCAAACACCTGCTTTCCTAAACTTGTTGAACGATGAGATTTCATCTTTGGACCACAAACTGGACATGCAAATTTTCCCTTTGTTTGAAGACCTACAAGATCATATATAATTGGATTAAATTTTTATAATTATATATAATGAATAGATTATTTAAAAAATATGCATGATATCTAATTCATAAAATTAAATATCGTTAAAGTGCAGTTGAACATTATAACATACCACAAAATGTGTTAGCCCTAGGGCATCATGAATTGCCCATACAAGCATTGCATTGCATGGAATTGAAATTGTCTTTGTCCTATTGGTCTAGAGAAGTCATACATAGTGATGCCATTCCATAACTTTAGTAACTCATTAATAAGATACTCGATATATACATTCATATTTTTAACTTGGTACTTACCTAGGTGAATGAACATAAACATTACATAATTATTATAACGATTTTACTGCAATATATATAAATTAATGTACATGACTATTAAATGAAAAAAATATAAGTCATTATACAACAAATAAGACAAATGAGATGCTACTACGTTAAAGAAAATTGATGTAAACAAATACCTAGAACAATCATTTCCAACATTATGTGCTCCCTCTTTATTGAAATCCATGGAGGAATGCTATTTTTTATTACAAAAACATGCCACACTGAGTAAATAGATCTCAACTCTCCAAATGGATTGACATTGTCCGCTGCCAATGAAAGCCTAAGACTACGAGGTTCTTCTTTAAAGTGTGGCCATTTTTCCTCCATATCCCTAAATGCAGAGCCATCTACAGGCATTTGAAGAATGTCATCTCCACTTCTCTTCCATGCATGGTAATCCATAAATTGCACTAAGCTTTCACACCTAAATAATCATTGCATACGTGGAATAATGGGAATATAACGAAGAACCTTGTGAGACACCTTTTTTATTAGTTGATTTGTTCGATATCTACTCATATGACATTCTGGGCATTCTGTTGCAAATTCAGGTTGTTTATGATATATAATATGATCATTGGGACATGCATCTATTGCTTGATACTCCATTCCAATATCATTAATGGAAGATAAATCTCAGTATGAGTGAGGTAAAATATTTGATGGTGGTAACAAAAATTCACCTATCAATCTACAACAATTTTTTTTTTATTAATATAAAGAATATTAATGGTACATATTTCATCCTTTATTTACTAATGATGAACTAACAACAAAAATAGATGAGAAAAGATGACATATATGACATACCTTAATATCTATGAGATTGCTATGTTGGATAAACCATTCATAACCTTCAAGTTCACCAGCAACAATACAACAAATTGCTATGTTGGGAGCCTTCATAAAGGGGCTCGTATGCCTTTTCAAGTATAGGTAAATCATGAACATCATCAAAGTCATCTCGATCATCATGATCAGCTACACCACTAAATGTGTCATGGATCAATGTATTTGTACCATCATCTTCAACTGTGTTTTCTAGCGCATGATCATCTTCTTCCATAGTATCATTAATTTCATCTTTGATATTCACAGCTCCATGTTCCTCTGCTTGCAAAACCACATTCTTCGAGCCATGATAATCCATATCATGTGCCCTAGGTCACCCCACCTTTATAATAATGATCGACACAAATAAACCATGATCATGATCAAGTGATTATATATATATATATAATGTTAAAGTGATATAAAAATTTACAAATTCAATCAATATAAAGAGATATAATGAACAACTTACCAATGGACGATAATCATGCCCCCCTTCAACGTGACCATGTCATAGATAGGTAAAAAAATCTAATAATTCTGATATTTTACACCAAAAAAATTTGGCCTATAACCTCCACAAACTGTCACAAGTATAGAAAATTCACAAGTATAGCAAAACATTGTCACAAGTATAGATAAATTATCGAGCTCACTTTTATTTATTAAAAAAAAATTGTCAGAACCCCAACGAATGCTAACCAGGTGTTGGCCCACAAATTAAGGAGGCTAACCATATGTCAGCCCACAAATTGAATTTAATTGTATCTCGAAATAGCGACGAAAATCATGGAGCATCACAATTTCGATGAACGTCAGGCATAAATTTTTTTAAAAATTGAAAATTTCACATTAAATACACAGGTACCTGATGATACATCTTTCGTTGGAAATTTTTGTCGTATTTTGTAGTCAAATGAGTTAGTGTGTGCCTATTGAGCTTGATATTGGGCTTGAGCTTGAGCCTATGCTTGTTGGGCTACTTGTGTAGCCTAGGAAGCTTGTACAGCTTGTGTGGCATGCGTGGCTTGAGCTTCTTGGGTTGTTTGAGCTGCTTGCACAACTTGGGCAACTTGGGCGGCTTGTTGTTGTTGCAACAAAGCTTGAGCTTGGGAAGCCTGCTATGCTTGTTGTGCTTGTTGTGAAACTAATTGGGCTTGCACTTGTTGAGCAGCTAGCTATGTAGCTTGTTGATTTTGAATTTGTTGAAGTAGCTTTTGATAGGCAACTTGTTGAGCTGCTTGCAACACAATGCTATATTGGTTGACCGTGTTCATCTTTGGAGGTGGTGGTTGTGGATTCAAAATGGTTTTTTTGTTGTGATGAGAGGTTTTGTCTTATTGATGATGGGGATTTGTGTAGTGGATGGTGCGACTGATATGATAGGCCGCTGGGAGACCATGCTTTGACATGTTGCAATGATTGCCTATGTTGTTGGGATTGTTTCCATCTATTGTTGCGATATCGATGGAAATTTGGTCATGATGTTTTGTTTTATGGTTGGGGGGTTGTTTGGATTGGTTTGATTAATGGGTGGTAAATTAGGAAGGCCTAAACCAAGAGGTGGTGTGGATGTTAATGGTAGAGGTGAAAATGGTGGGAAGATGGGTGGTAGCTTCCCTTGAGGAAATGATGATGATGAGGGGTCAAATATTCCCCCTTGTCCAAATAATCCACCTTCTCCTTGTGAGGTCATGGGGAGAGAGGTTTGTGTGTGAAGAGGTGTTGTGTGAAAAGATGATGATGGGTTATTGGGGTCATGAAATGTGAGTGAGACATATGGGTGTAATGGATTTTGAGGAACGGATTGACCAAGATAGTGCTTGCATCCAAATCTTGGTTGTTCAGAAGGGGGTGTGTTTGAAGTGTGTGAAGCAATGAGCTCCCATTGTTAACAATAGGTTGACTTGGAGCAATGGATGACGTGATTTGTAGGATGGATTGGGTAATGCTTTGAAATGGAGGTGTGGATGAGATCAGAGGCATAATCCCAAGAGTTTTTTCCAGAAGAGTGCTTAGATCATAGTCAGAAAGGAGTTTAGCCCCTTCTTTTGCTAACTCAAGCATGTATTGGGAGGGATTAAGCCTCATCATGGTATTGACAATTCTGTGAGTTTTTGGATTTTGAACCATTTCAATGATTTCATCTTGTGACATCCCTAAGACATTATTGGTAACATCTTCCACTTGACCTTCCTCTTGAGGATTTTGTGATGATAGAGGAAGATTAGTTAGGGGATTGCTTCATCCAATGAGATTCATTTTCGGAGCAGTTTGGCTCAAGTCACTTGAAGTTGATGTTTCTTTGTTGGCTTCCATGTTATTGTGTTGTGATCTAGTTTGCACCATAAAATAGGGATCAATTTTCAAGAATGTGTGAGATGAACCTCTAATTCTATAGATTGATCTAAATTTAGGCACAAAAGAGAAAATCTAGGATGATTAAGGATCAAAGTGTGATGACGAGATAAATGAAATATGGATGGTGTGAATGATTGAACTCTTGAGAAATCTTGAAGGAGATGCTAGACTTTGCGACTTTAAATTTTTTATTTGATTTGATTTTTATCTTGACCTTGGCCTGATTAGATTTGATTTGGATAGTGAACTCATAATCTCTAAGAGGTTGGATGTTGTCCTAGAGTAAACTTGTACTCAAGATGATAATCTGACTAAGTGTGTAAAGAAGGATTCATCTAGACACACCTAACCAAACAAGATGATTTTGGTTTGATTTGATTTTGGATTTTGGATAGTGAACTCATAAACCCCAAGATGTTGGATGTTATCAACGGATAGACCTATCCACAAGGGGTTTGATAATTTGACTAAATATGTGGAGAAGGATGCATCTACACACATCTAATCAAATAAGATGATTTGGGTTTTGATCTAGAGGATTTGCCACGAGCCTAGCATGAATGATTTTTTCAAGATTTCCAAGAGTTGGTGAGATGATTTTTTATTTGATGTTTGGGGCATGGGTGAAGGTTTTGATTTGATCCTAAGATGAACCTAAAAAGACTCTTTCTTACAAGATCTTGATGTTGAAGAACATGCAATACTTCCTATGTGAGATACTCAAACCTTTGAAAGAGACCTGGATTTTCACAATAGTAAAATGAATACAAATTTGGATTGTTCTTTGATGCATATTTGTAAAAGTTTAAGGTCAATCTTTCTCTGAATTCGTAAAGCATAAACAAACGTTTCTTGCGATATTTTTGACTAAGACCTTTGGACTCTGGTTTTTGGATTTTGATCTTTTAGGAAATCATTTGGAAGAGCACATGTGTGGGGTTCAATTGTTTCTTATCTTTGCTTAATTAATTCCTTTTACCAAAGAAAATTTCTTGATTATAGTTTTCAAACTAGATGTCTAATATCCTAACTTCTTCTCATCCCACAAAGTGCTTTATATAGAAATCAAGGAAATCAAGGAAAAAGTTTCCTATTGTTCACCTTAGTGAGAGAAGATTGTGATGTAAATTCAAATGCTTAGAAGCCTCTAAGGATGGAATCCCTAGGGAAAGCAATAGCACTTAAATTTTTTCAAGGTATTTTCTCTTCCTAAAGGGTTTGAAATTTGATGTTCATGTTGAATTTTTGTTTTCCAATGTTTTAGATCCAAGCAAAGCATTTTGATTCTGAGAACATGCACAACCCTATGGATGAAAAGACAATATTTGTTGAATCCCCACTTGGATAAATATAGCTATGCCTACTCTTGGTGGATCATTAGATGCTTGACCACACTAGCTCCCCACCATGACACACACTTCTCAGGTCAGCCAAGCATCAATACCCATGAAACTCCCATGACATACTTCTCATCTCTACTAAGAGCTGTCAAAATGTGGGGTGGCTTTAGAATGATCGTTCTTGAACCAACAAATAGATTAAGGATTTGGGCCTTCTAAACAAAAGGTTTTAAGATAGTAATTTTGTTCGTGGGGGATCATCCATGTGGCAAGAGACCATTGATGCCCTTCTTGTCGGAACAATCCTCATGATACTTGAACTTTCCTCAAGTACCCACACTTATATATCGGTTGGAAGTTGCTTGGCTTTAGCATGTTCCCAGTTGGGTCGTTCCCTTGGGTGATTACTTTTTCCCACAAGGTAGACCCTCTAAAGATACAAAAAGAAAGAAAACACATCCGTAGTTTGATCAATCTTTGTTGAGAAATAAAGAGAGAACACACACGATATATTCCACTCACACTCACAAGTTTTGTCCAATTTTAAGAATCCAAATTGAAGTGTGGAGGTAATCGCTTACACAACTTAATATCACATAAATCCTTTTGATTCTCAAGATCACTATGAGGCGCAAGAGAAGCGCATACATCTTTTACATGATATTACTTTGGATAAGTGATTACAAAACATAGAGGCACATGTTCATTTTAACCCTTCAAAGCAAGAATTGGATTCTTTTTAAGCACCAAAAGGAAGTATGAAAGTTGCTTGTTCAATTGTTAAACCTTAAACAAAATCTAGTAAGTTGCCTAAGGTTCTTTTTAATCCTTTTGTGTTCTTTTTTAGAGCCCAAATGAAATTTATTCAGTCCTAAAAACATGAAAGATAGAAAATCCTTAGAAGAGGGATTATAATTTCTCCCCAAAGTGTTTAGAAATACTTGACACAATGAAATGATGGTGTCATAAAGAAAGCTTTCTTCTTCATTTTCTTCCTTCACCTTCGATCAAGCCAACCTACAAAAATTGGTTAAAACTGCAAAAATAGAAGCTAAAAAACTAGTTAGTGGTCAAACATAACCAAAATGAAAAGACACATGTTTAAATTAAATTGAAAATTTCCTTTTACCCAACTCTTGTGGCGCAGTCTTTAGAGGTGACATAGTTTGAAGAGGTTAGCGGTGCTGAGACTGATAGTGGTGCTTTACAACAAAACCAGTGAGCTTGATTGTGGCACTATTTCAACCAAGCGGTGTTGTTTGGAATTTAGAATCTCGGTGACATAAAAGTAGCCCAACATTGTAGTTTGAAATTCAAATTTCTAGGCGGGAATGACTTAGTGTAGCAATTTGGAGTTTGGTAGTGGCATTAAATGGCACCATTGGATTGCTAGTGGCACAATTCCTTTATCACCAACATACTTTTCCTGTAGACACAATTTAAAAAAAAAACCACAAAATTTTGAAGAAAATGTGTTAAAATATTCAAATCATCCCTCCTAGCGCCAAAATGTGAATGGTGATCTTGTACCTACACAAACACAACAAAAAATCACACAATTAGATCATTATGCAAGTTAAATCAACATTCCCCATAGAATTCATTTGAAATGCAAAAAATAAGAAATGGAAATGAAGAACACAAATGAGAACTATCAAATCCTATCTAATGCAAGCAAACTCTTAATCCCATGGGGGAATTGGTTCTATTTTGATGTGGAAAATGGCCCTTTCCCAATCCCTTGTAAGCTTGGATGATGAATTGATGAATATTTGATGCTCCTTGGTTGAATTCCTACATAACCTAGCTATGAAAATGAGAAAATGGATGAACAATGGATGAAAAAATTCAAAATTTGAAGATAATGTCTTTGCATGAAGTTGTGGATGATTGTGGATAATAACCTTGCATGGATTGTGGATCCAAAATACAAATGAGAGCCTCTTTTTTATAGATGAGAAAGATGGAGAATGAGGAAAAGGGATGAATGTGGGATTAATCATCAACCAATGGCCAAATGCCACTTGTCAAGATGTGAGAGGATGAAGGTTGAGCACATTTTGATGAATGCGTCAATAAATGATATTAGGTGGAATTTCAAATTTATGAAATGACACGTTGGAGAGAGAAAGAAATGAATTAAATGCCACTTGGCTCAATGCACAAAGACATGTAAGAGGTATTGAATGCCTCGTTGGAAGGACAAATCCCTTTGGAGGGATTTTTCAAATTTGGAGGAATATTCCCTTTTGATGCCATGTTGAGAGAAATTAGAAGATTTAATAAATCAATTAAAATGGATTATTGTGCAAGTTGCAAAAGCTAAAGGATGTGATGGATTGAGATTAAGATTAATTAGGATTTGATTAATTCAACGAGAGATTAGTTGATGTGACAATTTGATTTAGATTTTTGGATTGATTTAAATCAAAGTTGAGAGGAATATGATTTAGACTTAATTAAATAAAGATTTTGATTTATTTAATTAAAGGGGGATGATATTAAAGATTAAATCAAATAAAGATTAATTTATTTAATTTAACAGAAAGACTTTAGAGATTAATTAAATAAAATGAATTATTTAATTAAAGAGAGACTATGATGATTTAATCAAATAAGGTTAATTATTCAATTAAAAGAAGACATTAGGATTAATTAAACAAAAATGATTTATTTAATTAATAGGAGGGAATGACTTAATCAAATAAATTTTATTTATTTAATTAAGAGATGAAGTGTGACAAATTTAATCGAATACAAATTATTTAATTAAATGACTAGCAAAGGAGATGATTCAGGATGAAGTGGTGTTAGTAAAATTAGGATCAAGTGTATAGGATCAATCGGTACATTTTTCATGTCTACAAAAATCACTCACACTCACACTCATTTTGCACACATTTAGCATTTTTTAGTTTAAATTAGTTGCATAATAGCTTAGCTTCCATTAATGGCTTCCATGTCTATCCATTTAGCTAAATAAATAAGTAGGGGAGTATGTGCAGGATCATGATGGGCCAAAAAGTGGCAGTATGATGGGTATGTGACTGACGACTATTTTTTTACCCAAAATTGATGAAACGAAAAGGGTTTTTAAAGGAGATTCTCAGCTTTCCACCAATATAAATTATGCTTTACTTTGAATTTAATAAGTAATTATTATTCATTTTATATTTAAATTACGACTAAAGTCCTGATTGATATGTTGATTGAAAAACATCTATAACTTTCAAATGGTATGACATTTTTTGAATCCAAAACATACATCACATTCTATGCTTCACATACTATAGGATTAAAAAAAGAAAAATTGAATTTCATGAATTTTTGACCAAGTTAAGGTGGTCAGACATGCGAGTATTTTTTTTTTTAAATTTGTAATAAAAAATTCATAACTAATTATTTACTTGGAAAAAATTACAAAAAAAATGCATCACATTGGGGCATAAGTCCTCTACCTATATCTAAAATATTATAAAAAAATATTATCATTCTATTGTGGTTAGGGTGGTTAGACAGACACCTACTTCTTATTTTTTCCCTGAAATTTAAATACCACTGCATTGAAATTTCAAATTTTCACCAAATAGAATTTTTTTTAAACAAACCTAGTAGTTTACAAACTACATTCAATTTTCTACAAATTATATTCTTAAATATTTTTGAAATAATATAGATAACTTATTCAAATTTTTATGTCAAGTTGCCTAACTCTAATTTTTCTAATTCTTTTGCCACTTAAGGGCCTATTTTTTCCATGATGATCTTGCACATACCCAGGGTTTGAATCTTTTTGTTTAATGTCATTTATATTATCTTTTCAATTGTATTTCTGAATCATTTTAGCATAAATCATGGTAGTTAGCTTTTGCATCATACTAATTTTAGCATAAATCATGTTTTCAATCACATCTCACAACCATTTCATCGATTTTCTTCAATAGAATCGACTGAAACAAGCTCACTGATCATAGTATTGGGAAAGGGTTGTCTTTCCACATCAATGTGACACCACTCCCAAAATGGGATAAGTTTCGAATGGGATAGAGTAGAGATTTAAATATTTTCATAACATAGAATACTTTGCTTTGATGAATGTTTAGCTTAACTTCAATTTGATTGATCTTATTTAGATTGAGTATTGGTGGCTTCGTTATGCTTTGATTCTTCATAGATTAAGCATAATTGGCCCATGCTAATATCCTTAGTCAATAGTAACCAATCAATCCATGCAAAACTCTAAATGTAGCATAGCACCATCATGAAGTAATCAAGCAAATGATCAATGTACCCAAAAGAAAGAGAACTACTAAGATCAATGTCAAAGCTCCAACCACAAAATTAGGAACCTATCATGACAACATGATCTAACCATCTCCTCCTAGGAGATCACATGCACGAATACATACATCCTGGTCTCAAGAGAACACATATCATGCAAAAACTCTAAGCTAGCATCAAGAGTAAACCATGACATAATATCGTACATACTCTAAACCAAGAAATCATATCTCCAATCACATGGAGATAACCATAATCAATGATGAATCCATGTCACTACCAACAATTCCCATTAAACTGTGGTACAAGATACACATGGCACCATGACTACCATCCTCTCCATGAAGATCATCTACGTCTACACATACTCAACTGCAATATTAGTAACATACAAGTGAAACCAAGATCTCCAAGCCAAGAAGATACATACAACCACCAAAAAAACATTACAAAACAATCCAACACCACCAAGTCATCACTGCCAAAAGCTCCCACTAAAAGTGTATAACCAATGAATGTACCAAGCTATCATGACATCATGATCAAGCCACATGCTACAAGTCCTATCACCTAACTAATCAAATACTCTAACCATCCATCCTGTCAATCCCAAAGCAACATGCCAATGTAAAAATGACCATAGACAAGGCCAACTAATGAAATATACAACAATAATGAATCAAACCTGGTGGATATAGATAGTCCACATATGAGTAATCCCACTACAACTGAATGGGTGATCAATCCATACAACTACATAATTCATAGATCCAACCAATGAAACATGCAAACTCATCATCACATTAGTAACCCACAAACTGGGATATCAAAGAAGATAATCTTGTAGACATCAAGACTCAAACACCAAATCAACCACATATTTGATTTTCCAACCATGTCCACAAATGAGTAATCATATTCAAGGATCTAAATAAGCATCAAGAAGATAAGAGAAATATCCTATTCACCAAACCATATCACCACCAAACACCACATACATGATCATGTCATGCCAATGCATAAAATATACTTACATATCCATGACCCCATAACTATATCCATTGTTGTACCTGCACTCAACTATCAACCATACAAGACTACAAGTCTCAAACCATGTCCAACCATGTCCTCAAAACTAAAGACAACTTGTGTACTTGTCAACATCAAATTCCAACTCTGAAAAACACCTGTAAACCTATACCTAGAAGCACAATCTAATAATTAGCTATAGCATCATAAATATCATATAAAAACATGCACTTCCTTAAGGTTTCACCTCTTGAATCGTCTGGATTCTCACACAATCACACCTTGAATCTTAGGCTCCTACAAGAGATCAAACAAGTACCAAGCTCATCATACTCCTCAAACTGATAAACAATCTGAACCACTATGTAGTACATTGCAAATTCTCTCCAATGCCTATTCAAAATAAAAAATCCAATTTTGTATGCAAAGGTTATGACCAAAACTGTGTAAACAAGAACATATAACTTCCATCCCCAAAAACTAATGAAAATAGAAAAATCATGGAACCAAACTTGTACCACCGTGTAGTGCTCAGAACTAGCTTTTTGACAACTATAAGAAGTCAAAAAATGGACATACTGGGTAAAAGTTATACTCATTTGAAAAAAAGTTCTCCAATTTTCCCTACTGGTGGCTCTATTGTGGTGCCTGGGTGACCCATTGATGGTGGTGGCCGACCGGTGGCTCCCTGGGTGGTGGATTTTAAATATTATAAAAAATGGTTTAATTTTTACTTTTTAAAAATTCCTCTTCCCGCTATGGCAGACCTGATAACACATTTAAATCGAGTTAAAAACCCTTTGAAATTCAAGCAGGGAATACCATTACATGGCAGATTTTTTTAATTTAAAATTTTTTATTTAAAAAACTTGCTAGCGGTATTAATTTCCTAGGTTAGGCTTAACCCAGCAGCACTGGTCTAGTTGGTCGATTGACTGTATTATTGTAGGCGAGAGCTAACAGGCTCTGCCACCATAGTACAACCTACTGAAAAGCTGCAACAAGGTCATAAGGTGGTTGGGGGTCTCACACCCCCCACTTATTTTATACATATATTTTTTTCAATTTTCAAAAAAGTCTTTTCAAACAATTTTTTCATAATAATTTTTTTATTTTTATTTTGTAGGTTTAGGAAAATATTTTTGCAGACGAATATTATTATATTTTTTTTCAAAATATTTCCTGCACATGGCGAAATTGGGTTGTGACTAAAAAACCTTTGCATTTTTTTCAACTTTTCTAAAATAGGTTGAATTTTATATCAATCTTCGTCTCTTGGCCAACCTAAATCCAATCATGAGGTCCATTTTGTCTCAAGAGGTCATCTATGAAATTTCCCCTACAAAACCCTCATATGAAAACTCAAACCAAGAAACCCTCTTTCACCCAAATTTAGAAAACTTTAGATCTGCAATAAATCCAACAAATCTTGACAACCCATAAGCCTGAATCTGCATACGAACACCTACAATATGTGTTCCATATATTTTAATGCCTCAAACCCTACATGCATGTCCATGGCTTCAAATTTGCAAAAATCTCAAATTAGGGTTATAACAAAAATTCTTCAACCATGAAAGCTCTGATACCACTTGTTAGGAAATATTGCATTCAAACCCACAAACTTATTCCATTTCCTACGTAACCCATGAGAGATAAAAATGCATACAAGTAACCATAATGAATAGATCAAATAGACAAGCCACAAGATAACACAAGATATACCCTAGGAAAACCCTCAAGGAATCTATTTATTTCCTATCCATCTCCCTAGCTCTTATAGTTGTTGGTCCTCTATAATGATAATTGATCAAAAATATTCTTGCATGGATAGTGTCGTGTTTCCTGTCCCTAGTCCCCTTCCCCGTTATGTTAGTTGGTACTACCTTGTGTGTTGTCATCAAGCCCTCGTTAATATTTTATAGTAACACTTGTTGCTTCTAACTTATTCTAGTGTGTAGAGATATCTTTTCTTGTACACTTATCAACTCTTTCTTGTCATTGGATCCCACTAATCTAAAGGCCCATAAGGAGTTTGGTTCATTTTTGCATCCCAACACTTTAAGGCTCTATTGATTATGAATGATATCCATAGGATGGTTTGTGGGAGCCCGTAGAGAAAACATATAGTTTTCAATGAGCATAAATCCTTTCTGTTAGATAATTCTTCTTATTGATAATTGATGCAATTAGTTTTTACTCCTCTCTTTTTACAAGTTCAATAGATGTGTAGGAAGGATTTGGAGTGCAACATGTAGGATTTATTTTTATTATTTAAATATAGAAAAATAGGTTTGGGCTTGATTTGAAATGGGGAAAATGGGGGTATGATTGAACTATCTTCCTATTTTCATTAGGAAATGAGATCCACACAAAGAATTTACTTACAACCCTTAGGTGAGTCAACTCAATGAGGGAATCTATTGATTTCCTTATGCTTGAGGATAGGGGTATCAACCTAAACAACACTTTTGGGAGAAAAACTAAAAATAGTAAATCAACTCAAAAATACAAGCTAACACTTAGATCTTGTAGATGAAGCATAAAACTGTGATAAATAGAAAAGATATGGAAAATATGAGAAGTTTTGGAGGTTGTGCACCTTCCATAAAATGATTGTTTTGTGAGGCTATGAGGGACTCATTCACCCATGGGAAAATCAGTCCAAGTTTCCCTTTCTGGAAAATCAGAAACTAAGATTTGACTCTTGAGTTTGCACTTCTTTGCTACACTTCTAAACCTTCACTCCTAGATTTGTATCTATGATAAATTTGCAAGACAAAATTGTTGTTTTGGGGTGGATGGGGGTTTTCCTCAGTCAAACCCCAAATTTGGTAATTAAACCTTGATGAAAAATACAGATCTAAAACATGAAAGTGTGTGAAAACCCTAATCATAAGTGTGTCTAAGATTGTTAGGAGATAGCATGCAAAGAAACCCTATTTAAGTGTTTTAGAATAAGATCCCTAGATGAAACATGAACAATGATGAAGACCTGCTTTGGGAGATGTCAATTCACCCTAATAGATGACAAATTTGATAATACCTTCATTTAGGTAGAAAATAGAATGATAATAGAAGATGGAACCACTTAGGAAACAAGTCATTAGGCTTGGTTGAATGGCTTGGTGCATCTCCCAAAACCTAGAATCCATCATGATCCTCCATAGGCATCTCTCATCAATCTTTGACAATACTTGATCTTGTTGGCAAAATGAACTTGAAGAATTGCAAAAAAAAATAGAATGTTGCTCCAAGACTTCAAATTTGGATGCTTGATTGATTTCTCCTCTCTCTTGAATGTAAATCCTTGTGATCTCATGTGAATCTCTCTCTTGTCTAGTGAAAAATGATTGAAAGAATTAGTTTTATAGGATTCCTTTTTAATTTATCATTTATTAAATCTTGAAAGCCAAAACTTAAAGTTTGAATTTAGGACCTTGAAATGCTGCCAAAAACATGTTTTAATTTGAGTTTATGAACTTAAAGGGGACCCATTTTCCCATGGGAAAATTGGTCCCGGCCTAAAATTTCAAGACCTAGATTATGTCGGGGCATTAAATTAATTAATGGCATTTATTCAATGTGGGTTATATTGTTGGGAAATAATTAAAATAGGACTTGGGATGCATAATAAAGGGTATTAGGTGCCTATTAATGAGGTTTAAAAATTCATAAATGCAAGGTCACTAAAATAGGTCCAAACTATGTGTGAAATTGTACTTTCGCTTAGAAAGGAGTACAATTTTCTACACTACATTTAGCCCCACTTTAGAGGCCATATGACACTACGTTCATATGCTAGCTAAAGAAACTTGAATAATAAGCTTAATAAAAAGGATACTCATATGGATTCATTCGTAAGTAGGGAGAATGAAGCCCCCAATGTTAGGAACTGCATCCTACAACACTAATTCATTAGTTGTTTAAAAATCCTCTTATCAAACTTCTACAAAGAATCAAATTTGAGGGTAGATGTAATGCCCCCCGGATTCCTCTTGCTTTATGGAGGTGGAATCAGGGTAGCCATGTGACCTCATTGAATTTCTTCAGTTCACCATAGGGTATTGGAAGTACATCACCACATATTGATGGACATTAGATTAGACCAAGGACATAATTATGAATTCAATGCAACAAGTGGTGTCAAAAAAAAAGTTTTATAGCCCCCATTATGTTGATTTTACTGATAAGTGTACTTTTAATAAAGGAATAAAATAAAGAATGCTTAGTATATTTTGATGAAAGGTTATGCTTTTGATAATCATTTTGACATTTACCTTTTGAGAATTTACCTTTTTGTAGAGTGAGTGAATATTCCAAAAAGATGAGCATATAGGCCTCTGAGACTAGAGATTTTGTGTGACGAGGTGGTAGAAGGCGAGCTCCAACATACGGTGATTGGATTTTACTATGCTTTATCTTCACATTTATGTATTTATAATATTTTTTTATGCATTTCTAGAAGTTTTTAGGACCCTAGAAAAATGTGGCAAAGCGTCCTCTTTTGTTGCAATGTGTCAAAAAATGTCTAAAGTTTCCAAGACCACAAATGGCCCAAATGTTCAAGTTGGTCACAAAGTGTCCTAAAGCAACTTTAGTGTACTTTTAATTATTTAATGCATATATTTAAGAATTTTAGTGATGATTTCTTTTGGATTTTATTCTTTAGGTTCCTCTGCAAGCCCACCAACATCTAGGAGGCAAATGGTTTTGTCACCTCCAAGAGTAGCTCTCCCAGCTTTCAGAGGAGGAGATTGATATTTTGCAGGAGACTGGATTATTTTGGATATACCTCATGCCACCTATGAGGTATAATGTTAGAAACCAAGATCATACATGCAAACTAGAAAATACCTTCCACAAGAGAAAAATAAATAAAAGCAAAGAAATTTGCATTAAGATGTGCAAATGAATTGTATTCAAGAATTGAGAAATTACAAGGGATGAATTGCTTTATAAAAGCAATGTATGCATAACCCTAATGTTGCCCTAAAATCAGCTCAACTAAATAAAGCTTACTTATTAATTAAGTAAACAAATTATTACCTAAGTAAACTTAATAAAGTGTAATTAAATAATTAATTACACCAACACCCCCCCTTAAGTGCAGCTTAGGGAGACTAAAAAAGCATGCACCTAATGCTAGGATGAATGCATGAATGGGTCTTGGAAACTAGTCCATGTTAGGTACCCATATACAAATGCAATGAATGGGAAAGAGGAGAAAACCTAGTGGGACAAAACCCCCCCTCAATGAGATGACCTGCTGCAAAGAAGCAATGGAAGAACACTGGAATCCTGAATCTGGAAAGTAAGGAAAGATACCTTTGTTTATAAGAAACCATATGAGTGTCACTAAAGGACTCAAGTAGAATCATGATAATACAACAGCAGACCCGATGTCAAGGAATAATAGAAAACTCACAAACTGGAACAACCCTGGAATCTATGAAGCAACAGTAGATGAATAAATGATGCACCCCATAAGAGGGAATGATATGATAAAAGAATCTAGAAGCTATGTGTATCTCCATGCCAATGTCAAACTGTGACTAAAACAGATCCATAGGAGCAAGTACCATGAAGATTCTAGAACATTAACCATAAAATGAATGGCCCTCAAACTAAGATGTGACCCGATATGAATCTAATATGATTCAGGATCATTAACCATAGGCTCTCAATCTGAGATGTGAACTGATGTGAACCAAAATGTGTCAAGCTATGAGCAAGATGTGGCCAAAAGAAACTATAGAATCCAGATACAACTCATGCTAGTTGTCATCAATATGAAGATGAGATCAAAGTGCATGCAATGCAACTACACTCTAATCAGATTATTATGCAAGAATCCCCCCTGATGGAACTTTATATAAGTTCATTTATTACAATACCCCATGATTGTAAAAGGAGAACATGCAAAACATGCATAAATTATTTAAGAGAAAATGCAAACCTAGTGCATGAAAATAAAAAAGAGTGCATGCAAAAACTAATGTTAACATCTACCTCCATGATAAAAAAAAAATGACCTCAGATCTGTGTAGAGGACTGAATCAGCTTTCTAGTGCCACTTGGATCTTAAAAAAATGGATAACTGAGACAAAATATATGCCCTATGAAGTGAAAACTACTTTATCTGACTTCAAAGGCCTACAAAATAAATCTAGAGATTTTTTTTTTTAAAATACCTTCATCACTAGATTGGTCTCAGAACCAACTTTCCAACAGTATCTTGTTTACAAAAACATGACACCGTATACAACAGTTATGCCTGATTCTGTGAAAGTGCTCCAAAAGGGCCCAATAAGACCTACATGCAACCCTGGGGGCTAAAAAAAATTGGCCCCTACTCCTATGCGTGACTAGGGGGCCGGCAGGTAGGGGTTTGAGTGCGGCCCCTGGTCACCAATGTGACCACTGGTGGGGACTGATCGGTAGTCGGGGCTGGGTGCAAAGCATCCGGTCCTCCACGTGATCAGGGCAGGTGCTAGAGGAGCCCGCGAGGGCTAAGCTGGGAGCTGACGGCTGGTCGGCAGTGGAGGCCGTTGGGAGGTGTTACAGTGGCCGCTTGGCAATTGAGCAGTGGCTACTCGATGGCACATTTTTGTAAAACTAGCAACACGATTTTTAAACTACATAATTTTTTTTTAATGTTTTTGAAATTTGTGCCTTAGAATGTGGCTAGGGAGGTCGTACAGCCTCCCTGGCAAAAAAAATTGCCTCCTGGATCAATTGCTCCAAAATTGACCAAACGATAGGCGTTCTTAGGGTTTTTGGCCGCTGTGAACACAATGGTGAGCTCTTTTTGTGCCCAAAATGCCCCAAAAAATTGGCTACCCCTATATTTTGCAAAAAAATACCAGACTTGAAACCCTTGCTGATCTGGCAAATGATGATGAAAATCAATGAAACAAAAGTCAATCCTGACTTTTTCCAATGCTTTGAATCCAATGGAGATGTTTGATCTGATCCAAAATGCTTCATTAATAAGCTCAAGGCATGAAACCCTCGAGGAACCTCGAACATGCTCTACAATGAATTTCTCCAAAAAAACTGAGAAGGGGCTCCAAATCAAGGCTCTGATACCATGTTAGAAACCAAGATCAGACATGCAAACCAAAAAATACCTTTTGCAAGGGGTTAGGAGCAAAGGACAGTGCACTTGGCTAAATATTAGTGAATTACGTGTTAATGTCCAGGCCTTATTGAACTATGATGCTTCACATGGGCAAGAAGCGTGTCACCTCATTAATGATGATAGGACAGGGTAATTACATCACAATCATTAGATTGTATGGGAGTGAGCTTAGTCACTTAATCTATAAGGTTGCTTGGCATGCTTTATGGGCTCGTAGATTTTCTGGGACCATTTCAAGTAAAGATTTTGTCTTTGTCTACCCCACTGTACTTGCCAAAATGGCTGGAGACAGGAAAAGATTTGAGTCGAATAGCTTTGAGATGCATACTATAAATACCAAAGCGTGGAACAAAGTAAAAAATGGGGGTTTACTCCCTTTTCTGGAAAAACTCCATGGGTCTAATCAAGAGGCTACTAAGCTTTTTGAGAAGAATTGGAATAATGGGGAACTTACCGTTTTTGGTAGGAAAGTTGAGGTCGATGAAAACCTTATAGATGAAGTGACTAGAATGTCCACTAATGGACACAAATTTTTCAGGGACATGGTTTTCTCTGATGAAGTGGTCATAAGATTTCCAAAGAAAGAGAAGGAAAAAATGAAACTAATGAAAATTTCTAACAGCTACTTCGAAGTTGATACCATAAAAGCACTCTGGAGAAAAGTTCATGTTATCATAGAGTACATTACTGTGGATGGTCGCTTCACCAGGGTCTACTGCTATCACTTTTCCCTACTCAACCATTTTTGTTACAAGGTCAGGGTTTCTATTCCCTACTATCTTCTCTGTTCTTTGAGAAAAAGTATGGATGATCACAAGAAAAACCTAAAAAGATATCCTATTTTGCATACTGGTTTGATTAGGTTAATTGTTGAACATTACCAAAATATGTCTGCCCCTGCTAATTTGGATGCCCCTCCTAATTTTGAGGAGGATGATACTGAACCTAGCTGCTCAGGAAATTTTCCCAATATGAGCTTGGTTAGGATGGTCCTTAGCCCATCCTCTATCCAAATTCGTAAGAAAAGCCTTAACCCCCATTATGTGAAAGCTTGCACTGCGCCTAAGACGGGAAGTTCTACCCTTAAAACCATAAGTGTTGGTAAGAATCTACCAGTTAAAAACCTTGTGTTGTACTCTAAAGACTCTCCTAATTCTGAGGATTCTGGTGCTAACAATACTTCATCCTTTACTACCCCATCGTTGGACAGAGATGCTAGAATTGGTTCCCCTGTAACCCCTGACCCTACTAAAACTTGCTTCAACCTTGAAAGGGAACCCACTATGGATGTCTTGGTTTTAGCTAGGAATAATGTTGGGGTAAGTGCACCAAGATGGTTCCCAAAAAGGGGGCTTATGTGGCCACTATTTTTCTGAAATCAGGAAATATTGACCTTGGACGTGAAATTGACGATAGTTACACTCAAAATTTTGAGATGGAATAAAAACAAGGATCGAAGTGCTCCGAGTCTACTTTCTAAACTACTAATTTATTTTGAAAATGGTTGAGATTAAGGGGTTCAAAAGAGGGATGTACAAAAATTGGTGTTGTTTTTGTTAGAAAAACATAACATAGCAACTCTTGTACGACCTGAGCACGGTCAAATTTTTGTAGTATTTTAAAAATCACTATAGTCAGAAGTTAGCTAATAGCATCTAGTTGGTGCACAATTTTTTTGATAATTTTTTAATGAATATTTGATTTTTTACTATTTTTCTAAGTGGGCACTTCCTGAAAAGCAGAATTTTGGCCGTGCTCCCCCTACAAATTTTTGAAAATAATTGATTTTTTTTTATTTTTTTTTTTAAATTTTGTAAAATAAAGTCTAGTTTCTAAAAATATAATTTATTTGAAATTTTGATGAACAATTAATTTATAACAAAAAAAACACTAAACACTACTTTTTGGCAAAAAATAGACATACAAACAAAAGAAATTATGAATGAAAGGTTTAACATTGTCGAAAAGTGAAAAAAATTACATCGTTGGATAGCTAAGAGAGAACCTAACATTACCCATGTTTTTGATTTTGTCAATATTGAACTAAATGCAATCTTGATGGTGAGCATGAACCCGATTATGTGAAAATTTGTAGAATTTGCAAAAACAGATCTCTGGCCTTGTTGGGAATGCCCTCCAAGCCTTTGGGTTGGTATTCCAAGGAAAAAATTTCACTTTTTTCTTTGTTTTTAATGTGAAATAATGCATGCACGTTATAACGCGCTCGCGTTTAAAAAAAAAAATCAAAAGTGGCCAGAAAATTGGTACCCAACTTCATGCACCCGCCCGCTGCTGACCATTTCAAAATTTTGAAATGGATCTTTTATGAAATCAATGAGCTAAAAATAAAAAACTGGCCCCTTCAAAGTAAATTGGAAGAAATGGGAGCCAAGGTTATGGCGCTTGGAAAGAAAGAGGCTGAGCGAAAAGATCATGGTGCTAGTAAAGAAACCCAAAACCAAGCGGGCATGGACAGAAGGGTTGAAATTGAGTTAGATAAAATGAAAAATACTGTTAAAATTATAGCCGAGCATAATAATAGGATGGCAAGACACAATGCCATCATCATCATTGCCATGACTGAAAAATTGGACAAAAATCAACAGGGTTCTTTGATGGTTGATCTGGAAGAGGTCAATGATAAAAACTAGGATGAGAATGTTGGTATTTCAAAGAGAACCAGGGCCAATTTGAAGAGGAAGGATCCTCCTACACCGCAGATGATTCAAACCTTCAAGAAGGGTGTTCAAGACATGCAGAACTTGGAGGCTAAGACCGAGTCTGTTCTAAAGACTGTGGGTTAGTTGCGGCTGGTCTTTTTGTTGGCTTTTTGGCTGGTTTTTTGTCTGACCCTCCTAGTCTTTTGCAGGTGGCTGCTGCTTTTTCCAATTTTTTCCTTTTGTGTAGCCTATCTTTTCTGTTGGACTTTTTAGTCCTTTCTCTTTTGTTGTAAACTTGGTGGTTTCGGGTCCCTGTAAAACCCGTTTTTCCATTTATCAAAAACAAATAAAAGCAAAGAAATTTGCATTAAAATGTGCAAATGAATTGTATTTAGGAGTTGAGAAATTACAAGGGATGAATTGCTTTATAAAAGCAATGTATGCATAACCCTAATGTTGACCTAAAATCAACTCAACTAAATAAAGCTTACTTATTAATTAAGTAAACTAATTATTACCTAAGTAAACTTAATAAAGTGTAATTAAATAAAATTAATTACACCAACATATAATGATGCCATGCTTATGGTGCTAATAGAGAGGTGGGACATAGATACGTGCACACCTTTCACCTCCATACGGGAGAGATGATAGTTTCCCTAAAGGACATTCACCACATCCTGTGATTACCTATCTGTGGCGAGTGTCCATTTAGTAGAGGAGCGGTCACATGAGGAGATGCGAGAGGATATTGAGTACTGCCTAGGTTGTCCCATCTAGGAGACAAGCGTCAAACCTTATGTCGAGCTCAGATGGTTACTGTACGCATGGTCATCATTATTGAGGCACATCATGATCATTACCACGATACTAGCACTAGTTCCTAATGGATGAGGTGCACACTTGGATGGAGGACTAGTTCACATTATATGAGATATGGAGCAGCATCGGACCATGTATGCATAGGGTCGCATTATACTCTAAGCACATTTATATTGTGATCTCAGGCGCTTCATCTACTAGGAGCTAGACTGCATAGTACATTGTACACTCTTATAGGTGTGGTGCTTCAAGCTTATCACATGTACCAGGCTGACTAGTTATCCAATAGTGGGTATGTGCAGGATCATGATGGGCCAAAAAGTGGCAATATGATGGGTATGTGTAGGGTATGTGGCTGACGACTATTTTTTTTACCCAAAATTGATGAAATGAAAAGGGTTTTTATAGGAGATTCTCAGATTTCCACTAGTATAAATTATGTTTTACTTTGAATTTAATAAATAATTATTATTCATTTTCTATTTGAATTACCACTAAATTCTTGATTAATAGGCTGACTGAAAAACATCTATAGCTTTCAAATGGTATCACATTTTTTGAATCTAAAACATGTGTCACATTCTATACTTCACATACTATAGGATTAAAAAAAATGAATTTCATGAAGTTTTGACCAAGTTAAGGTGGTCAGACACACGATTTTTTATATTTTTTAAAATTTGTATTTAAAAAATTATAATTAATTATTTACTTGGAAAAATAATACAAAAAAATATGCATCACATCGGGACACGAGTCCTCTAATTATATCTAGAATATTATAAAAAATATTATCATTTTATTGTGGTTAGGATGTATAGACAAACACCTACTTCTTATTTGTTCCCTAAAATTTAAGTACTACTGCATTGAAATTTTGAATTTTCACCAAATAGATTTTTTTTTTAAATAAACCTAGTAGTTTAGAAACTACATTCAATTTGGTATAGATTCTATTCTTGCATATTTTTGAAATATTATAGATAACTTATTCAAATTTTTATGTCAAGTTGCCTAACTCTGATTTTTTTGAATTTTTTGCCACTTAAGGGCCTATTTTTTCCATGATAATCTTGTAGATACCCTAGTAGAAACCATGGGTTATTCGTAGGCCTATAGTTATCCTCGGAGATGATCATAATAGGATAGAGATTTATTATATTGGAGGGTCATATTCAACTATCTAGAGGATGATGATATCCTCTAGAGAGCATACCTCATGGTACTCCAATGGCCAGATGTCACACACTAGCTAGTTAGGATACAACATAATCGATATGTATTGGGGCAACATGATTACATAGCGAGACATTTTTACTATGATCATGTTATGCGACAATTTGGGTAGATTCAGGTTCCACCTAGGCCTCAACTCAAGTATCTACGATCAACACAGAGTGCCTCTCAACCAGCAAATAATTGTCATCTCACCATCAATGATGTGGATTTTAGTGATTCAGAGGATGAGGACCACAACATGCCCCTAGTCTCAAATGATGATGACATAGGCACCACACTAGCCTCTGAGTAGTGGTGGATGGGAGCATGAAAAGCTCATGTTTTTCCTATGCATCATCCCGCAGGCAACGCAGAACCTCTTCCACGTCATAGGAATGATGAGGACGATGGGTTCATTGATGGAGATTCAGAGGATGAGGGCAAGATATCAGATTTATTTCCTAATGAGGATGTTGATGATGATGTGGAGCAGGAGGGTGTCCAATTGATGAGTAATGAGTCTGATGAGGTAGATGAGGCTTAAGCTACCCCTAAGAGGAGAGATTCACCTCCTACTCTAGTTACTAGAGCACATTCAGTAGCCGTAGTCGACATTAGGAATTATGAGCATGGTGAGGCCAATACTAGTAGACCATTCACGCTTCCTACACAAGAGGGATCTATTGTTGCATAGGGAGATCCTAACTGATAGGTTGGAGACCCAAGTGATGATGTGTTATTTATGCTCTTATTATGATTTTGCACTTATGTATATGGTTGTTATTATATATCATGATTTGTACTAGTATCTTTTATGATTTCCATCTTATAGGGTCCATGCGAGAGTGGTGAGATCTTTATCAATAGGTGATTATAGAGATGGTTCCTCCTTTTCCCACGTACAAGGATATACCCTTAGAGTACATGCCCCCACCTATTTCAAGGCATCATGCAGATCTCTTTCGAGCCTATTATGAGGTTGAAGGCAGCATATGAGAGCACAACGAGATGCATTAACCTAGTTGCATCCAGAGAGGAGTGATCTATGGGACAACTTTTAGCACTACAAACTGCATATGATGAGATTCGAGCATCTCGAGTTTTGATAGACAGTGGAATGGAGGTTGTCCTATGGTCAAAAGTCTCAAGACTAGAGGGAGAGGTTACCAGATTGTAGGCAGATAGAGATCACATAGAGCAAGAGTGTGTCGTGACACTCATATGGGAGGCTAGGGCAGTTGGAGAGGTACAGGGCCTACAGACACTAGTGAGATCCATGAGTAGATCACAGTCACATTCTACTATCTCACGATGAATGCCACCACTAGGCCCCAAGGGTTCCAACAATCATAAGCCACAGTAGCATTGTATTATTGATGATATATACTTGAAATTTTGATATGATATATATGAGAATTCGTATTTGGTTTTATGAGTTTATGTTGAATTAGATGTTGATTTGATTTATTAAATAGTCTTAGTAAGAATATTTAATAAATGTCTCCATGGTCTAATTTTATGTGATCTAATTAAAAAAATTCTTTTAGTTTTACATTATATACTACATTGTGATTGAGTATTCTATGCTAAATTAAATGCACCTATGATATAATTTAATAACATTAAATGCATATAAGGATCTAACTTAACACAACACACAAGATGAATTCAAATATTATGTAAACTAAAGTAATAATTTCCAAAATTATTGAATAATTACTCTATAATCCAAGACACACAAAGATTGTTTGTCAAAATATTAAAGTAATGCAAGATAAAATAGAACACTATCTACTTAATCTAACGAGCTTGCTTTAATATACATACTATTCTAGAGATATGTTATGTATAGTACAGGTGCAAATGTGTGGCATTGATAGGCTCTTTGAGAGGTGTACCATCTAATTCTATTAATGTGTATGCTTGAGACCCATAACTTTTTCCAATTATGTTTAAGGTCCTAACTATTTAGGGTTTAACTTTCCTTTTTCATTCGGGGTGGCATTAACATTACGTTGATTATCATATAACACCAAGTCGCCTTTATTAAATGCACAAGGAATGACATTATCATTATAACTACATTGCATTCATTTAGAGTAAGTTTGGAGATGCTCGAGAGTGTTAATACATTGTTTGAACATCAAGCATTTCAAGTTGATGCAATTGTTTTTCTTTGTATGTAGTGTCATCAATAAGCCCTCTAAGAGCAATTCTCAATGAAGGAATTTCTAACTCTAAGGGAATTATTGCCTCAACACCATAAGCAAGGTTATAGGGAGTGTTTCCTATAGATGTTCTAATACTTGTACAATAGGCCCACAATACATAAGTTAATTGAGTTTTCCAATCTTTGTTATGTTTACTTATCATTTTCCTTAGGATTTGTTCAATATTTTTGTTGGTTGATTTTGCTTGACCATTTGATTGTGGATAATATGGTGTTGAGAAGAAATGTTGAATATGAAAGGTTTCCATAAACTTCTTCATGTCATTGTTCTTAAATGAAGTTCCATTTTTTGAAACTAATGCAAAAGGAAGACCAAAGTGAGCAATAATATGTTCAAATATGAAATGACATATTGTGTCAACAATTGTGGAATGAAGAGGGATAGCTTCTACCCATTTCGTGAAATAATTTGTTGCAGTAATTATAAACATATGCCAAGCTAAAGGGAAAAATAAGATCCAAACCCAAAACCCAGAATGGTCAAATAGGAACTTGGGCACGAAGTTTGGAATCAAGAGTATGAACCAAATTATTATGCTCCTGACATAATTTATGATATTAATTAACGTGAGCAAAATAGTCTTGTTCCATATGTCTCCAATAATATCCTATACAAATTAACTTTTCAACTAACAATCTTCCTCCAAAATTTCCCCCATAAGCACCTACATAAGCTTCTTCAAGGGCTATAGGGATTTTTTATTGTTTAAGACATCTAAGAAAAATACCATCAAATGATCATCTATATTTAAAACATTCATGAGGATTATGTATCTAGATGTGAGTCTTCAAAGACAAGCTCTAGTGTTTTTAGTTGTTGGTCCAGGAAATGTACAGGTTCTTTTAAGTAGTTACATATTGGTATGTACTGGATTCACTTTAGTTTTCAATATCAACCTTAATAACACTTATTTGATCTTATCGTCTATTGATGGTTTTGTGATCATATGGACTATAAATGTGAAGAAATTGATAGAAGGATCTTCAGGAGATATAAGGGAAGCAACACTTGTCATTCCATTTGCATTCTGTGTATCCTTTCATGGGATGTTGTCAATGGTATATGATTCAAATAATTCTAGTAATTTCATCATAAGGTCCTTATATCTAAATAACTAATCATGCTTCATTTGATAGGAACCATTTACTTGCTTAACGATTAATTGAAAGTCACAAAATATCTTAATGTGTTGAACACCAAGAGCTAAAGTTACACGTAATCTAGCAATTAAATCTTCATACTCTGCAATGTTATTTGTGCATAGGAAGTATAATCAGTAGGATAAGGGAATATTATTTCTAGAAGGTGGGATTATTATAACCCTTGCTCCAAAGTGAGTTGTACACTTAGATCCATTGAAGTACAATTCCCATGTTTCCTTTTTGATAGTCAACATACTTTCATCAAGGAATGAGTCCATATTAGGTAATGCTAATGGAGAAGGAGCATCAGCTAAATGGTCAGTCAAAGCTTGTCCTTTTATTTCCTTTTGAGAGACAAATTTAAGATCACACTTAGTTAACAACATAACCCACTTAGCTGAGCATCCTAATAAATCAAGTTTAGCAAAAAGATGTTTTAAAAGATCAAAATTTGTCATCACATGAATTTTGGTGTTTAATAAGTAGCGTGTCAATTTACTAGTAGCAATTACAAGAGCCAAACATTGTTTTTCTATCATTTTATATTGAGTTTCATAGTCAATCAGAGTTCGGCTAATGCAATAAATAGGATATTATTTACCATTATCATCTTGTTGAGCCAACAATGCTACTGTATAAAAGATCTAAATGGTTTTTCTTGCATAATGGGTTATAAAATAGGAGTAGTGAGGTGTTCTTTCAAACTTTCAAAATATTGTTTATAATCCTCATTCCACATAAATTTTGATTCCTTCTTGAGAAGTTGTGCAAAGGGTAATGTGTGATCCACTAAGGATTCTACAAAATCGTTGATAGCTTGAATCCTTCCTTGTAAAGTACGTAACTGAGAAATGTCTTTCAGAGGTGGCATATTAATAATAGCATCAATCTTATTTGTTTCCATCGATATGTGGGTGAGTGCAGGATCACGGGGGTCCAAAACGTGGCGATATGACCCAAAAGTGTTTGAAGACATTTTTTATCTAAATTTGATGAAATGAAAAGTATTTATTGATAAAATTATCATCTTTCCACCAATATAAGATATGACTTATTTGGAATTAAATAAATAATTGTTATTGATTTTCAACATGCATTCTGACTAAAGTCCTGAATGATAGGTTGATTGAAAAAAATATATGATACTAAAACACTTTCACATTTTTTGAATCTGAAAGATGTGACACATTCCATGCTTCCCATACTATAGGATAAAAAAAATCAAGATTTTCATAAATTTTTTACCAAGTTATGGTGGTTAGACAAACAAGTTTTAATATTTTTAAAATCTTCTAATAAAAAGTTCATAACTAACTATTTACTTGCAAAAAAATTATAAAAAAAACTGTGACACATCCAAACATGTGTCCTCTACTTATATTGAAAGTTTCAAAAAAAAATATTATTTTTTACTTGTACTTAGGTTGGTCAGACATACACCTGCTTTTTATTTTTTCTTAAAAATTTAGAACTACTGTATTAAAGTTTTAAAATTTCACCAAATAGATTTTCTTTTACAAAAGATGACTAGTATCTTAGAAACTCCATTCAGACATGTGTAGGATCATGATGGGCCAAAAAGTGGCGATATGATGGGTATGTGTAGGTTGTGGTTGACGACTTTTTTTCCCCAAAATTGATGAAATGAAAAGGGTTTTTAAAGGATATTCTCAGCTTTCCACCAATATAAATTATTCTTTACTTTGAATTTAATAAATAATTATTATTCATTTTCTATTTTAATTACGACTAAATTCCTGATTGATAGGCTGATTGAAAAACATCTATAGCTTGCAAACGGTATAACATTTTTTGAATCTAAAGTATTTGTCACATTCTATGCTTCACATACTATAGGATTAAAAAAAAATTGAATTTCATGAAGTTTTGACCAAGTTAAGGTGGTCAAACATACAAGTTTTATATTTTTAAAAGTTGTAATAAAAATTCATAATTAATTATTTACTTGGAAAAAAATTACAAAATATATGCATCACATTGGGACATGAGTCCTCTACTTATATCAAAAATATTATAAAAACATATTATCATTTTATTTTGGTTAGGGTAGTCAGACAGACACCTACTTCTTCTTTTTTCCCCGAAATTTAATTGCTACTACATTGAAATTTCAAATTTTCACCAAATAGATTTTTTTTTTTGAAAAATAAATTTAGTATTTTAGAAACTACATTCAATTTTCTACAAATTGTATTCTTACATATTTTTGAAATAATATAGATAACTTATTCAAATTTTTACGTCAAGTTGCCTAACTCTGATTTTTTTGAATTTTTTGCCACTTAAGGGCCTATTTTTCCATGATGATCCTGCACATACCCATTCAATTTGCTACAAATTTTATTCTTACATATTTTTCAAATTATGTTAATAACCTATTCACTTTTTATGTCAAGTTACCTAACTCTATTTTTTTGAATTTTTATTGCCACTTAAGGGCCTATTTTGGACCCCCATGATCCTGCACTAACCCATGTTGAT
The DNA here is from genome assembly GCA_007258455.2 of Sequoia sempervirens. Lineage (NCBI taxonomy): Eukaryota > Viridiplantae > Streptophyta > Pinopsida > Cupressales > Cupressaceae > Sequoia > Sequoia sempervirens. The sequence continues at coordinate 316,966,017 of VDFB02193867.1, forward strand.
TGTATCTCCCATAGGTAGTGCACTTTGTCTTGGAACTTCAACAATGTGCTCTTCTTTTTCTTGTTCAATGTTACTTTTTTTTTCTTTTCTTCATCAAATTTTTTGATACTAACCATGACACAAGTGAATCTTTATTTGTGATGGGAAGTTGGTGACTTGTCATAAACTCCTAACATTTCTTTCAAGGCTTCATAATCTTTAAAGTATTCCAATGATGTATCACTTATTGTATCAATCAATTCAAGATTCTTTAAAGTGAGAGATATTTTAGAAGAACCACACAAGACAGTGTTGGCATCAAGCAAAGGTATTTTTGTTGCTCTCATTATCTTAGAAGGACAATATCCAAGACCATTTTTTTGTTTCTTATGTGTTAGGCTCTATAGGAACATGGATTCATTGTTCTTTCACACCACATCTTTTTCCATTATAACCAAGTTGTTTCAAGAGCTCATAACCTCTTCCATAAAGCCTTTCTATTTCTTTTAGATTCGGTGGTTTTTCATAATCAGCTTCATCAAAGTTTGTTGTGTATGTTGTCTCTTCTTCTAAAGTGATTGAAGTGGATGCTTTTAAAGGTTCTTACAATTTTTTTGTTGACATTACTGCTGGTTCTTTTTCCTTTTTAGACATTTTTTTATGATCTTGTATTCTCCTATGAATGTAGGTGTAAAATCTAAGGAACCCCAATCATCATCCAATACATTTGTGACTTCCTCAGTTTTTCCTTATTTTTCTTCCTCTTGCACAAGATCTATTTTTGTAGTTGGTGTCAATATTTTCAAAGGAATTTTGTGTCTTTCGTAGAGTGCAAACAATTTTCTAGGTCAAGGTCGGCCTTGATTGTGTACACTTTGTTGTTGTAGACTTACTTCATTATACGATGAACAGTCGAAGGCACCACATGCATTTCGTGAATCCATGGTATTCCTAAAAGAAGATTATATGAAAGATCTTGAGGCATAACATGGACAGGAGTTTTCAATGTATCCTTTCCAACTATAATAGGTAATGTGATCACACCAAGCAGTTGTTTTCCTACCTTATCAAATCCACGAATTGACAAGGAATTAGGTTCAATCTTGCTCTTATCCATTCCAAGCCTATCCAAAAGGGTTATGCTACACACGTTAAGGGATGATCCATTGTCACCAAGGATTCTCTTTATCCCATGCCTATTAATGATACCTATTATCATGAAAGATTCATTTTGTTTTTGTATCTCCAAAGAAGGTACTTCACTTTGGTGAAAAAAAATATTTATACTAACCAAATTCATTCCTTGAATTAGGGATACTACATCATTTGGATTTGCATTAGGAGGAACCAAAACTTGTTGCAAAGTTGTTTGAACCATACTGGGTATGTGCAAGATCATCATGGAAAAAACATGTCCTTAAGTGGCAAAAAATTCAGAAAAATTAGAGTTAGGAAACTTGACGTAAAAATTTGAATAAGTTATCTATATTATTTCAAAAATATATAAGAATATAATCTATAGCAAATTGAATTTAGTTTCTAAACTACTAGGTTTGTTTAAAAAAATAAAAAATCTATTTGGTGAAAATTTGAAATTTCAATGCAATGGTACTTAAATTTCAAGGGAAGAATAATAAGTAGGTGTATGTTTGACCACCCTAACCACAATAAAATGATAATATTTTTTTATAAGATTTTAGATATAAGTAGAGGACTCATGCCCGATGTGATGCATTTTTTTTGTAATTTTTTTCCAAGTAAATAATTAATTATGATTTTTTATTACAAAATTTTAAAAAATATAAAACTCATGTGTCGACCACCTTAACTTGGTCAAAACTTCATGAAATTCAATTTTTATTTTTAACCCTATAGTATGCAAAGCATAGAATGTGATGCATGTTTTGGATTCAAAAAATGTGATATCGTTTGAAAGCTATAGATGTTTTCAATCAGCCTATTAATCAGGACTTTAGTGTAATTAGAATAGAAAATGAATAATAATTACTTATTAAATTCAAAGTAATGCATAATTTATATCAGTGGAAAGTTGAGAATCTCCTTTAAAACCCTTTTTGTTTCATCAATTTTGGGTAAAAAAATAGTCGTCAACCACATACCCATCATATTGCCACTTTTTGGCCCATCATGATCTTGCACATACCCTACTATGGCAATTAGGTGAAGCTTGAATAAGTTCCCATAAGGATATCCTAGCTGTACAAGTATTTTTAAGTTGTTCAACAAGGTCATACTCCTTTCCACTATGTAAAGGAAAATGAGGAGCACTAGGAAAAATTAGTTGAGGTAATGGTAATGAAATGGGAGTTGATTGTGGTTTCCTATTTTTCCTTGTATTATATGTGTGAGAAATGGTATTATAACTCAGTTGTTGTGAAACATTGTTACTATCAAGTTGCCTTGTAAAATTCAAGATATCTCCTGGGGATAATGGTTTCTTTTTAGTTGGTCCTACGATGAGCACATGTTTGTTTTGAACTTGAGGTTGATGTGAAGGTGGGAAGATTTTGAGTTGGTGTGTGATTACATTAAAACTTCTCTTTGTTTTGGTTTATTATAGCAAGCCTTAGTGGATGAACTTTGTGAGATAAAATCCTCAAGGGCTTCATCTAACATGGAAAAATCATCACTACTAAAGGGCTTGAGGGATATGTTAACTTGGAAAAGGAGATTTGACATGATAAAATGATTGCTTTTTTCAAGTCTTTCATTAGTTTGTGCTTGTTTTGTTTGATGTTTTTTGGTTTTTTTTATGTTTTCTAATGATTGAAAAATGTAGACTAATCTATCTAAGCTATGAAATGATGTTGAAAATAAAATAAAAGTACAAAAATCTAGCACTATGTATGACTGAAATATGTAAGAAATCTTTCCAAAAAATGTTGCAAGATTTAACTAAGGAAGCAATTATTTGAATGTACAAATAGACTATTTCAAAAAATCAATGCTCATATCTAAGAACAAAAATATAAATAGAAAACAAGGGTTGAAAATCACTCAAAAACTTGTTGAAAAGGTCTATACATGGACTTATTCACCCATGGGAAAATGGGTCCTTGCTCAAGGTTTTTAAAATTGACCATAAAAGAATATTAAATAATATAGTGAAAAATCTGCGCTTCTCCTCTTATGTTATTTCTAACATTCCTTATGTCCTATCACCATTTTTCATGCTAGTAGTTACCAATATGCAACACCATACTATAATCTACTTTGTTCGACTTATACATCATTATGCCATCAATATTTGTTATATGAATTCACATTTGATTGGGCACAAGCTTCTCTCTATGGATGTCTGCAGAATCCTATTGGTGACTAAAACACATGGTACACCATCAATATTTAATTGGAACAATCTCATACATGCACCATCGAACTATGAGCCCCATGTCTAACTAGGCAAATTTCCTCTCTCAAAGAGGTACCACCTTCAACCTAGGATGTTGTTGGTGTAATTAAATATTTAATTACACTTTATTAAGTTTACTTAGGTCCTAATTAGGTTTTACCTTTAGGGTTTTGCACATTGCTTTATAAAAGCAAGTCATCTCATGTAATTCATTATTCTCAATAATATTATTTGCACATCTTTTGCAAATTGCTCTCGCATTTTTGTTTTTTCTCCTTATAGAAGGACAATCCAGGTTTTGCAGGTGATCTTGGTTTTATGGAGTTTATTGGAAACTCTAACATGGTATCGTAGCGCTAATCTACAAGCCCCTTCTTAGATCCGAGAGAAATTCAATCAAAGAGTTTTTTGGGGGATCCTCAAAAGATCAACCTTGGGCAATTTTTTGGTGCATTTTGGATCAAAAAAGACCAATATCTTTTGTTTCGTGTATTTTTGAGAATTTAAATAATTTTTGAATTTTGTTTAAAATCATGAAATGCCATCTAGTTATCTGCTGGATTTTGTAGATAGTGAGAAAAAATTGTAGAAATAACTGTCAAAATCATGGCTATTTCCCTTGCAGGTGAATTTTTTGATTTTTACCAAATCGCATGTTCTACTTTTTGGATTCAAAAACGCTTTATGTTTTGTGTTGGTAGCACCAAAATATTATCTGGGTATCCATTATTTTTTGCATACAAGTAAAATTTTCAGAAATCAAATCAGAAAAGGTCATGTCAACATTGTCGATTGACAAAATTTACTCTTTTTTCAAAAATTCATAACTTGAGCATATAGTGTCCATTTTTCAAAAAGTTTATATCATCGAAAATCTGATTTCATCCTTTATGCAAATTTGAGGTCAATTTTTTTTTCATGGAGGCAAATGTGAACATAATTCGTGCATGTAATCTTTCCTCTTTGCATGCTTTATGTTTCCATTCTCTGATTTCTGCATGTTTTGCATGTTCTCCTTTTACAATCTTGGGGTATTATTGTTAATGAACTTCAATAAAGTTCCATTAGAGGGGATTCTTGCATAATAATTTGATTAGAGTGTAGTCACATGTCATGCACTTTGATCCCATCTTCATATTGATGACAACTCGCATGAGTTGTATCTAGATTCTATAGTTTCTTTTGGTCATAATCTTGCTCATAACTTGACACATTTTGGTTCACATCAGTTCATGTCTCAAATTGAGAGCCTATGGTTAATGATATTGAATCACGTCACATTCTCATTGGGTCACATCTCAGTTTGAGGGCCATTCATTTTATGGTTAATGTTCAGAATCTTCATGGTACTTGCTCCTATGGATCAATTTTAGTCATAGTTCAACATTGGCATCGAGATACACATAGCTTCTAGATTCTTTCATCAAATCATTCCCTCTTATGGGGGGCATTTCTTATGTATCTATGAGATAGATGGTATACTTGGGGGGTATTATGGAGTCCTCCATATTTCTTCACTTGGTTGTATTCTCTTTTTCTTTTGCATTGCATATGTACATGGGTACCTAACCCAACCTTGTAGTTGAGACCCATTCATTCTTTCATGCATTCATCCTTGCATTTTTTGCATGTTTCTTATTCTCCCTAAGTTGCACTTAAGGGGGTTTTGGTGTAACTAAATATTTAGTTACACTTTATTAAGTTTACTTAGGTCCTAATTAGGTTTTACCTTTAGGGTTTTGCATATTTCTTTATAAAAGCAAGTCATCTCATGTAATTCATTATTCCCAATAATATTATTTGCACATCTTTTGTAAATTGCTCTTGCATCTTTGTTTTTTCTCCTTGTAGAAGGCTAATCCAAATTTTGGAGGTGATCTTGGTTTTATGGAGTTTATTGGAAAATCTAACAGATGTTTCCATTCCTTTGTATTCAAGCCATAAAACCAACTTGCTCCACCCTTGTATAATTTTCACCATATCAAATATTAAAGCTAATGATTTACAATATTTCACAACAAATACCTTAAATCTTTTCAAACTAAATTTTCAAAGGTGTTCAAGAACACACCAAGCCACTCCAAAGAATCCAATCACTCTTCCAAGCAAAATCATCTTTCAAAATATTAAATAACTCACATTAGGTTTAGCTAAACAATTAATCTCCTCTTTCCAAATGCATATGCATAACATATTTCTAAAAATAACTCTTTTCTTTCCATGTTCAACAAATTTAAAAGATAATATCTACTTCCAAATCTAATTTTTTGACCTTTTACTTGCCAAACAAGTCATTGAGATTCCTTTTAATTAATTCATTGAACCTTTCTAATACACACTCCAAAATATTTTGCAATTATAACATAAAAATAATATTTTTAAATATTCATAATTTCACTACTCTAAATCCATCAAACCCCTTTATTTTCTAAGTGAATTATGTAATCTCAGAAATATGCAAATTAAACCCACAAACATAGAATATCATTATCCATATTTAAAAAAAAAATCACATAGAATAAATAGACTTTATTAATTTAATTATAAGGGGTTTCTTGAACCACATGCAATTAAGAAAAAATGTTTCATAAGTATATAACATCACACATCTTATTACCATATTGTAAAGCTAGATGCATATATGAACTCAAACAAATCTATGTATACATATTTTATATTTAACATGATTGCTCTACCTTGTTTTCTACACATTATAATAAATAATTAATCTATGAGTATTCTCACATAAGATATATATCTAACGTGTAAGACATGTTATATAAATCATATCTCAATTATGATATAATCATGATAATATAAAAGATGTACAATTAGACAATATTTAATCATCAATTAATTAATAACACTAAACCATTAAAATTAAACAACAAACATAAGAACACTAAAATTATATAGATCATAATAATTCAATAATGAAATAATAACATATGACTCATATCTAAACATGCAAATAGATCTAATATGATTACAAAATAACATAGATATAAATTGATACAAAATTATATAACAATAACAAACAGACAAATGTCTATAAACCTTATATAAAAATATTGTTCTTTTCCAGAACTCTCATTCTAATAAATTAATGATTATGACAATTCTAAGAATCATTTCCCAGATTACCATTATTGACAATTCTAAGAATTGTTTCCCAAATTACCAATTTCATGAGTTAATGACTGTGACAATTATTATTTGCCAAAGTTACCATTTTCATGAATTAATGACTGACAATTCTAAGAGTCATTTGCCAAGTTATCTTTTTCAGGTGACTGACCATAAATCTCATAAATAATCAAACCACTACTCACGGTGTGTGGGAGGTGGGCAAAGGCAAAGAAATGATAAACATAAATTGAGGCAAGAAATATATAAAACTTTAATTGCATTGCTTGAATAAAACTTTTACATCTTCCTCCTTTTATAGAGGTCTCAGGATTATCCAGCAGTCTCTAGAATTTTCCTCACGTTTCTTTCTAGTCTCTTATCACCAACATTCTAGATGGAGTTTTTAATGAGGACGGTGGGGAAGGTGGAAGCTAGTAGAAATTCCCAGAACATCTAGAATATTCTAACACTCCCCCCTAATTTCTACCACTAATTACATCAAAATTTACAATACCCAAAAAAAATATTACATCATCTTTCATCTTCTGAGCTTTCATCAACACAAACACTATTTCATTTTATCTGTTGCTTTTCACTACTTTCTTCAGCTCTGCGGAGCTGGGCTAGACTTACAGACTTTGATTGAAATCTGCTGTTTGCTTTTCTTCAATCATATCTAACCTCCGATCTGTACACTTCGTTGATGCCAATTCGATGATGTTTCAAACTACCAATTCCTTATGTGATGCCCACATTTTTCAAAACCTCTTAAAAGCTTTCATCTGTCACAAATGGTGACATGATCACCTCCAAAATCTTGCCTGACGTCTGTCACAAATGGCGACAGGATCTCCAAACGATCTCTTTCAACAACTTGGCTGATCTTGCAAGCTACGGCCTGATAAAGACCTCCTTTACAATGATTCTTTGTAGACTGCGATCCATATCTATGATCTTCACTTTTCCTTGACTGGCGACTTGTTCTATGGGCAGCGACAGCCTCTTTCATTCAACTTGGCAAAGATCTCTTGAGGTTTTTGTCTTACTGGTAGCAGCAACACTCCTTCGGATTCTTCCTCATATAATCATCTCCTTTATATCTGCAAAACAAAACAAAACAAGCAGCAACCTTTCATGGATCTCCAACAACGATTTCAGCACGTTGACAGAGAGGATCTTGGTGAGCACGGCAGTCTGAATGGTCCAATGGATTCCACCATCGGCTCTGATACCACTTGTAGGAGGTGGGCAAAGGCAAAGAAATGATAAACATAAATTGAGGCAAGAAATATATAAAACTTTAATTGCATTGCCTGAATAAAACTTTTACATCTTCCTCCTTTTATAGAGGTCTCAGGAGTATCCAGCAGTCTCTAGAATTTTCCTCACGTTTCTTTCTAGTCTCTTATCACCGACATTCTAGATGGAGTCTTTAATGAGGACGGTGGGGAAGGTGGAAGCTGGTAGAAATTACCAGAACATCTAGAATATTCTAACACGGTGTATATGAAAGATATATTTGCCATATCATTAACAATTTGAAGAGACTCCAATGTTTCAACTACATCCTTCATGAGCGGCCTAGATTTACGTTGTTGGCAGCTAAGACATTGATAGGCTAACTTTGCAACTTTCTGAGCTTCTTTAACAAAACATTCTTTCTCTAGTCTAGGATCAAGTATCTGCAACAACCTCCTTTTGTTGTTAAGTAGTGGATAAGCCCACTCAACTAAGTTGTGTTCTGTGCTAGGCCTTGTCTATCAATAGACGGTCTACCAGTAATCATTTCAAGTAATACTACGCCAAAGCTGTACACGTCACTTTTGGTTGTTAGATGACCTGTTCAAATAAAAACAATAAATAAATCACTGTGTAGTAGCAGACAAGTTAGTCAAGCTTTCTTCAAAACGGTGTCATGCTAAGAAATTAAAATTAAATAACTAGTTTGCAGGATTCATTAGTGTAATATAAAATAAACACATACTGTAGATAAGATATCTATAATGTGCAGCTGAATCTAAAAGATTAAGTTATCCTACAAGCATACCACTAGCGATATACTCAGGATCTGCATAACCATATGTGCCCATGGCAAGAGTTGAAACATGAGTCTGGCCACCTTCTGGCCCAACTTTTGCAAGACCAAAGTCTGAAAGCTTTGCCGTATAATCCTTCATCAGAAACGTACCAAAATAAGTAGGAGGTTCCATTAGCATATAGTCCATATGGGACTGACATGATTTTGGACTGGGTCTTTAAAATATAGTGACTATCTAGAAAACATTGCATCAGAATAACATATACTTTAGTCTTTTAGTTAAAATGTTTCTGAAATACTAACCTTGTCAAGCAGAATATTTGATGTCTTAAAATCACGATAGATAACTGGCTTCTCAGCACAATGAAGAAAAGCTAACCCTTTGGCAGCCCCAAGTAAAATGTTCATTCTTCTTGACCAAGACGGTGAATTAGACATCTCTGTAAGATAAAAAAAATAAACAAACATTAGTAAACTTCCCAATAGTTAGGGTAATCTAAATCTTAGGAATTCAGACTTGATTTGTTCTACAACTTTATTGAAGATCATAAAATCGGATAGATTTGTGTATCTCAACCAACAGCATAACAAACTAGGAAACACAATAAACATGGTTTTCCAGAGATCATTAAAAACAATGGCCCCAGTTCTCACTTACTGACTAAATTAGCCCAGGTTAAATAACTCCATATGATTCAAAGTTCAAACTAGTGATACATGCTTGTCAAGTGATACCAGTCAACAATCAGATCAAGCCAAGTTTATCTAACATCATAATTTAACAATGTAAAACGAGCAGATGAAATCAATTAGGTCCCACAGCCAGAGAAATGGCATATAGCTGCCCCAGATTACAAAAACATTCTTTACAAATGCATGCATCGTACATTTTGATAATTTCATCAGAAAAATCTCACAATCACTGAATAGTTTTTAAATAGCGTTCAAGAATTTCCAGGTTTGCGAAGGGTTTTAAGTTTCAACCCCAAGAATACTCTATTGTTCACACTTGTCACTGCTCCAGTAAATAAACAAGGCAGAGTACTGTGATTAAAGAAACAGGAAAGAAAAACTTACTTCGAAACAGATGATGTTCAAGACATCCTTTAGCCATAAACTCATAAACGAGCAGTCTCTGTTTACCTTCACAGCAATAGCCAATAAGTTTCATCAAATGAGGATGACTGAACTGCCCCAGAAAGATGACTTCTGCCTGCAACCAACCAATTATGATTAAACTCTGCAATTGGATGAGAATTAAGCTCCCAAAACACGTTTACTTAACAGGGGTTATAAGTTTACCAGCCATTCTTTATGGCCCTGATGACCTTCTAGATCAAGGACCTTGACAGCAACAGGCTGGGCTTTAAGCCCTATTTTCATGTCCTCATCAATGAAACCCTTGTAAACTTTGCCAAACCCTCCTTTTCCCAATAGAAAATCCAATCTAAAGTTTTTTCTAACTTTTTTAAGCTCTCTCAACGTAAAAACATACACATTGGAAACAAAATTATGTCTCAAGACTTCAATCTCATGTCTGGCTGGTAAGGGATTACCCTGTCCACTGCTGGCTATTGTATCTTGCTTACCAATTGAAGCTAGTAGAGCTGATAACCAAGCACAAAAGCACATAAATTACTCATTTTAAAACTTTATTCAGATCAATATACACATCAAAAAAGACGTAATATAGATCACACCCGGATTGATCGGCGCCACATACGTCAATACCCACATACAGAAACATGAAATAATCAACTCTCCTATTCAAATTCAAGTATTTCAAATTAGGTAACTATGCAAATTCAAGTATTTGCAAAATCCTAAGCTGCACAACAAGACAAACTAATTAATTAACAATAGAAAAGAAAACCCACATTGTTTTCTAACGTTATTACACAGGCACTGGTGATCTCCTGTCCAACAGCCTTTAACTAAACTCTGTAAGAATTGCATTGTTCAATTGTAAATGAGTATCCTTTGTATAGTCTGGGACAGTTGAGTGAGAAACACTTTCTTTTAGATGGCAGAGCTTATACTGATACAGTTTAAACATACAGCTAACACTATTTAATCACATTCTTCAATGGTCAGACAGTAGGTGCAATTTTATATCACTTACAACATTCTTCAATGGTCAGACAGTGGTTGCAATTTTATATCACTTATGTTATTTTCATAGAAGATCAATTCTCTAGAAAATGTATTCAAAGATGAGAAGGTTCATAAGTACTTCTCTAAAGAAACTATTCAAAGATGAGAAGTTTCCATCTAAATACTCAGATACTTCAACAGTAGTTTCCTTCCAAAATCTACTCAAAGATGAAAGATCCAATCTAACTACCCATATATTTTAACAACACTTTCTTAGAAAATCTGTTTAAAAATGAAAAGATTGCGAAAAAAAAATTAAATATCAATATTCCACCGACGAACTCATTTATACGGGACAATGCAGGGTTGGTCAATTCTTCCAATTTCGCGTCTGTTTCCTCACAATAATTTACTAAATCATAACTTAAACTATCATTGGCCCAAAGAAAAGCCTCTAGAAACCTTCTATTTTATTCTATTCTATATACTGGTCTGATTGTCTGACAGGAAACATTTGCTGTCTTCATGATTACATTAATCTTAATATAATTGTGTGCATACTTCCTCATAGACACTTCATATTCTCACGTAATGTTATGACGCGTGCTTTCGGATCCTCTGTATGAATGTTAAGATATTCTTTGTCAGAATGGGAATAATGGCAAATTGGAGGTTGAAAACTTTGGTCTTTCTTCGGGACTAAGCATCCAATTTTTTTCCCCTTGGGCGGTCATTTGGACTTTGTCTTTGTTTACTTGTCCTTTTCTCAGAATTTTATATATACATCATTTCCCAAGAGTCTAGAAATTGCGATACAACTCATGATATGTTTACTAGCCAAATTAGTACCATCATGTGTATGTTCCCACCTATCATTTGTCATTTATTATTTCTAAAGAGCCTCCTATAGTTGATTATGTGTAGATCTCTATAGAGAGAAAGCAAGCTAAAGTTGATTAAATTAGCCATAGTCAAGAGGATCCTAATTACATTAGTAAGAGGATGTGGAGGAGTGGTGTGGAGATGGAGACCACCCTCCTTGTTAGTTAGATGACTAAGGATAAGAAGGGTGCAACCAAATTCCTATCTTCTAGGTAGAGGTCAGGCAAAGTGGTGGCTTTCTAATATGTGAGGACTTCAAGGGACTACATCTCCTATCTTGGTGAGGGGATCTAGTACTAGATGGTGAACGTGGCAATTTGGCCTCATTGGAAGGGGTATTCCCCTAGTGGTCCAATAATGTTTGGAGATGTTGAAATTCAAGTGCAACCTTGCTAGCTTGAACTATGATTTGCATCAACACATAAGAAATAACCTACGATTTAGAGTGAATAGTAAAATTATAATCCATAGTACAATTAGCAAAAAATGTAATATATCTTTCCAAATACAAAAAGAATCATTCATTTGAAAGTATGTCATAGTTGGTAAAATCCATCAAGAAAACTAGCATTCTCCAATAGAATGTCATTGTACCAAGTAAACAATTCAAGAATTAAGGGTTGGAAGAAATCGCGTGTCTAGTGCCAAGCATCTTGAGCATGACCAATATGGTGGTGCCAATGATTTGGAATGCATCAGACAATTAGTCATCTCTTTCAAGGATTTATTCATCCATTTAAAAACTCTATTTTGTTAAGGAAAGTAAGGGACTATGTGTTGCAAATCAATACCTTTAAAAGAATAAAAAAATCTCAAACTTATGGATGAGATATTCCCCTCCCTTATCTGTTCATAGAATCTTGATGCATTTACTAGTTTGTCTCTATGCAAATACTTTGAAGCCCAAAAATGAATAAAATATTTCATACTTTTGTTCAATAAAATACATAAAGAAGTACCTAGAAAGATCATCAATGAAGGTCAAAATAGATCAACCTCTATTAAAAGATGGATTTGGAAATGATTTAGCCAAATCATTATGTACTAGCTTTAAAAGTTGTGAGGATTTCTAATATTTTCCCTTATCAAACTTCTCAATATGCTTGCCAAAAATGCATCCTTAACAAACACCATTAGAAAATTGAACAATAGGAAAGTGTAAAACCATGTCACGTTGACTTAAGTGATGCAAGTCTAGTAGTAATTCAAGTGGCCAAACCTCTGATGCTATAAATTTCTCACTTCATTGCAATGAGTAAGAAAAAATTCCAAAAGAGTCAAGAAAAAAGTGAGAAAATTAATAGAACCTAGACTAATTCTGAGCTTTTCCCATGGTAACTATAGGCCACTATGTAGAACTTACTAATGATCATTGTATCTAGAGTGAATTCAACTCACTTAACGGAACCTGTATGGAGGATTTGGTAGATAGATGGGATATTAGTTCCCAAGAAGGACACACATAGAAAATCATGATATTTCCCATCATCAACATCCATATATCCTCTCCTAAGAACCTCTTTTGGTGAATAATTACCCATAAGAATGTTAGGCACAAAACATGGCTCCAAGGATAAGAAAATTTCTTATGAATTGGCCATGTGGTGAGAAGCATTTGAGTCAATAACCTAAGTGTTAGACCATGAAGATATTGCAACAATGGATTTCCCCTTTCCTTTCCCATCATTATAATCTATGGCCTTTGTATATTCTCCTAACAAATCCTACTTTGTTGAATATAGTACCTTAATGTTACTCTTTCCAAGAAGATGGGTGATATGAGCCATTTTCTTTTTCAATCATTTTATGACCATCATGACTAGCTATCTTACAAATTCTCCATCTTAGACTTTTCATATTTAGAGGAAGAGGTTTTAGGAGTTGAATGTGAGGATGCCAATTTATGATCTTGTTTCTTCTCTCCCTGGTTATTTTGTTTCTTATTTTGTTTGTGTGGAAAATTATGGTCTTTAGTACCCTAATTTGTAGTCAAGGAATGAGAATTAAAAGGTTTTATAGTGCCAATTTGAATGAATTATGCTAATCCTTTTGTGAATTCACTAGAAAATTCACCAAAAGAAGTAATTGAGTAGGATATTCATAAAGAACTTTTAGTATCATAAAATGTAGAAAAAAAAATTAAAAATTTCAAACCAAGTTTAGAGACAATACTTAAAATAAACTACTTATCTTCCTTCTCAATTCCATAATATTTAATTTCAATATTATGGATTTTAGTTTCATGAATAAGTCTTGAATAGTTTCAAAACTATTGGGTGTTAACCCTATGTGCTCATTCTCCTATTAATGACCTCTTAAATCATCTTTCTCAAGTTTTTCCAAATTCGTCCATACAACATTTGGTGTATTAGCATATTCAATATAAAAGAGTAAATTAGGAGTTAAATACACACACAAGTTCCAAATGCCTCATCACACTTATAATGTCATTTAGACTTTTCTGCATCGATTGTGGGTTCAATTTCTACTCCCATTCTTACCCTATTCAATCCTAAAATTTTCAAGTAGATTATATTTTTACTTTTCCATTCAAAATAGTTGTAGGGTGTTAGAATTGGAATTGTGACTTGATCCATTTTAGGGAGAAAAGAAGAATGTTTGTGAGTGTATGTAGAGATAATTTAGAATGCAAGAAAGACAAAAAATGATACTCCCTCTTTCAACTAGAATTATAAATCATGTCCCAAATATTAGAATGCTAGTAGTTTATAATTTAGTGCATTTACAAAGCTTTTACTAGATTACAATGTCCACTAGGACCATAATGGCCAAAAGATCAAATTTTGATACAATTATTTAAATTTTACAAAATATGTAAAAAATGACTATATAGCTATGTAATGCTCTCTAACATCTTTCCAATGCTTATTTACTTCTAAAAATTGGAGCTCCAAAGGAAAATTTATGACATCAAAAAATAAGAAATTATTAGCTTCAACATCCAATATTTGGTAAAAAAAGGGCAATTTTTTTATCAAAACCACCTTGGATTGAAAGTACACTTCACCAAATTTCATTGACTATTTTCTTGCAAATTTTTGCCGCTTGGATCAAAATTTATAAAAAAATAAAGAAAAAGGTGTAATTTGAGCTCAAAAGGGGCCTTAGTGGCGCTTGAGCAGCCCATGGGTGCCACTGTTGGTGAAAATAGTTGCTAAAGAAATGATTTGGTAGTTGTTGAAGTGTTTTAGGTGAAGGTCGGTGTTGAAATCAATGGAAATTTTTGGTTGTGTTTTTAAGAGCAATTGTAAGATAAGGACTTGTAGGCAACTTAAACCCATAATGGCTTGAGGCCACAAGCATTGGCATTGAGAACCCAATGTTAGACTCAACCTTAGTGCTTAGGAATTATGCTCTACATTTAGAAAATCTCCATTTGAGCCTATGGGATCATGTTGGACCCCTCTACAATAGCCTCTTTCACTTTTTCCTCAAACTCCATGTTGTGGGGGTTGTATGACGCTAGAACTTTTTTCCCTCAAATTCACTTAGCACCAAATTTGGGTGACTATTTATTAGAATAGGGGGTTTTGGGCTTTTTGGATGCAATGGTAAGGTCATTTTGGCCAAAAAGTGCCCCATATAGAAGTTGCTCGCCAAATCAAAACCTCAAAGCACTAATTTTTGTTGTTTCATATGGTATCCAAATTGAATGAAATGAAAGTGAATTCTAACTTTCTTGAGCCTCTTGAACATGTTGAAATAGCAAAAAATGCTACCGCTATAGAAAGAATAGATACAATCAATAGACATCACAAAAAAATGCCAAAAAGAGGTTAATACATCTTCATAATTCCTTTGTGATTCTCTAGATCATTTCAAATTGTATGAGAAGAGAATACAAGAATTTACAATATCATTCAAAGGACTCCAATATCTCAATTAAGAACTATAAAACTCAAAATTATAAAAAATAAAGCTTTGAAACCATGTTAGAAATCTAAAACATATGAATAACCAAAAAAAATTAAAAGAGAAATAAGTTACAAAGACTACAAAATAATAACATAAATATAGACCAAATTATTTGAGAGATATAAAAATTTCAAGATGATAGAATTGAATTAGGATTTCACCAAAAGAAGCTACCACCAAGAGTGAAAATACAAGCTAGGTATTGAGCTTTTATAGATTTAGGGAGAGGGTGGAGGTGGAAAGTCCCACCAATAGGGAGTGACCACCAAATGGTCTAAATATAATAAATGTAACTCCCTTGTAGGATGATGGCACCTGAACAATCCATCCATTAATTAAAATCACTTTATTAACCTAATAAATCTTAATAAAATTTAAGAAAATCCTAGAACTAAGGGAAAATAATTAACCCATTAGGAAAATAAAAAAATACAATAACAATCTTATCTAGATATAATGCAAAATATGAAAATCTACTCAAAGAGAATTCACCCAATATTCTTTGTAGATAATAATAAAAATTTGATAGAAATAATAGAATTTGCAACGTCAAATATTTAGATCAAAGCAATCTTATAGCTATATAAATACCATATTACAAACTTTAGGCCCACTTTGCTAAAAATGAAAGATCACTATTTACTTTTTATTAATTTTGAATGTTCTCTAGCTTACATCATAATAGGAATGAGTGACTATTTTATAGAGAGTCAAAGCATTAAAATAAACCATAAAAAATAAATTGTGCTATAAATATCACTATACTTCATCTATAAATAGCAACAACCTTTACAAAAATAATACTATCTTCTAAAAAAACATTGTTAGGATTAAAATAAATCCTACATGTTGCACTCCAAATCCTTCCTACACAAGCATTGAAATTATAAAAAAAAGATGGGTAAAAAATAGTTACATAAATTATCAATAAGAATTACTATCTAATGACAAGGCTTTATTCCCATAAAACTATGTTTTCTTTGTGGGCTCCCACAAACCATCCAATAGATATCATTCATGATAAAACTTTAGGCCCACTTTGCTAAAATGAAAGACCACTATTTACTTTTTATTAATTTTGAATGTTCTCTAGCTTACATCATAATAGGAATGAGTGACTATTTTATAGAGTCAAAGCATTAAAATAAACCATAAAAATAAATTGTGCTATAAATATCACTATACTTCATCTATAAATAGCAACAACCTTTACAAAAATAATACTATCTTCTAAAAAAACATTGTTAGGATTAAAATAAATCCTACATGTTGCACTCCAAATCCTTCCTACACAAGCATTGAAATTATAAAAAAAAGATGGGTAAAAAATAGTTACATAAATTATCAATAAGAATTACTATCTAATGACAATGCTTTACTCCCATAAAACTATGTTTTCTTTGTGGGCTCCCACAAACCATCCAATAGATATCATTCATGATCAATAGAGCCTCAAAGTGTTGGGATGCAAAAATGAACCACACTGTGAATGGACCTTTAGATTAAGGGGATCCAATGAAAATAAAGTTGATAAGAAAAACCATCTTTACATAGTAGAATGAGTTAGAAGAAACAAGTGTTACTATAAAATATTAACTAGGGGTTGAAGAAAATACATGAGGTAGTACCAACTAACATATCAATGGAGGGGAATAGGTATAAGAAACAAGATACTAGCCATGTGAGAATAATTTTGATTAAATTTTATCATTGTAGAGGACCAATAACTATAAGGGCTAGTGAGGTGTATGGAAAATGAATAGATGAAACCATAAACAATATAGTGAAAAATCTACACTATACCTCTTCAATTATTTCTAATATTCCTAATATCCTAGCACCTTTTTCTAGTAGTTACCAATATGCAACTCGATACTCTAATCTACTTTGTTATATGAATTCACATTTGATTAGGCACAACCTTCTCTCTATGGATGCTTGCATAATCTCATTTCTAACTAAAACACATGGTACATCATAAATATTTAATTGGAACCATCTCATACATGCACCTTAGAACTATGAGCTCCAAGTATAACTAGGCAAGTTTCCTCTCTCAAAGATATACAACCTTTAATCTAGGATGTTTCCATTCCTTTGTATTCAAGTCATAAAACCAACTTTCTCTACCCTTCTATATTTTTTATCAAATCAAATATTAAAAAAGCTAATGGTTTACAAAATTGAATAATGAATACCTTAAATCTTTTCAAAATAAAAATTCAAGGGTTTGATGAACTAGTGATCTCAAGAACACACCAAGCCACTCCAAAGAATTCAATCATTCTTCCAAGGAAAAGCATCTTTCAAAATCTTAAAGAACTAACTTTAGGTTTTGATATTAAGTTTTTTTTTTTGGTCTTTTAATTTCAAAAATACAAAAGAAATTAAACAATGAATCTCATCTATCCAAACACATATGCACATCATATTTCTAAAAATAACTCTTTTATTTCCATGCTCAACAAATTTAAAAGATAATATCCACTTCTAAATCCAACCTTTTGACATTCTACTTGCCAAACAAGTAATCAAAATTCTTTTTCATTAATTCATTGAACCTTTGTAATACAAACACGCAATCCAAACTATTTTTCAATTATAACATAAAAATAATAGTTTCTAGTGCTCATAATTTCAATATTTTAAATCCTTTAAACCCCTTTACTTTCTAAGTGAATTATCTAATCTATAAAAAAAAAAAAAAAATTTAACATACAACAAATACTATGCATATTAAAAAATACACATAGAATAAACACACTTTATTAATTTAATTATAGGGGGCTTCTTGAACCACATGCAGTTAAGAAAAAATCTTTCAAAAATATATAACATCACACATATTATTACTATATTATAACGAAAGATGCATATTTATGAAACAATGGAAAATGGTGTGATTGCTACTTATCGTTTAGGACATAGAGAAAACACCTCTTTCCAATTACTTAATTGAAGGGAAACCCTAATGATCTCAACCTAAGATATGTAAAAGAGAAAGAGATCTTGTAATAGGGATGTCCTAGGGTCTTATTTTGATCTTTAATGAGGGGTTCACCACCAAGCTAGGGCTTGGAAAGAAAAATGAAATGCAAGTCCAAATTCTTAAACCTAATCTAATGTAATCTTTCACTAAATGACCTAGAAAAGCATGTGAGTATGTGCAGGATCATGATGGGCCAAAAAGTGGCAATATGATGGGTATGTATACAGTATGTGGATGACGACTTTCTTTTACCCAAATTTGATGAAACGAAAGAGGGTTTTTAAAGGATATTCTTAGCTTTCCACAAATATAAATTATTATTTATTTTTAATTTAATAAATAATTATTATTTATTTTCTATTTGAATTACGACTAAAGTCTTAATTGATAGGTTGATTGAAAAACATCTATAGCTTTCAAATGGTATCACATTTTTTGAATCTAAAACATCCATCACATTCTATGCTTTACATAATATAGGACTAAAAAAACTAAAAATTGAATTTCATGAAGTTTTGACCAAGTTAAGGTGGTTAGACACACAAGTTTTTATATTTTTTAAAAGTTTTAATAAAAAAATCATAATTAATTATTTACTTGGAAAAAAATTACAAAAAAATATGCATCACATCGAGACATGAGTCCTCTACCTATATCTAAAATATTATCATTTTATTGTGGTTAGGGTGGTCAGACAGACACCTACTTCTTATTTTTTCCTTGAAATTTAAATACTGCAACATTGAAATTTTAGATTTTCACCAAATAGATTTTCTCTTTTTGAAAATAAACCTAGTAGTTTAGAAACTACATTCAATTTCCTACAAATTCTATTCTTACACATTTTTGAAAAAATATAGATAACTTATTCAAATTTTTATGTCAAGTTGTCTAACTCTAATTTTCCTGAATTTTTTGCTACTTAAGGGCCTATTTTTTCCATGATGATCCTGCACATACCCATGTAAAATAGAATAAAAAGCTAAGAGATGAAAGGTGTGCACCTAGAAACTTGAAGGAGATTGAATGAAGCTCTAAAATTCTGAAAGCATTGATTTTAAAGCTTACTAGAACTCATATGAAAGACTGGGCAGTTTAGTCCCAGGTCAGGGTTTCTGGGCAAAAACTAAAATTTGGCAAAAGGGTTTCTGAAACTGCAAAAATCTAGAAAATGAAATATATTGGGACTCAAACGCTAGAACTAGCATATCAGCCAAGTTAGAGTTTTTTGAAACTTTAGAGTTTGAATTTTCTCTTTAATGTCTGCTCTATCCTTTCCACCTGATTTCTGGATTTGAAACACTGATTTGCAATCTATAGAAGCCTTCCAATGATCTTCAATGCAATGTGACAACTTTGAAAAATTTAAACACTTAATTTCTCTTCAATGTGTCTTAAACCTAAACTTGCAAATCACACGCTAAAGAGAGAGAAAAATGTTGTTTTGTTAGTGCAAATGGGTTTACCTTGGTCAAACCTCATTTTGGTAATCAAACCTTGAAATGAAATGAAATGAAATAGGAATGGAGAATGATGAATGAACAAAATATGATGTTGCAACTCACCAAACCCTAGCAATAAGAGGCCACAAACATGTATGAAATGAATCCAATGGATGTGGATCTTAACTCTTACTTAAATATGATTTATCTTGACTTGAATTCTTGCTTAAATCATGAAACTCTACATCACAATTGTTAGCTAAAAAACAAACATGATGCATGAAGAATTTGACATGATGCTTGATGCTTGATTAATACTCTAAAAAACTTGATAATCTACCCTTGAATGCTCTTGTAAACACTTGAATTCTCTCGTGAACTCAAACTACTATTATGAACGCTCTCATAAAAGTATTAGATGAAAATGAGTGAAAGGACCTTGTATATATACTTAATTAATCCAAATTTATTGAAATTACAACACTACAATCTGACATCAAATCTAGGAGGATAAAATCCTGCTAAAAATTTGAATTAATTTTAATTTTGGGCCACATGGGACTCGTACACTAGAAGTGGCGTATGAGTCCCATTAGGCATAATTTACGAGGCAATTTTCAAAAATGCTTAGAAAGGTGCAATATCTAGATTGAGACCCACTAACCTAGATGGAACTCATACACCCAAGGTGGTGTATGAGTCCCAGATCACTAAATCTAGGCCACACAACCTAAAAGAACCTAAATTATGATTGAATGTTGATTTATGTTGGGATTATCCTCAAAAATATGCATTAAATGAGGCTTGTGGATGCAAAATAAGGCCAATTAAAGTATAAAGAAGACCAATTATTTATAAAAACCCAAGAAAAGTGTGATAGTGTGTTACAACACCTTAAATAAGGTTTAATTAAGTCCATTTAGGTCACAAGGGCCCAAGATCTAATGTAAATATTACAACACTAAATCAAGGCAACATTAACAAGGAGAGACCAAACAAACAAGGAAAAGTAAAGGGATACTTTTTTCATTGCCACATTTATCCCCCACTTTAGTGAGAGGATGAACTTACTTCAAACTCACACTAAAGTAGATGAACTTGCTCCAACAAGGGTCCAAGTGCACCAATACTGGTAAGATGGGATGACAACGATCAAGAGGGGTAATCAGGCTCCCAGGATCAAGATCCCATGGCCAACCAACATAGGAACAAAAGGAAAGACATGAAAATAACATAAAGAGAAACAACAAGACACAAGCATACATTGCTAAAGATAGAGAGAAAATAAAAACAAAACAAAAGGGGTGGAGGATCAAGCTTCAACCATTTGTCCAACACAATGTGGATAAGATCTAAGTTGTTTATTCGAAAAATGTGTTGTGCATTTTTGCACACACCCCACCGAAGGTAGGGACCCTCCTCTTTTTTGGCCTCAATGGGTCATTTTTCCTGAGCTTCCTATTTTGTGCACCCCAGTTTCCAAGCCCAAATTGGTCATGAGTCTTAAAACAATCAATTTCATATTGGCCAAAATCACCCAGCTAGGTCTCACTAAGTCATTTGCCCCTGCGGGCTCAGTCTTGTGGGCTTCCGTTTTCTTTTTGCTTGGTGTTTGTTTCCCTTGGAGGACTCACATTTGCAGGTTACCTTATATCTCTCATCATTACACTTTTCCGTTTCTTGACAGCCAAGTCCCAACATCTGCCCGACGTGCAAACCTTGCACCCATGTCCATCGCTGCGTCCATGCTCTGCGGACCCACAGCTACAAGTTTCCCTGAGTGGGTTTCTGCTCCCATTTTGCTACTTTGACGGTGGCTGACCCTTGACCCCCACCATGCCCACTTGGTAGGCCTTGCATTTGGCCCTTTTGGGCTCATCATTGCCATTACCGAAGTAAGCCCTGCCTAGGGTACTTCAAAATTACTTAAGTCCAAAGCAATTGTGGATCCTTCTGCATCATTGGTCCTTGTACTACTATTGCTACCTAAATGGTTAACATCTCGTGCCACCTTCTCATGTCATTCACCCATGCTATCCTAAATTTCATGATCATTTTACGAATAAAGGTGTCAAAATCCTAGGTGATGATCTCAGCTCTGCATGACAGAGCTTTGTGTAGCACTATTGGTAACATTTAAAGTTTGCATCAAAGGCTATCATTGAGGAAAAACCTACATTTTAGGTCTCTGTTCATTCCTTGTCGTCTCTCTAACAACTCTTCCATCATGACTCCCCGTGCTTCCTCACCCATAGATTCCAAAGCGGCAGTCACAGTTGTGGGATCCACTATGCAGATTTCCTGTTGTCATTTGTCATTTTCTTAAATGGCTGGCTACAAGTTGCCTCCTGCCCTATCACTCCCACTTTCCTTTGGTAGAGATTCTAAGTGCAGAATCTACACCTCACACTACCATCTAGGCTGCACTTCACAGACTTTCATATTACGTATGGTTTAAGTGGTGGCTCATTAAGATCTAGAGGTGGAGATTGCAGTCGAGGATGTTCAATGGTAACTCAACTAGGAAGTCCATTCCCATGCTGGTAATGAAATAAAAATCACTCTAATTGATGCCTATTCTTGTACCTTCTCCTACATGCCAATATGTCACGTGATGATTGATTAAAAGGGAGAAACTCAAGTCTCTAATAAACTGGTTTGAGTATGAGAATTTAGTCTCGAGCGATTGAAGACTAGTAATGCATAATAATAGGAGGGATGGTAATCCGCAAGCTAATCAACTCTGGCTACTTATGCGGGAGGAGGATTGGCGGCAAGAGAGCATAGCTTGTAGTATTGGTTCATAATACCTGTTCATGATTGATCTAGGCATCCTAGCAATAAAGGGCCCATTCTTTCTATAGCTGAATGGTCCATCAAATGATAAAGGGGAAAATCAATCACATCAGGATAGCTTTGTAGGTCCAAGTAACCAACAGGCTATTTGTAGGTAAAACCTAAGTGAGCATCCTTCCATCCGATTTGAGTATGATGATAAATCCCTAGCTAACAAGGAGGTGCAATAACAAATTGGGCCTCAGATTTACATGCAGATGAGATTATGAAGGGAGGGATCATGTGTGAGTTCAGCCTAGTCATCGTGCTATCCACTTGCCACTATTAACACATCATTCCTATCCTTTTAAGGATTTGCTCAATCATTGTGTGTTTGAAAGATATGATGTAAGGGAATGGATTGAATCATCATGGTGGCATCACAAATGAATCTAATAAGAAGACCAAGATTATATGGTGCCGTTCCTTTCATGTATTGAACCCTTAGTGAATAATTCCAAAAGGAAGATAGTGAAGCTCATGTGTGTGTTTCATTTGAGAATCGTTGGAAGCGGGAGTAAGAGTCTTTCCATCCCCGTCCGATCTCCTCGCACTTCACCTTCAATGGAATCCTTGGCTATGGTTGCCTCTACATGGGCAGTCCCTTGGTCTACACCGCCTTCTCAACTTTACACGACATTCACACTTCATTCTCATGCACTCAAGCACCCGCACACTCAAACAATGGTCTCATATGCAGTTCCTGCTCACATGAAGGATGACAACCCATCACCATTTTCACAGTGAACATCCTTTGACCATTCCCTGCATCCTTTCACCTACAGAAATTTTGTTTGTGGGATTCACATCCACAGGGTACGTCTCCCTTGCACTGTTATTTTGGGTTGTTCATGCATGCTCGCACATCTTGCTTGCACATGATTGGGGTAGGGAATCAAGACCATTTGGTGGGACAACATCACATGAAAGAAGTGGTTTATCAAGGATAGGTTGATCGAATCGCTATTGGAACAACACTGAAGCGGCACATCCCATAATCCATGGAGAAGGTGGGTAATCATAATGATGAAAAGTATTTACTGTTGGTTTTGTGGACTAAAACATCTGAAGTTTGAAAGAGGTCTAGTTTACAGGACCATTAGCCAAAGCCATTTCTATCTAAGCCATGAACTTGGATAAGAAGAGAGATAGATAAAAATGTAATAATATCCGTGGTTGTTCACAACTTTGAATATATGTGCAATATGGGTTATACTAACTTTTGGGCATCAGACATATTAAAAAAATGTGCACAAGGGAGACAAAGATTGACCCCTCCAGTTTGCACACCCACTCCCACAATAGTTGCTTTTCCCTAGCATCCCACTCCTTAGTGCTTGCAAACTTCCAACTCGTGAGATCTGACTCTACCCTAGGTGATCCTCATACATGACACTTCCTTCTTACACTCCAACAAACAATGTCACTATCTCTTGTGCTCATGAAGCAAGCCTTGTATCATTAGTGTGACTCTAGGCTGAAAATGAAGGCCTTTAGGAAAAATAAATGTCATTATAAATGAGAATCGACCCCCATCCTCACACCATAGTTGAAGATGATAATTAGAAGGAGAGAAGGGGTCATCCTCTATCAAGTCGCGAAGGTGTCATTGCTAAATTAATAATGTTAGGATGAGAGGTATAAAGAATAGTGAAGAGGTAAGCCATCATATCAATACACTTATTCTAGATTTCCAAATCTGTTGCTAGACTAAAATACTTCCACAAGAGAGAAATAATGGCTAGAATGCATGCTATCAATATGCAAGATTGATTAACGATTAATTGATGCAAATGTACAAGATGAGGCTTGCTTATAAAAGGCAAGCATGCAACAACTAAATCTTATCTTGAGCAAAAGGATAGCTCGATAAGATAAGGATAAGATCCTATAACTTAGGAATTAAAGATTGCCTAAGTAAACTTATGAAGATGTAATTAAATAGTTAATTACACCAACACCCCCCCATAAGTGCAACTTAGGGAGAAGATTATAATGCAAACTACTATGGGTCCCGACAACTAGGCCATGTTAGGTACCCATTTACAGATGCAAATGAAATGCAATCTCTCATAAAGCAGAGAAAAGGGGAAAACCCAGTGGGAAAAAACCCCTCTCCAAAAGAGAGAAAACAAAAAACAAGCATGATAAATGTAAGCATGATGTATGGAGGACTCAATGATACCCCCCAAGGACTACATCCATCATGAATATACAATAAATGACCCCCCCATAAGAGGGAAGGGATGAGATAAGATATCCTCTACATGCTGAAGAAGCTCCAAAGCCAATGAAGAATGCCTGAAAACAAAAGATGACCCAATGTCTACAAGCAACACATCTCCCCTTAGGAAGAAACAAATCCATAAGCTGATGAAGAAGCCACTCCATATCCAACTGAAAATAGGAAGAATGAACGCTCAACATGTATGCCTCTGAAAATTGAGTAGGAGCCTCCAAGCTTGAATGAGCCACAACATAATCATGGTCAGACTCAACCAAGAAACATGACAAATCAAGTGATGGAGGAGACTCGTAAATATCAATCTCCAAAGACAAAGAAGATGGAATAACAGTTGTGCTAAAACTGTCATCAAAGAGGAGAGAAATCCCCTCAAGTGTGTCCTCCAAATCTGTAATATGAGACTCTAGGAACAAGGTAGAAATCCCTGTCAAATAATCATCCCACAAAACAAGATCTGAAAAACTATGATTATCCTGCTGAACAGAAGCAACAATGGCTGAAGAAGCAGGAGGTGGAGGTGTAGGAAGCTCAGCACTAGTCTCTAAAATACCAAGGTGTAGATGACCAAACTTTTCCTCACTAATATGGGTCACACTCAATGGAGTGTGTGATGCAGTCAAAGGAACATTATCAGGTTCTGAAGCAAAATGTGAAAAAGAATATACTCGAGATGAATGATCAACCATCCCGATTGCAACAATATCCCTAGTCTCCAAGTCCCTTATATACACCCTATCAGGAGTGAACTCAACTGTTTTACCTTGACCCCCATGAGTAATTTGATAAATAGAAAGAAGATTAGTGGTCAAAGAAGGAACACAAAGAACATCATTGAAAGTCCCTTCCCCAATACCAATAGAACCCTTCCCACTTACCTTCATGAATGTATTGTTACCCATCAGAATGTGAGGTGAATTACAAGGCTCAAAAGAAGAGAACATTTCCTGTGAAGATGCCATATGATGAGATGCCCCTGAATCAAGAAGCCATCCTTGAGAATTAGGACCTGTAGAGGCCAAGAGTGCATGCCCTTTCATATGTAGCCCAGAAGTGGATGTTGTGTTCTCTGACTGTGATGATGATGGAGCTGCCGAATGTGATGGTGAAGAAGAAGTAGAAGACACTGATGAGGGCAGCTGAATGTTATTCTTTTGAAGAAGGTGGGTGAGTTCATCAATCTTCTTATTATAACATCTATGCTCATCATGTCCTAACCTTTTGCAATATGCACATTTGAACTTCTTCTTTTTTGATGATTCCTCTTTTGAAGAGGATGAGGACTCAGGAGTGCCATGTGAAGGAGAATCTTTACCTTGCTCATTTGACTTGGTTTCCTTTTTGTGCTTCTTTCCTTTGCCACTTGAAGCCTTTGTATCATTTGCAATAAGAGCTTGAGATGTTGAAGACTTCAATGTACCCATGTGCATCAACTTTGCTTGTTCCCTTGTGAGTTGTGCAGCAAATTCATCAAGAGAAGGCATTTTATATGTATCGCCAAGAGCATCCATTGTAGCATAGAAAGTAGAGACAAACACAGAATATGAAGAACCAAGCTTAGCAAGAATAGAAAGTATCATTTGTTCATCCTCTTTAGTTACCCCACAATTAGATAATTGTAATCTAAGAGAATTGAGCTTAGAGAAAAAGTCTTGGACATTGTCAAAATCTGAAGGATTAAGACCCATGAGTTCATTCTCCAACTTAAATTTCCTCATCTTATCTGGCTTACCAAAGAGACTCTCTAAAGTATTCCAAGCTTCATTAGGATGAGTACAAGATGCAACATGATATCTAAGATCTGGAGAAATGGACAACTTTAAAGTACCAAGAGCTTCATCTCTTCTATCAAGCCATTTTCTTTTCTCTTTTGCTCCCTGTGGTTCTGGATCTTGACCAAATGTGATTCGTTGCAACTTTGATTTTAACAATAACAACTCCATTTGAGATTTCCACTCATGATAGTTATATGGAGTTAGAAGTACAATTTTTGGAAAATCCATGATACAAAGAGATATTACAAGAGGATAACAACAAATTTCCCTCACAATACAAGAAATCAACCCCTTTGTCCCAACAAGATTTGCACTTTTTTTGCAAATTTACAACAAGAAATCCCAAACTATCAAATCAGTTACAAACTGAAAATATGAAAATCTGGAAACAAATCTGCAAAAAATGCATGATTAGATCTGAAGTGCTCTCGAATACCTTCCAAATGCCGCAAATTTGGAGAAAATCGGAGATCGGAGCACAAAGATATGAGCTCGGAAGCAGAAAATGATGATCGGGCTTTAACCTGGAAAAAGAGGCACAAAACTGCAAAATCTCTGCAAAATATCTACACCACTAAAAAAATCAGATCTCCACCTTTCTGACGATATTTCGTTTGAAAAAATTCACCTCTGTTAGCCAAAGTTATGGAAAAATGAAAAAAATGCCTATAAATAGACACCTGGGGCAATTACAAGGCTAAAACGGGTCAAAATTCGGGCACCTGGGCGCTAGCCTTAGGTCACCAATGTGACCGCTGGTATTACAAATGCAAAAAATAAAATACCGCCATTGAATGGGGCCGAGTGGCCGACCTTTTGCAAATAAATAAGGTTTACAAAAATTTCAATAGCCTAGATAAACAAATGCATTTATCTTGCACCATACCCGAGATGTGTACTATAATCTGACGCGCAGGACAGACGAAGGATGATTAAGGGACAACGATCTGGCCACCACTATGGAGATGATTGTATCTGTTGTCAGATTTGAAGCCAATAAAAGTTCCAGATGACACCAAATCTAATAGCAACGAGTACCCCTGTACGCCGATGTGCCAATAGTGCAGAAGAACCACGGACAGTGGATGTCGACAACCAAAAAATTTGATGCGACCGGTGTACCCCTGCGATGTCAGATCTGACAGATCCAACGGAGACTGTGACTTCGATCTATGAAGTACTCCTTGATGGCAGATATGGATATGCCGCTGACCACGCACTGACCAATAGGGCCGATGGAAACCTCCTATCCGCCGATCGATGAAGCTATGACCAGCTCCAACATGAAGTACGCTGGTGAACCCTTGTCAGGTAGATGCATGCGGACAGAACCCTGATCCAAGTCAAACTACGGAAGAACCCGTGGCTTGGTTCTAACGAGACCACTGGGAATGTGATGTACCCACCGGACGATGTACTTCAACTGGCGATGAAGGACGGGATCAACACCGATGGCAGAATGAATGATCGGTCAATGTGGTGCTTAGAATATCCAATCTGACCACGCTCTGCAGATTTTTGTACAATGACCAGCGAAAAATATTCCACAATATATGCCACTCAGATTTTAATAGAAATCCTAACATAATATTGTTGCCCGAATACAATAATTTTGCCCCAAAATTATCAAAAGCAAATCGCAGAAAATATTTACACAAAATATCTTTTTTTGTGAAAATAGAAAAATCGTACCGCTTGGGACGCTGTTCCAGCAAAAAAAATTTGCTTCAAAAACAACTTTACCCAATATAGGCGAATTTACAGTCAAAATTCGTCTGCGGAGCCTTCTGATCTCAACCGTGAGGTTATTGAAACCCCAATTTGCACCCAGCAAAAATCTTCAAGCCAAAAACTAAAACCCTCAGATCCGAGAAGGAGTCCGCAACCCTGGAAGCTCTGATACCATGTTAGATTTCTAGAAATCTGTTGCTAGACTAAAATACTTCCACAAGAGAGAAATAATGGCTAGAATGCATGCTATCAATATGCAAGATTGATTAACGATTAATTGATGCAAATGTACAAGATGAGGCTTGCTTATAAAAGGCAAGCATGCAACAACTAAATCTTATCTTGAGCAAAAGGATAGCTCGATAAGATAAGGATAAGATCCTATAACTTAGGAATTAAAGATTGCCTAAGTAAACTTATGAAGATGTAATTAAATAGTTAATTACACCAACATATTCAATGAGTATGTAATGACAACTTGGGAAGCAACATGACCGAGCAATATAGGATCATTGGAATAGATCGACTGCCTCTTCTTTTCATGAAACCACCATTGATGGAGATGACTTAGGAGGATAAAGCTTACAAATATAATTGGATGATGCTTTTAGGATGACATCACACCTAATTTGTTTATACCTCAAAGGGCATGAGAGTTACCACAAGCAAAGAAGTTGAATGAATAAATGCTATGGGAGTTGAGAGCTAATTTGGTTGACAAAGGCACAAAGATCTTAGTTTTGTAGAAGAACTCATACAAAATGTTGTTTGTGTTTCACCATTTTAAATGACATCTTCAACACCGCCACCTGCAGTAACGCCTTCCTCTCATGTAGAGCTCGTAGTCCTCATGTCCATTCTTCTATTAGAGTGTTCTCATTCATCTCCAAAGGTCATCGACAAGATTGGCATAGTTATTGAATCTCAACCATTAAATCATGGATGTTGATGAAACAACAAAGGATTTGAGATGGGAGTGTCGGGACTTATGCTTAAAATTTTTTTCCCCTTGACAAACAACAACATGCGGGCTCCATAGCTCTTTCAACCATTGTTTTGAGTTGGCTTAGGATGACTTTCTCGAAGCGGTTTTCTGCCATGCAAAGTTTCTTGCCTTCAACATTGTTTGGATGAACTTCCTCGAGCCACCACCCATAGCCTATTCCCTACTCCGGGCATTGAGAATGGATGAGTTACCTCTGATTGGGCCTCCCATATAATGAAAGAAGGGATCAAATCACTAAAAGGGGGGTTCCATTCAAGACTCTCACTTCTTTGATGTCGTCTTTTCTGCATCTCCCTGTATTCCTCTACTTGATTAGGTTGGCCGCGTAGTAACGGAAGGCCGTGCATCTTGGTACCAGCAATAAGGAGAAATGTTTTATTTAGTTTCACCAATGAAATGTGGGTGGTATATGATGACAGAATGGTGCTAAGAGTTGGTGAGATGTAAACCTTTGCATAAGGATAATACAAACAAGTAAAGAATGAAGTGTTAATCACATCAAGTGAGTAATGAAGGCTACAAGGCTATCAAAGAACAACAATTTAAGCACATCAAACCAAAGTATGTGTGGGTCATATGAATTTGGAGTCTTATGAGTATGAGCAGAAGTGATAATTGTCAAACATGTACCAATGCAGGGCCAGGGACATATTGATGGGCACCATGTTGAAATTGGTTAAGGCATTCAAGGAATGGTTCAAGCAAGGGTATATTTCAAAATTGCATTTAAAGGGAGATCCAAAGATTTTGTTATTACTAATTGCATCAATTTATGTAGGGTCTAACTAATTCTATTTTCTATGCAGGGCAGCTGGTTAAGGGTTATCAAGATGCTTAACATGCAGACATTTATTGTGGAGGACCTATCCAATAGGACAAAGCTAGAGTATGCTATGACTCAAAGAGTTTGAATGCAAAGGGATGATAATGAAGGTCTGAAGATACTAAAGAAAATAATCTATGGGTTCCTGAGCATGTTCCATAAGAGGTCTATGCTGGGAAACAAAGGACTATTCACCAAAGTCAGAGGTGACTAGAGATTGCTCTTCCCATTAAAACGATCACGATCCGTCCAGGGTTGTCTTGCAATCTATCCCATAATGATGTAAACCTGTAAACATGGCTTGTTTGATCCAGTGAAAAATATTACAAATTCATCAAACATAAGGCAACCTTCAAGCAATCCCAGCTACAGTAAAAGAGCAATCAACTAAATGACAAAAATACTACAGCACTAGGGCACTACAAGACAAAATAGGGAAAAGACAAGGAATGTATAAATTTAAATTGTGAAATAATGGGGGGTAGGTGAAACCCTAATGTAAAAAAAAATTGAGCCACACATCTTAAATCAATCCTAGTCATTCATTTGGGTTTTGGAAAACCATAACAAGGGGCTTTCCCTTCATTTGTAAATGGTTGGAGAGTTCTTGTAAAGGAATTATGCAGCAATAGAGAGCTACATTTCATGATTTATAGGTGTTTCTCTTGTGTTTCTTCATTATGCATGCATGGTTCTACTTGCCTATTACTTTAGTTGTTAGTTTCTTGAGTGAAAGTGATAATGGTGTTTACTATTACAGTATCTGTTGAATTTCTAGCTCATGATTTTTGTGGTTTGTTGATGATGAATCACTTTGTAAAGCTATCATGAGCTTCCTTACTTTATTGTTGCAACTTAGTTCAATTGCATGTTCATGATGTGTGTGTACAATCTAAAAATCTGCAATCCTTAGAAGATTGCACTAGTGTTGTGTAGTTGTAGGTTTCTCTTGGTCAAGAAAACCTAGTTTAAGAAGTTTGTCTACTATAGCAGCCTCCATGATTACTGCTCATTCATAGCCTAGGTCTAGGAACTTCTTCTCTTCCCTGCCCTTTTGAATTTTCTTTTTAATAGGTGCTTTGAATAAGGTTCATTGCACATTGTAAAGCCAAATTTGAAGCTGAAATAGGAGTTCTAGACTGTTGTTTGAACCTGCAACAAGTGAACAACAATTTATTCACCTTGGAACTCCATTTGTAGACGCAACCTACCATGCTTTGTAGCTCATTCGTAAGTCCACCCTATGATTACCAACAAATCACATGAAACAACTGAGATATTCCAAGCATTGTCAAGACCTAACATTAGAGACCTTGGGATAATGTTCTGCAATTTGACTATGGAAGATTTTCTTTCAAGAGAGGTGATGCACCTACACATTACCTATGTTGAGAAATGCATAAAAAACACATCAACATAACTAGTGCTAAAAGGAGGGCTGATATGTTGAGGCTACAAAGTTGAAAGTTGGAAGTTGAAAAGAGAACCTTCAAGAAGAAATCTAAGATAGGAAGATCTCCTTATATTCTGAAATTTTAAAATCAAATTTTTTTGAAGGAAAACAAAGTTGAGTTGAGATGGAGTAGAATTTTCAAATCAACATCACTTAGCTACATGCAAATTTGAATAGAAGATTGAGGAGACCATGTTGCAGAAATTTACATTAGCAGACAAATGTTGGATCCATGGCACACATAGAAATAATGAAGTGGGATGTCTAACTTTCTTGAATAGGATTGAAAGAGTCTTGCAAGGAGAAATTCCCTTTTGGGAAATATATCAACCCTTGGATTTTATAGACCCAGAAGAGGAAACGGTTAACATTGCAGCCAAGGAATTCAAAGAGTTGATCCAAGAACACTTGAGCAAC
Source organism: Sequoia sempervirens (assembly GCA_007258455.2). NCBI lineage: Eukaryota > Viridiplantae > Streptophyta > Pinopsida > Cupressales > Cupressaceae > Sequoia > Sequoia sempervirens. Next base: position 316,998,161 of record VDFB02193867.1, read on the forward strand.
AAGGATGGATTAAAATTGGATGGGGTGTTGATGTCTAGTTGTTGCAGATTCCATAACACACTACACTTAGAATTCACATGTTCATCATGTGAAGACATCATCAGCCAAGTCAAGGGAAATTTGAACAAGTTCGAGCAGCCAAATTTTAATGAGGATGAGTCATTCCATGAAGCAAAAGAGCTATCAACATCTAGGGGAAAACTTATTGAGGATGAACTAGGAAATTTGACACAAGTCAGTGTTGGGATAGCAGATATAGAGGATGAGAACCAAGAGGAAGAAGTTGATTTCACTAGGACAACAAAGTGACTTGGTGGAAATTTGATTGAAACTAATTCAAAAGGCTTTCCCTCCATCAATCAATAGTCATCCTTTGCTCCAGAAGAGGAGCCTTTGGTAGTTGGCAATGAATTAACAAAGTTTGCAGTAACATATGTTGAGACAGTGAACACAAATGTTGAAGAACATAGAGGGAAAGAGGTTGAAAGTCCTGGGACAACAAAAAATGATGATGTAATTGTAAGTGATCTTAGGTTAGAATACCTCTCCTTCATGAATGACAATGATCAAGCATCTGAAAAATGAAGATTTAGAGTGGGAACAATCATATGTTGTGGTTGTCCACTCTCCAACTTCCTTCCCAAGGGATGATGAGGACCTGATAGTGGAAATATACAATGAGATCATCTCAAGACTCTGAAGGGATTGGTCAAAGATAAGATGCCAAGTGGATTTGGAGGTACTACTGCTACCAAATTGGTGCAGGCTCCATGACTTGCCACATTTAGAATTCACACATCAGCTATGCCAAGAAGTTGTCAAACAATTTAGAGAACAAGTGGGGCAGCCAAGTACACCACCTCTTGTAGCTGCTTTAAGGACTAAACGTGAGGATCAAGAGTCAGAGCCAAGTAATAGCTTAGATGAAGGAAGCCTTATGAGGATGTTGGGACAACAACGAAAGGAGAACAATGCAGCCCTGAGCCTCCAAATGATGACATAGGGCAGATAGGAACACTGTCAAGTAGCCATCAAGAACCTTCCCCTCTTGAAGAGCATTTGTATGTGAGGGATGATAGGCTATATGGAGGAATTATGGAGGTGGATCACTCAACATGCATTAATCCCCTTGGTGTACCGGTGTCTCTTCCTATTTTCCTCCCACTTGGAACCATGCCACAAGGGTATACCAACACAAAGGAAGAGTACATCCTAGAGGTTAACAATGATGAAAACATACTACCTGAACCTCATGTTGGTGAAACATGGGAACCTCCAGAATGGGAGACACGTTCCTTCTCCATTTATAGTGATAGTGACCAAGAAGAAATGATTGAACATCCTGATGAAATACATGAAATGCAAAGGGAAGAAGATAAATGTGGGAGTCTTTTGATGATTGCCAACAAGTATGTCATACCCAACCGACTACAAGATGCAACTTGGAGTCCTATCACTTTGGCCATTGCTAACCCTCTTACATTTTCAAAGGGTTGTATTAGGATAGATTCATGCATGTCATCATCCCATGAAATTAGAAATTATAAAATTAAGGTCAACACCTAGAAAAAGAGATGGAACAACATGTTGCCCCTTGAAGGAAACAATCAAGTAGAGCCTTGGGTAATGGAAGAACAATAAGATGGAGTGTATTTCCTCGAAGAACAACTAGCAAATGTTGTGGATCCCACACAAGACTTGGAAGAGGTGTTTGTTGCCTTGTCCTCCTAGCCCTATCCATGCCCAATATCAGAAATGTTGTACCCTCCACTGCGCCTGCCAGAGGTTGTCGATGCAACAATCAACAATGTAATGCTCACTCTCGACTATCAAACACTACCACCTCTAAATGGCGATATCCAGGTTTTATCATTCCTTTCTACTATGAATATTTATAATTTCACTTATCATTTTGATTATGGGAATAAGGAAAAATGGATGTGTTTATGGATTAATCATGGGTTTAATGAATCACCTCAATTGTTGATTTTTTGTGATGATGTGATTTGATTTGAATGCATTGTAATGTTGAATTTATTTTTTCTGAATATAAAGATAAATTTTCATGGTTAAGAACTATAATGTTTTCCATTCTACTTGTGTATGCATTACGAAACTCAATGGGTGTGAAGGTTGGTTTTCCTTTCCTGAACATAGTGTTTTGTAAATTTCTTTCTACCGAGCCCGTTTTGAGTAGTGTATTTTTTTTCTTTTGTATACAGTCTCACTTTCCATCTTTCGTTAGAGTAGTTGGTTTTTTGTAGGTTAGGTTAGGTTTTCTTTGGGTTAGTTTCCCTTTTGTTTGCTTTCACTTTCCTACTTTGGGTAGTTTAGGTTGTTCACTTTCTGTTCGCTTTGTTTTTGGTCTTTTTGCTACTGCTTTGCCTTGGGGCCCTTTCCTTTTAGCTAGAGACATCTATGTGTACAACAACCATCATCTTATCGCTAGGGGGTTGTTCTATGTATTTCTTTGATGAGCTTTAATCAATTTTTTAGAATGGACGATGAGGATCTAGGTGTTTGATTTGAAGAGGATAAGTTGTCGGTTGGTCTCATTCCTAATGCATTTTGAAATCTTATAGCTCTTACATACCTTTAAAGTCTAGAGGTTGCTTTGGGTGCTTTGTGAAGTCTAGTTAAGTGAAAAATCTAAAAAATTTCTTCAGCGCCATTGTGATTCTTAGTCCTGAGTGCAAGCTTCATTTCTCATAGATTAAAATGAAAATAATTGAAAAGAGAAAATCAAAAGAAAAGAAAAGAAAATAAATCATTGAAAATAAACATAATTATTCAACTTTTCAAGGGGATCTGAACAACTCTATCAAAGTTGTGGATGCCCAACTAGCAGTAGAGCAATGTTTACGAGAATCACAATGATATCCTCATTGGGGCTATGGACACTTGACTAGCAACGAGGCAATGTCTTGGGTGCTTTTGGAGTTAGAATAAACTATGTAGCCTAACTTGATAGATCTTGGGTTCCTGTAGCAATCGAAGGATGGGAATTACCACATATGCACACACTCGGATTTCCAATATACTAAAGGTTGGGTTGGCTATTGGTTTTTATCCTTTGGTCAAGTGCTCAATTTGTTTGATCTAGCATGAAGATCAAAACCATAGATTGTGTGTTCGTGATTCTAGTTTATCATCGAAATGATGTAGAGTATTTCCCTAGCAAGTCGCCATTTTTTTTTCATTTTTTCACACGCCCTGCTAAAGGTAGGAAGCCTCCTCTTTTTTTACCTCAATAGGTCATTTTTCCCTCTTCCCATTTTACCTACCCCAATTTCCAAGCCCAAATTGGTCATGAGTCTTAAAACGATCAATTTCATATTGGCCAAAATCACCGAGCTAGGTTTCACTAAGTTATTTTCCCTTGCAGGCTTCTATTTGTTTTTCACTCAGCATCTATTACCCTTGGCAAACCCGCGTTCATGGGTTACCTTTTTCCATTTTCTATTGTGCTCTATCGTTTGCCCGTGGCCAAGTCCTGACATCTGCCTAATGTGCGAACCTCACAACCATGTCTGACACTATGTCCTTCATGCTCTATCAACCCATAGCCGTGGATCTCCCTCAGTGGGTTTATGCCCCCATTTCACCTCTTTGACAGCGGTTGACCCTTGACTGCCACCCTGCTCGCTTAGTGGGCCCCGCATTTGGCCCTGTCATCATCTTCATTATCATTGCTGAAGTAAGCTTTGCCCAACATGCTTCAAAATTGCTTAAGTCCAAAGCAATTGTGGATCCTTCCACATGGCTAGTCCTTGTCCTATGACCACTACCTAAATGGTTAAGCTCTTGTGCTACCTTCTCATGCCATTCACCTATGTTGTCCTAAATTTCACGATTGTTTTATGGATAAAGGTGTCAAAATCTTAGGTGATTATCTCAACTCTACATGATAGAGCTTTTGTGTAGCACTGGTGGTAACATTTAAAGTTGGCATTAGAGGTTATCATTGAGGTAGAACCTGCATTTTGGGTCTCTATTCGTTCCTTGTCATCTCTCTAATAGCTCTTCCATCACGACTCCCCATGTTTCCCCACCTGTAGATTCCAAAGCAAAGGTCACAGTTGTGAGACCCGCTATGAATATTTCCCATTGCCATCCACCATTTTCTTAAATGGTTGGCTGCATGCTACCTCCCACCCTCTCACTCCCACTTTCCTTTGGTTAAGATTCTAAATGCAGAGTCCACACCCCATGCTACCACCTAGGCTGCACTTCATGAACTTTCATATTACGTATGATTTAAGTGGTGTCTTGTTAAGATCTAGAGGCAGAAATTGCAGCCGAGCATGTTCAATGATAACTTGACTGGGAAGCTCGTTCCCATGATGGTAATCAAAATCAAAATTGATCCAATTGATGCCTATTCTTGTACCTTATCCTGCATGCCAGTATGTCATGTGATGACTGATCAAAAGGGAGAAACTCGGGTCTATGATAAATTGGTTTGACTATGAGAAGTTTATCCCAAGCAATTGAAGACCTGTAATGCACAATAACAGGATGGTGGGTAATTTGCAAGCTAATTAAGTCTGGCTACTTATGCTAGAGGAGGATTGGTGGAAAGAGGGCATGGCTTATAGTATTGGTTCATAATACCTATTCGTGATTGATCTGGGTATCCTAGTAATAAAGGTCCCATTCTTTCTATAGTCGGATGGTCCATAAAAAGATAAAGGGAAAAATCAATTGCATCAAGATAACTAGCGGGCCGTTTGTAGGTAAAACTCGGGTGAGCAACCCTCTGTACGATGCAAGTATGATGATAAATCCCTAGCCAAGAAGGAGGTATGATAACAAAATTAGGCCTGAGATTTACATGCATATGAGATTATGAAGGAAAGGATGTGTGAGTTTTTCCTAGTCATTGTGTTCTACACTTGCCACTTTTAACACATCACCCGTCCTTTTAAGGGGCTGCTCCATCATTGTGTGTTTCAAATATATGATGGAAGGGACTGGCTTGAATCATCACAGCGACATCAACATGAATCTAATAAGCAGACCAAGATTATATGGTGCTACTCCTTTCGTGGATTGAACCGTTAGTAAAGAATGCCAAAAGGAAAATAGTGATACTCGTGTGTGTGTTTCATTTGAGAATCATTGGAAGTGGGAGTAAGAGTCTCTCCATCCCCATTCAACACCTTCGATGGAATCCTCAGCTGCGGGTCCCACTACGTGGGCAGCCACTTGGTTTGTGTCACCTTCTTAGCTTTATGCAACATTCACACTTCATCCTCATGCACTCAAGCACCTGTGCTCTCAAAAATAAATCTTATATACGGATCCTACTCACATGAAGGATGGCATCCCATCATCATTTTCATAGTGAACATCATTTGACCACTCCCCACATCCTTTCACCTATGTAAATTTCATATGTGGGCTTCACATCCATAGGGGACATCTCCCCTACACTATTATTTTGGGATCTTCATGCACCCTTCCATGTCTTTCTCACACACTATTGGTGTGGAGACTCAACACCATTAGGTGAGACAACATTGCACAAAAGAAGTGGCTGATCAAGGATAGGTTGATCGACTAGCTACTGGAACAACGTTGAAGTGGCGCACCCTGTGATCCATGGAGAAGGTGAGTAATCATAACAGTGAAAAGTATTTACTAGTAGTGCCTTGGACTAAAGCACCTGAAGTTTGAAAGAGGTTTATTTTACGGGACCATTGGCCAAAGCCATTTCTATCAAAGCCATGAACTTGGATAAGAAGAGAGATTGATAAAAATGTAATAATATCAGTGGATTTTTGCAACTCTAAATATATGTTTGTGATATGGGTTATACTACCTTCTGGGCATCAGACAGAATAAATAAATGTGCATGAGGGAGATGAAGACCAACCCCTCTAGTTTGTGTGACCATCATCTATGTGGAGGTCACAGTGCAGACCTTCGTCTATTATATGTTGCTCCCACAATAGTTGCTTCATCTTGGCATCCCACTCCTCAGTGCCTGCGGACTTCCAACTCGTGGAATCTGACTCCACCCTGGCTGATCCTCATACATGGCATTGCCTTCTTTCACTCCAACAAACATCGTCAGTACTTCCCATGCGCGTGAAGCAAGCCTTGTCTCTTTAGTGTGACTCCAAGTTGAAAATGAAGGCCTTTGGGAAAAATAAATGCATTATAAATGAGAATCGACCCCCATCCTCATGCCGCAGTTGAAGACAATAATTAGAATGAGAGAAGGGGTCATCCTCTAGCAAGTCATGGAGGTGTCATCATTAAATTAATAAAGTCAGGATGAGAAGTATAAAGAGCATCGAAGGGGGAGATGATGCCATCAAGGAAAGATGCTCATCAATGAGTGCAAGCTAAGCCATCGTATCAATACACTTATTCAATGAGTATGTAATGAAAACTCAGGAAGCAACATGACTGAGCAATATAGGACCATTGGAATAGACTGGCCGCCTCTTCTTTCACGAATCCACCATCGATGGAGATGGCTTCAGAGGAGAAATCTTACAAATATAATTGGATGATGCTTTTAGGATGATAGATCACAAGATCTTTTATACCTCAAAAGGGGTGGGAGTTACCACAAGCAAATAAGTTGAATGAATAAACACTACGGGAGCTGAGATCTAATTTGGTTGACAAAGGAAGAAAGATCTTACTTTTGTAGAACTCATGCAAAATGCTATCTGTGTTTCATCGTTTTAAATGACATCGTCAACACCACCACCCACACTAATTCCTTCCTCTATTGCAGAGCCCATAGTCCTCATGGCCATTATTTTGATAGAGCATTCTCATTCATCTCTAAAGGTTGTTGAGGGGATTGGAATAGTTATTGAATCTCAACCATTAAATCAAGGATGTTGATGAAATAACGAAGGATTCGAGATGGGAGTATGTGGACTTATGCTTAAACATTTTTTCCTCGCGGTGAATAATAATGTGAGCTTCGTAGCTCTTTCAACCATTGTTTTGAGTTGGCTCAAGATGAATTCCTCAAAGCAATCTTTTTCCATGCAAAGTTCACTGCCTTCAGCATCACTTGGATGACCTTCCTCGAGCCACAACACAGAGACTTGTCCCCTAGTTGCAGGCGTCGAGAATGGATTAGTTATCTCTGAGTGGGCTTCCCATCTAATGAAAGAAGGGATTGAATCACTAAAAGTGGGGCTCCATTTGAGACTCTGAGTTCTTTGATGTCATCTTTTTTCATCTCCTTGTATTCCTCTACTTGATTAGGTTGGCTGCATAGTAATGGAAGGCCATGAATCTTAGTACCTACAAGAAGGAGTGATGATGTATTTAGTTTCACTAGCAACATGTGGGTGGTATATGATGACACAATGGTTCTAAGAGCTGACGAGATGTAAACCTCCACATAAGGATAATACAAAAAAGTAATTCATGAATGAAGTCCTAATCACATCAAGTGAGTAATGAAAGCTACAAGGTTATCAAAGAACAACAATTTAAGCACATCACCCCCATGTATGTGTTGGTCATACAAATTTGGAGTCTTATGAGTATGAGTAGAAGTTATAATTGTCAAATGTGTACGAATGCAAGGCTAGGGGCATATTGATAGGCACCATGTTGAAATTGGTTAATGCGTTCAAGGAATGGTTCAAGCAAGGGTATATTTCAAAATTGCATTTAAAGGGAGAAGATCTAAAAATTTTGTTATTAAAATGATTGCATTGATTTGTGTAGGGTTTAACTAATTCTATTTTCTATGTAGGGCAGCTAGTTAAGGGTTATCAAGATGGCTAATAAGTGTGCATTTATCATGGAGGATCTATCTAATATGACAAAGTGGGAGGATGCTATGACACAAATATTTCACATGCAAAGGGATGCTAATGAAGGTCTAAAGATACTAAAGCAAAGAATCTATGGGTTCTCAAGCATGCGCCAAAAGAGGTGTATGCTGGGAAACAAAGGACTATTCACCAAAGTCAGAGGTGACCAGAGATTTCTCTTCTTGTTAAAACAATCATGATCCATCAGGGGTTTTCCTGCAAGATTGGGAGGCAACTAATCTATCCCATGATGATGCAAATCTATAAATGGGGCCTGTTTGATCTAGTGAAGAATATTGCAAATTCATCAAACAAAAGGAAGCCTTCAAGTAGTCCCAACTACAGTAAAAGAGCAATCAGGTAAATGACAAAAATGCTACATCACTTGGGCAATACAAGGCAAAATACAGAAAAGAAAATGAATGTATTTTTAAATGGTGAAATAATGGGGGGTAGGTGAAACCCTAATGTAAAACAAATCTAAGCCAGTCATTCTAAATAAATCTTATCCATTCATTTGGGCTTTGGAAAATTATAAATAGGGGCTTTCCCCTCATTTGTAAATGGTTGGAGAGTTGGTGTAAAGGAATTCTTCATCAATAGAGAGCTACATTGCATGATTTATGGGTGTTTCTCTTATGTTTCTTCATTATGCAAGCATGGTTCTACTTCCCTATTAGTTTAGTTGTTAGGTTCTTGAGTGGAAGTGATAATGGTGTTTTCTCTTACAGTATCTGATGAACTTCCAACTCATGCTTTTTGTGGTTTGTTGATGATGAATCACTTTGTAGATCTAGTATGAGCTTCCTTACTTCATTGTTGAAACTTAGGTCAATTGCATGTTCATAATGTGTGTGTCCAATTTGAAAATTTGCAGTCCTTAGAAGATTGCACTAGGGTTTTGTGTAGCTGTAGGTTTCTCTTGGTCAAGTAAAACCCAGTTTAAGAAGTTTGTATACTATTTCAGCCTCCATGATTACTTTTCATTCATATCTTAGGTCTAGGAACTTCTTCTCTTCCCTGCCCTTTTGACTCTTCTTTTAAATAGGTGCTTTGAATAAGGTTCATTGCACATTGTAAAGCCAAATCTAAAGCTGAAATAGGAGTTCTAGACTGCTGTTGAACTTGCAACAACTGAACAACAATTTCTTCACCTCTGAACTCCATTTACAGACCCAACTTCCCACACTTTGTAACTCATTCATAAGTCTTCCATGTGATTACCAGCAAATCACATGAAACAACTAAGATATTCCAAGCACTGTTAATACCTGACATTAGAGACCTTGGGATAGTGTTTTACAATTTGATTTTGGAAGATTGTCTTTCAAGAGAGGTGATGCACCTATGCATTACCTTTGTTGAGAAGTGCATAAAAAACACATCATAAAAATGCATGCTCACTCTAAGGAAACAAAACTACAGGCCATCAGTTGGGTGAGTACTCCAAGGTGAGACACATTGACACATAGCTGGTATGTGCTCACACACACATGGCTAAGGGAAAGTCATGCCTTGAGTTGGATTCCCATAAAACCATACCAAAGTTATACCTCCTGATAAATTTGATAAGGTACCACACTAGAATGGACTTCGAGCTTCATGAGGAAATAAAAACTTGTATGCTTGGAACTCATGAACAACATGGTTCCACACACATGCAAAGTGTGTTATGCAAGGTGGCCATATAATTAAAATTTTGTAAATGCAAAATGTAAAGAATGTTCAAAGGAGTCTTGCTTAGTTCATGTGAGGTCTTAAATTAGGGGACATTGTGCCTAATGTCTCCAAGAGAGGACCAATCAAAGAATAAAAGATTCACAACTTAGGAGATGTAGTGTGTCACATCAAGCCACTAAGAGGAATGGAATATGCTAAGATAGATCACACACTTGAGGGACATCACACCCAATGTCAACCACAAAGAAAAAAATGTGTCACATGAAATAAGAAGACTACACCATGAAACATGAAAAGGAAAAATGCAAAAGAGTAATGCTAATGTATGCCCCCACTTTAAAGAAATTTCCAAACACCATGTTGTGAGTAATTACTTTCAAGTAGAAAATGTTAAATGCTAACAATAAAGAAGACATAATAGCTAACTTGAAAATACCTATTCCAAGTCATATGTTTCCAAATAAAGCTATGTCATGCACAAGAAAAGACAAGAGTTTCCCCCAAAAATGAAGCTCCAAACACATGAGGGATCTATGGATTTGGGGTTAGTATGTTCTGTTGGAAAAAAAAGGACAAAAAACTAAGAGGCGGGGCGGGGGAGGGGGGTGAATCAGTTGTCATAGAATAATAAACTTTTCAAAATTTATTTAACTTAATTTTGGATATGATGATTAAGCAATTAACACATCAAAGAGACAGAGAACACCAAGATTTTTATGTGGAAACCCTATTAGGGGAAAAACCATGGTGGATGTTAGTCCACAAGATTATACGCTGTTAAAAGTATAATGAAATCAATAAAGGGGAATGCACATGCATTTAGGCACATTTCCTAGAGCTCACTGCTCAATTATAGAAGGGGCTCACTACCCAATAATACAAAATAGGATTAAAATCCAGAGGGTATGAATTAAGAAAATAGCTTCTACACAAGCCTAATTACAGTTCCAATTAAGCACAAAAAACTCCTTCACAAACTACTTCACACCTCACTTGATATTCTTCACACTCTGCTCTATAATCAAATGATATTCACACATACACACATAAGAGCAAACTAAGCACCTTTCCAACACACACTAAACTGATGAAACAATCTCTCTTATATATCTGCTACATGAGATTTCATCAATAACTTAGTTGGCCAAGAAAATAAAACATATTTTCAATATCAGCCCAAAATTACAAATAATTTTTTAAAAGTGAATCCACCAAGCTTGGCCACAACATAGTGGGGACCCAAATTAACAATTCAAACAAAAAAATACTTCAATTAATTTCACCTCGAAGATCCAAAACACACTACCACCAACATGTCGGCCAAGAACAAGAAAAATGAATGTATGTAGGAAAAATTTCTGACCACGAGCACACCAAGCAATGTGGACATACCACAAAGATAGAGCATGATCTAAAAAAATCCAAGAGTACCAAGAAACAAAAGAGAAACATTTACAACAGGTAAAATTTCTAGAATCACACAAACTTCACTTAGGAACACTAACAAAGACCACAAAAACACTGTCAGACCACAGCATGATCAAATCTATACATGAACCTCTGAAACTTCTAGTAAAAAATCTAGATAAACTCAATATAAAAACCTTTAGTCCATAGTAGCAAAAATTCAATGTAAAGAACAAGACACCTTCATGACTTGCACAGTTCCACTGGGAACCTGTAACACTTTCTTTTATAATTTTCTCAATATCCTTGATATATACAACCTCTAATACACCAAATGCTAATAGTGTTGACATCAGTGACAACCACATATCAAAAAAACATTCACAACATCCAACAATCTCCTCCTTTGGCATTGATGGCAACACATGATGTGAAAAATACCATCAACCCAACATACTTGCTTTCCCTTTGGTTTTGACTCTTTTCTTCAATTTATCTTATATTCTTAAAAGGATGTTTCACATTACACTTCTCCCCCTTTGACATCAACGGAAAAGGTAACCATGAATTTTCCATATACATGCTCTGAACCACATATCTGCACATCTAACTACTCCCCCTGAGTAGTAGCCACATAAACATCAATATGGATTAGAATATAGCAATGTAGTTAGGTATGTGTAGGATCATGATAGGTATGTGGCTGACGACTTTTTACCCAAAATTGATGAAATGAAAAGGGTTTTAAAGGAGATTCTTAGCTTTCCACCAATATAAATTATGCTTTACTTTGAATTTAATTAATAATTATTATTCATTTCTATTTGAATTAAGACTAATGTCTTGATTCATAGGCTGATTGAAAAACATCTATAGCTTTCATACAATATCACATTTTTGAATCAAACATGCATCACATTTTATGCTTCACATACTATAGGATTTTTTTTTTGAATTTTGTAAAGTTTTGACCAAGTTAAGGTGGTTAGACATATAAGTTTTTATTTTTTTATTTTTAATAAAATATTCATAATTAATTATTTACTTGGAAAAAAATTACAAAAAATATACATCACATCCGACATGAGTCCTCTACTTAAATCTAAAATATTATAAAAAAATATTAAATCATTTTATTGTAGTTAGGGTGGTCAGACAAACACCTACTTCTTATTTTTCCCTAAAATTTAAGTACTACTGCATTGAAATTTCAAATTTTCACTCAATCAATTTAAGAAAAAAAAAAAAAAATCCTAGTAGTTTAGAAACTACATTGAATTTTCTACAAATTCTATTCTTGCATATTTTTGAAATAATATAGATAAATTATTCAAATTTTTATGGCAAGTTGCCTAACTTTGATTTTTCTGAATTTTTTGCCACTTAAGGGCCTATTTTTTCCATGATGATCCAACACATAGTTTGCTCATGGATTGATGCAAGTAAATGCATCTTCTTAGTCTTCATCAGAAGGGGTAATTACCCCTAGCATTCCTCTAAGATACTTAAAAGCATCCTTCGACAATGGCTTAGTAAATATGTCTGCAATTTATTCTTTGGTAGGCACATACTCCAATCTGACTTCTTTCTCATTCACTTTCTCCCTCAAGGAATGAAACTTGATTGATATATGTTTAGTCTTAAAGTGTAGTACCAGATTCTTTGAAATATTTATTGCACTTGAATTGTCATAGTATATGGCAATAGGCTCTTCATATATCACCCTGATATCTTTCAACATTTGTTTCATCCATATTACTTGAGTACAATTATTTGTAGTAGCAATATATTCTGCTTCAGCAGTAGATAGAGAAATGGAATGCTATTTTTTTCTCAACCAGGACAGCAACTTCTACCCTAGGAAGAAAGCACCACCACTAGTACTTTTTCTATCATTTACATCACCAGCCCAATCCACATCAGTATATGCACTCAGTGTGAGATCATCATCCTTTGGCTACCAAAGTCTAAAGTCAAATCTTCCTTTTAGATATATTAAGATCCTCTTAACAATAGTCACATGTGATTCTTTTGGATCAGCCTAAAATTTGGTAACCATACATACAACATTCATAATATCTAGCCTAGTTTGGGTTAAATAAATTAATCCACCAATCATTGACTTGTATCTAGTTTGATTTTCCTTAGGAGAATCATCATTCAGAGTTAGCTTACATTCAATCACCATGGGAGTACCAATAGGCTTTGAATCTTCCATCCCAAATTTCTTCAGTAGCTCTCACATATTTGGACTAAGATATAAATATCCCCTTAACTAACTGGGTCACTTGTAATCCTAGAAAGAACTTCATCTCTCCAATCAAACTCATCTCAAATTCATCCTTCTTCTCATTAGAAAACTTTATACATAGAATTGTCATCTCCTCTAAAAATGATGTCATCAACAAAGACTTCTATAATTAATTCTTTATCATGATCCAATTTGAAATATAAGTTGCTATCAATAGTACCTTTAGTGAATCCAAGATTTAGTAAATATTTTTCCAATCTAGCATACTAGGCTCTAGGGGCTTGCTTGAGTCCATATAGAGCTTTCTTCAAGTGATAGATCATATCTTCCTTGTTAGTTAGCTGAAATCCATTCGGTTGTTGAATGTATACTTCTTCTTCTAGTTATCCATTCAAAAATGTTGACTTCGCATCCATCTGATAGAATTTGTAGTTCTTGTATGCATCATAAGCAAGAAATAATATAATAGCTTTGATTCTAGCAATAGGGGAAAATTTTTCTTAAAAATAAACACCTTCCATTTGAGAATACCCTTTACATACCAGTCTTGCTTTATTCTAGAGCACTTCACCTTGTTCATTCAGCTTGTTCTGAAACACCCATTTAGTACCAATCACATTTTTGTCTTTAGGTCTGGGAACTACTATCCACATGTCATTCTTTTCAATTTGTGTTAGCTCTTCCTTCATAGCTTCCATCCAGTGTTCATCTTGGCAGGCTTCAATGACATTTTTAGGTTCAATCTTGGAAATCAGGTAGTATTCTTCTGCAATCCTCCTTCTAGTTTGCACTCCTTTATTCTTATCTCCTATAATTTGGCTTTCAGAATGGTTTAGCTTTACATACCTTGGAGTTTTGTAATTTTATTGAACTTATTATTCTTCTGATCTTCCTTTTGTACTTGCACTTGTCTCTGCTTCCTAACTACCTTGAATTACCAGAAAGAATTGAGGTCTCTTTACTGGAACATATGGAACATATGGAACACATGGCACAATTTGAAGTTCATTATGTGTCTAAAAATTATTTCCTTTGTTTGTATTTTCTTCATTAGAATCATATCCACAATATCTGGATAATTTGACAGAATCCTTATCAACTCTGACATTTGCACTCTCAACCATATTTCTTAGTCTTCTATTATAGTATTGGTAGGCCTTGCTCTTAGTAGATTAACCTAAAAAGATTCCTTCATCGCTTCTTGCATCAAACTTTCCTATATCATCATCTCCCTTGATATAACATTTGCTTCCAAAGATCTTGAAATATTTAATAGTAGGTTTGTAACCAAACCATAGCTCAAAAGGGGTCTTACCAGAATTTCTATTAACATTTACTCAGTTTAAATTGTACACAATAGTGCTTATAGCTTCACTCCAATAGCACTGGGGCACATTTCCTTCTATCATCATTGTTCTAACAACATCCAAGATTGTTTTGTTCTTTCTTTTTGCAACTCCATTATGTTGAGGGGTTCGGGGGCAGACAACTATCTTCTAATTCCATGTTCTTCACAAAAAGAGTTGAACTCCCTAGAGGTGAACTCACCACCTCGGTCGGATCTCAGACACTTTATTTTCAAACCTTTCTCATTCTCTGCCATAGCCTTGAAACTTTTGAACTTTTCCAGTGCTTCACATTTTTCTCTTAAAAAGGAAACCCATATCATTCTCGAATAATAATCAATAATCAACATAAAGTACCTTTCTCCATGAATACTTTTGACTTTGGAGGGACCACAGAGGTTAGTATGTAGCAGCTCCAACAAATCATTTGAATGAAACTGTTTTCTCTTGAAAGAGACTCTAGTATGTTTACCCATTTGACATTCCTTACAAATTGTGTTAGTAAGCTTCACTAACTTAGGTAGATCTCTTACTGCTTGAGTGGAACTTACCTTGAAAATGTTATCAAAATTTACATGACACAACCTCCTATGACACAACCAACTTTCATCTACTTGAGAAATTAAAAAACTCCCACTAGCAGTATTCAGGTGAAAAATATTAACTTTTGTCTATTTACCAGTAGCAATCATATTGCCAGAACTTCCACGTATCTTGCATCTTCCATCTTTGAATTGTAGATCATAGCCTTTTCCCACCATCTATCCAACACTCAAAATATTGTGCTTCAAGCCTTCAACATAAAGAACATCATTAGTCTTATCCTTACCACCAAGACAAAGAGAACCTCTACCACGAATCACACTAGCATTGTTGTCTCCAAATCTTACAATACCACCATCATACTTCTCTAGACTTAAAAATTTCTTTTTATCACCAGTCATATGATGTGGGCATCCACTGTCAATAACCCACTCATCCTCTTCTTCAACTCGTGCTGTAAGAGCTTTCTCATCTTTAGTAGATTTAGTAGCCACAAGACTATTTTCAATGGTAGAAATGAAAACCCATTCATTTTTATTTCCAGCATCTTTATCAGACTCATCATCAGTCACTCCTTCAACAAAGTAACATTTCTTTTGGAATCTAGACCTATTAGGCTTAGTTCTAGGGAATCTTTCAAGACATCTTGATACAAAATGACCTAGATTTTACAACATGAAAAATATTTAATAGGTAACACTCCTTCATCCTTACCTTTTCCTTTGCCTTCTTTCTTTACAATCAATGCTTCCAAGTCTTCTACTTCTCTTTCTTTATCCTCAAACTACTTCAGTTCTTCATCATACTTGGATATCTTTCTGGAACATTCTCCTAGACCATATCTTTGCTTGTTACTTCTGGATATAGTAGCCTTGAATGCAGATTCAGTTTTCAGAATAGATTCACCAAATTCACTTAATTCAAAAGCAACAAGCTTACCAACTAGCGTGTCTCTTGACATCTTTATTACTGATTTGAGCTCTTCAGTAGCATGATCCTTCACTTTGTGGGAGGGAGGCAAGGATCTGAGTATCTCAGCCACAATTTCATCCTCATCTAGAGAACCACTGACACATGTAATACCCATCACTATTTCATTTACTCTTTTCATAAAAGAAGTGATATTTTCATCTTCACCCATCTTCAAATTATCATAATTTACTTTTAAAATTTGTAGCTTAACCATCTTCACCTATGCATCTCATTCATGCAAAGTTTCTAGCTTTGTCCAAATCTCATGAGTTGTTTGTAGTCCTACCACAATAGGCATCTCCAAATCGATTAGAGCACTCACCAAAGCTTCAGTAGCCTTGATCTTATTTTTAGCATCTTTGATCTCATCAGCAGTGGAGTGACCATTATGAGGAATAACATATATGGATCTTTTGTAATCTTCCTGTAGGCTTCACCAATACACCTTTGGTGACAATGCATCTTGACTTTCCACTACGAGTAGTTAGTTCCATCAAATATTGGACTGTCCTTCTTGAATGTTGCCATCTCAGATCACCTCAAGATTTGATACTTCTTTAGAGGAACCTGCACTGGTACCAGTTGTTGGAAAAACAAGGACAAACAATTGAGAGGGGGGGTGAATTAGTTGTCATAGAATAATAAACTTTTCAAACTTTATTTAACTTAATCTCAGATCTGATGAATAAGCAATTAACACATCAGAGAGATAGAGTACACCAATATTTTTATGTGGAAACCCTATTAGGGGAAAAGCCATGATGGATGTTAGTCCACAAGATTATACCTTGTTAAAATTATAATGAAATCAATAAAAGGGTTCATGCACATGCATTTAGACACACTACCTAGAGCTCACTGCTCAATTATAGAAGGGGATCACTACCCAAAAATACAAAATAGGATTAAAATCCAGAGGGTGTGAATTGAGAAAATAGCTTCTCCATAAGCCTGATTACAATTCCAATTAAGCATAGAAAACTCCTTCACAAACTACTTCACACCTCACTCGATCTTCTTCATACTCTACTCTATAATTGAATTATATTCATACATACACACATAAGAGTAAACTTAGTACCTTTCTAACACACACTACATTCATGAAACAATCACTCTTATATATTCGCTACATGAGATTTCATCAACAACTTAGTCACCCAGGAAAATAAAACATATTTTCAATGTTGGCCCAAATTTATAAATAAATTTGTAAAAGTGAATCCACCAAGTTTGGCCATAGCATATAGTGGGGACCCAAATTAACAATTCCAACACAAAAATACTTCAATTAATTTCACCTTGAAGATCCACAACATGCTACCACCAACATGTTGGCCAGGAACAAGAAAAATGAATGTATGTAGGAAAAATTTCCAACCACGAGCACATCAATTAATTTGGATGTACCACAAAGATAGAGGATGATCTAGAAACATCCAAGAGAACCAAGAAACAATAGAGAAACATCCACAACAACTGAGATTTCTAGAATCACACAAACTTCACTTAGGAACACTGAGAGAGACCACATAAACACTATCAGACCACAACATGATCAAATCTATATGCGGACCTTTGAAAATTTTGGTAGATGATCTAGATACACTTATTAGAAAACCTTTTAGTCCATAGTAGCAGAACTTCAATGTAAAGAACAAGACACCTTCATGACTTGCACAGTTCCACTGGGAACCTAGAACACTTTCTTTTACAATTTTCTCAATATCCTCAACATTTATAGCTTCTAATACACCAAATGCTAATAGTGTTGACATCAATGACAACCGCATATCAACAACACATCCATAATATCCAACATGTTCTTGCTACAATATTTTTAGAGAGCTCGAAATTGTCATCACTCCCCAAATACTCATAGAACTTGAAGAATGACACAAAGAGAGTGAAAAAAAAACTTTTAGGTCAGTATGGAAGAGACCTAAATGGCTTGCAAAATACTAGTAAGACACATGCAAGTCAACCTAAAGCAGGTCATCCACATCCCAATCATGTTCATTGTATATCAAAGGAGGACAACTAGGAAAAGGGACAATAGCAAGTGTTGAATAAGGGTCATTACCAGGTTCAACACTCTTCTTAGGAGAATTATTGTTTAAGCTCATGGAAGAGGAAAAAAATGTATTCAATTAATTATGCACCTCCTCATCAATTTTCATAATCTCCTCATCATCATCTACATTAATCACAATAGGAGGTCGAATGATACTTTCCAAAGGAGGGTTCAACTCTTGTTGCAATTGCATTATAGGATCTTTTTGTTTCAAGGAAGGGGTAGACTCATCATGCATTGCTTCAGTTGAGTTTGGGTCTTGATTTTCTTTGTTTATTTCTTCATTTAACTTGCGAGCAAGGGCATGATGTCTATGCCTACACTCTCTAGCACCTTTGTTTCTTCTTTTTTTTTTTCAAGTTGCATTTTTGTAGGAGCGGGTTGATCAACCGTGGTTTTATTTTCTTCCCCAAGGGGAGAAACATAGGGAACCACAAGAGGTTGTTTAACAAATTTCTCTGACTTTGTAAAATTGTTTTATTCTAGGAGGTGTAATGGGATTGTTTTCGTTATCTCTTGGTCTTTTGTAGGAAATAGGTGAAGCTTTTATCTTAGGTTGGTCTTCATTGTTTGGCATGTCTTTTGGTTCAATCATGGTTTCATCAAGGATGGTAGGCTCGGTCGGGGATTGTTACATGTTTTGAAGGGAAAGTTTTGCTATGCATTTTGTCTTGATCTTTTTGTAGGATTTGAAAAAGAAGTCCTTACAAGGTTTTATAGGTTCCATAGGCTTGGGCTAGAAGAAATCTAAGGAAAATTTTCCATGGGCAGACAAAGGGTTGAAACCACTATGATGCACAATGAAAATTTCATTGTCAAAGGGAAAATTTAAGCATTTATGCAAAACCGAAGGGGCTACATTCATGAAGTGAATCCATGGGTAGCCTATCTTCACACAAAATTGGTTCAACTACAGGATGATGGAGAATGAGACATATAATGTTTTGGGTCCTATTTGTAAAGGAAGAGTGATTGATCCCATCATTCAACAAGAAAAACTATTATGCATTGTGATCCATGCTTTTGATTTATCATATATATCTTGATAGAATTTATGCAGAAGTAATAACTCCTCTATCATAGATATCCCATTAGTGAGTGTGTCATAGATGTGATCGGCTATGTAAAGAGGACCATTAGGTGCATGTTTAAGTATATATTATGAAGAGAAAAAAATCTCAAGAGGCTTTTTAGTTTGGCCCTTACAAGGAATGATGTCTATTACTCCTACCATATCATCCATAGGATCATTGTCTATAGGATCATGTTGAATAGAATCATTGTTATCATAATCCGTGTCAATATTCATCACATCATTCTTTGTAGATTAGCTAGCTTTGAAAAATGAAATGTTATGATTAGGCATAGGGTTGGTAAAAATTTTTAAGTTTTGGTTAGGAGGGGAAACCAACTTATTTCCTTGATCATTAACACTTCCAACAAAAAGTTGACTAGAATCAATAAGGTCTTGCACAAGATGTTTAAAATGCTTACAATGTTTTGTATCATGTCCGTTTTGTCTATGATAATGACAATAAGCATTTGGTCTCTAGTTTATGGGTAATGGTTTATTAGGATCAAGATTTTTAATAGGAGGCAAGGTAATCATTTCTTGTTCTAAGAGTTGTGTCATTTTGTTGTAAAGGGTATCATGTAAGGGAGTGAATTGCCTTTTCGGTTCCCCATAGCTAAAGGGTATCACTGCTTTAACATCAGCTACTTGGTTGTTGACATTCTGAGTTTTTTGTTGAGGGGGATTAAATTGAAGTAATCCTTTATTCTATTTTATAAAACATTGAAAATTATTTTCGTTTGCAAAATCAGACTTCTTAGTTCAGCTAGAGGTGGATTTTGCATCATGACTACTAATTGAATTTCGATAATCACGTAAGAAATTACATAAGTGCATGGAGGGGAATTTCATCATGGTAAGCTTGTATTGTATCTTACTTTATAAATACTTTATGAACATCTTTTGAAGGTGAGGATTAGGAACCTTGACATCAATTTGGGAATAAAGAGATTGATAGTGCAAGATGAAATTGGTGATCTTTTCTTCTTCTTTTTGCTTACATCTCATCAAATTGGCCAAGGCCATCTTAGGAGTCATATGCACTTGGAAATGGTTTATAAATGCCTCAAAAATTTCATTGAATGAATGAATTGAGTTTTTTGGAAACAAAGAAAACCATTCTAAGGTAGTATCTTTCAAGGACATAGGGAAAATCTTAGCCAAGATTTTATCATCAAGGATAAGTCGCTACATAAGGCAGTATTAGCGGAAACATGGTTTGAAGGATCTCCCTTTCCCCCATATTTCTTGAATATAGGTACCTCTACACCCCTTGGCATTAGTGTTCACAATATCTCCAAGGACAAGGGACTTCTTTTGACATAATATGTAGGTGAGTCATTTTTATTTTGGTTGATGGTGCAAAATTGCTTTTGAAGGGATGAAACAATTTGCAAAAGTTGGTTTATGAGAGGGTCATTTCTTATATTATGTGATGGAGGTGAAAAAGGTGAAGTTTTGTATGTGTTTGATCGACAAGTGAATGGAATACTTATAGGTGGTAAAGTGGTAGGAGATCTATGACATGTGATGCCAAAAAGTTACTAGGGATGCTAGTAGAAATACCTAAGAAAGGAATCAAATAACTATTTAGTTGCATTGTTGTTGTAACTTGAGGGCTGGTATAGGTAGGAATAGAGGAAATTATTATGGGAGGAGGAATTTGATTTCCTCCTTGGCTTGTGACATTGTTTGTACCTATAAAGGACAAGTAGTGTTTGAAGTAAGGTGTTTTCCAAAGATCTAAACTATGTTACGCACAAGGTCAAGTCCATCTTCACTTTCAAGCATGCGATGAATGTTATCTATGGTAGGGATGGCAGTGGTTTAAATGTTGTCATTGCTTACTTGATGTTGTAGGTTTGCTAAGCCTTCATAAATCTGTATTATGTTTTCTTGTAAAACACTAGCAACCATGGTTTTAACATGCATCACACTACTTGAAGGCAAGGAATTGTTAAGGGTATGGTCCATACCTAGTGAACTAGTGTCAATGCTAGGAGTGAAAGAGCTAGATACCCAAGATCCATGATGATTGTACTATCACGAGATGAAATGAGTCTTGAACTTCGTCTCACTATAGTATTAGCAATAGGAGACCAATTAGAAATGCTCATGCAAGGGATACTAAATGCAAGATGAATGCAAATGCAATTTAATTTATGTACAATGAAAATAATATAACAAAAACTTTGTAAACTAAATTAAAAATCTATCAACAAAAAATAAGTCAGTATAGAAATAGAGAATTTAATTCTGGAAAATGTAGTACAAAATTTGCACTAGGACTAAATCACCTAGAGGGGCGTATGAGTCCCAGTGAGGATTTTTTTCAAAAAATTTAGAAAATTTGAAGTGATTTTTTATGCTTTTTAGTTTGTATGATCTATAACTTAAGTCTAAATGAAAATCTCAAATTATTTTCAATTATTTGAGATGCAAAAAAGCAACCTATATGCATTTTCACTAATGCAAAATTTTGAAACCTTAGAATGCCAATTAACTAATGAAAACCATAATGCAAAGTCAATGCAATCAAGATCTAGGATGATGATGCACTCCAAATCAGAATTATGATGTTCTAAATATAGGTTCACCAAAAGGAAACAACATAAAATGGTGTGATTGCTATTGATAGTTTAAGATAGAGCAAACACCTCTTTCCAATTACTTCATTGAAGGGAAACCCTAAAGATCTAAACCTAAGATATGCAAAAGAGAAAGAGATCTTGTAATAGGGCTACCCTAGGGTTAGATTGTAATCTAATGAGGGGTTCATTGCCAAGCTAGGGCTTGCAAAGATAAATAAAATGCAAGTCCAAATGCTTAAACCTAATGTAATGCAATCTTTTTCTAAATGACCTAAGAAATCATGTAAAACAAAATAACAAATTGAGAGATGAAAGATGTGCACCTGGAAACATGAAGGAGATTGAATGAAGCTCTAAAATGTTGAAAGCACTAATTTTAAATCTAACTAGGACTCATGTTCTAGACTGGGCGATTTAGTCCCAAATTAGGGTTTCTCGGTAGAAACTAAAATTTTCCAAAAGGGTGTCTAAAACTACAAAAATCTAGAAAATGACCTATACTGGAACTCATACGTTAGAACTCTAGTGTATTAGTCCAATTAGGACTTTCTGAAACTTCAAAGTCTGAATCTGCTCTCTCCTTTCCACCTTATTTTTAGATCCGAAACCCTAATTTACAACTTGTAGAAGTCCTCCAATGATCTTCAATGCAATGCGACAAATTTGAAAATTTTAAACACTTTGAAAAAAAATTCATAACTTGATCTTTGATGTTTCTTCATCCTAAACCTACAAATAACACACTAAAGAGAGGGAAAAATTTTGTTTTGTTAGCGGAAAGGGGTTTGCCTTGGCCAAACCCCATTTTGGTAATCAAACTTTTAAATGAAATGAAATAGGAATGGAGGATGATGAATGAACAAAATATGATGTTGCAACTCACCAAACCCTAGCAATAAGAGGTTGCAAACATGTATGAAATGAATCCAATGGATGTGGATCTTGAATCTTGCTTAAATGTGATAGATCTTGACTTGAATGCTTACTTGAATCATGAAACCCTACATCACAATTGTTAGCCCAAAAATAAACATGATGCATGAAGACTTTGACATGATGCTTGATGCTTGAATAATGCTCTAAAAACTTGATAATATACTTTTGAATTCTTTTGAATGATCTTGTAAACACTTGAATTCTCTTGTGAACTCAAATTTTCTATTATGAATGCTCTTACAAAATTCTTAGATAAAAATAAGGAAAGAACCTTGCATTTATAGTTAATTATGCCAAATTTCTCAAAATTACAACACTACAAGTCGACATGAGATCTAGGAGGATAAAATCCCGCTAGGAATTTAAATTAATTTTAATTTTGGGCCACATGAGACTCATACGTCAGAAGTGGCGTATGACTTCCATTAGGCATAATTGATGGGATAATTTTTCACAAATGCTTAGAAAGGTGCAATATCTAGATTGGAACCTAAAATCCTAGGTGGGACTCATATGCCCAAGGTGGTGTATGAGTCCTAGTTCACTAAATCTAGGCCACACAACCTAAAAACACTTGAATTATGATTGGATGTTGATTTATGTCAGGATTATCCTAAAAAAGATGCATTAAATGAGACTTGAGGATGCAAAATAAAGCCAATTAAAGCATAAAGAAGCCCAATTATTTATGAAAACCCTAAAAAAGTGTGAAAGTGTGTTACAACACCTTAAATAAGGTTTAGTTAAGTCCATTTTTTTCACAAGGGCCCAAGACCTAATGTGAATATTGCAACACTAAATCAAGGCGGCATTAACAAGGAGGGCCCAAACAAGTAAGGAAAAGTAGAGGGATACTTTTTCCATTGCCACAATTTAAACTCAAACAAATCTATGTATAAATCTTTTATATTTAGCATGATTGGTCTACCTTGTATTTGCACACTCAAGTGTATATCAAATATATCTGCATAATGATAGCCAAAACACATTATAATAAATAATCAATGTATGAATATTCTAACATAAGATTTATGTAACTTGCAAGTCATATAATATAATTCATATCTCAAATGCGATCATTTAATTATAATGTAATCATGATAATATAAAAATATGTACAATTAGACAATATTTAATCATCAATAAATTAATAACATCAAATCATTAAAATTAAACAACAAATATGAAAACACTAAAATTATATAGATCATAACAATTCAATAATGAAATAATAACATATAATTCATTTATAAAATGCAAGTACATCTAATATAATCACAAAATAACATTAATATAAATTGATACAAAATTATATAACAATAATATAAACACAAAATTTATATTGTTCTTTTTCAAAACTCTGATTCTAATAAGTTAAATGACTATGACAACTCTACGAGTCATTTCCCAAATTACCATTTTCACGAGTTAATGACTATGACAATTCTAAGAGTCGTTTCCCAAGTTACCATTTTTATGAGTTAATGACTGAAAATTATCATTTGCTGAGTTACCATTTTCATGGATTAATCACTATGACAATTCTAAGAGTCATTTGCCAAGTTGTCTTTTTCAGGTGACTGACCATAAATCTCATAAGTAATCAAACCACTACCTACAGTGTATATGAAAGATATATTTTCCATATCATTCACAACTTGAAGAGACTCCAATGTTTCAACTACATCCTTCATGAGTGGCCTGGATTTACGTTTTTGGCTCAGACATTGATAGGCTAACTTTGCAACTTTCTGAGCTTCTTTAACAAAACATTCTTTCTCTAGTCTAGGATCAAGTATCTGCAACAACCTCCTTTTGTTGTTAAGAAGTGGATAAGCCCACTCAACTAAGTTGTGTTCTCTGATAGGCCTTGTCCGATCAATAGACGGTCTACCAGTAATCATTTCAAGTAATACTACGCCAAAGCTGTACACGTCACTTTTTGTTGTTAAATGACCTGTTCAAATAATTACAATAAATAAATCACCGTGTAGTAACAGACAAGTTATTCAAACTTTCATCAAAACAGTATCATGCTAAGAAATTAAAATAACTAGTTTGCAATATTCAGTTGTCATGATAAGTAATATAAAATAAACACATACTGTAGAGGAAATATCTATAATGTGCAGCTGAATCTAAAAGATTACTTGTTATCCTACAAGCATACCACTAGCGATATACTCAGGATCTGCATAACCGTATGTGCCCTTGGCAAGAGTTGAAACATGAGTCTGGCCACCTTCTGGCCCAACTTTTGCAAGACCAAAGTCTGAAAGCTTTGCCGTATAATCCTTCATCAGAAAAGTACCAAAAATAAATAGGAGGTTCCATTGGCATATAGTCCATATGGGACTGAGATGATTTTGGACTAGGTCTCTAATATCACATATAGTTTAGTTTTTTAAGTTAAAATGTTTTTGGAAATACTAACCTTGTCAAGCAGAATATTTGATGTCTTAAAATCACGATAGATAACTGGCTTCTCAGCACAGTGAAGAAAAGCTAACCCTTTGGCAGCCCCAAGTAAAATCTTCATTCTTCTTGACCAAGACAATGAATTAGACATCTCTGTAAGATCACCAAACAAACAAACGTTAGTAAACTTCCCAATAGTTAGGGTAATCTAAAGCTTAGGAATTCAGACTTGATTTGCTGTACAACTTTATTGAAGATCATAAAACGGGATAGATTTCTGTGTATCAACCAACAGCTTAATTAACAAGGAACAACAATAAACATGGTTTTGCAGAGATCACAATGGCCCCAGTTCTTACTTACTGACTAAATTGGCCCATGGTGAAAGCCCATGTTAAATGACTCCATATGATTCAAAGTTCAAAATAGTGACACATGCTTGTCAAGTGCTACCAGTCAACAATCAGATCAAGCCAAGTTGATCTAACATCATAATATAAGAATATAAAACCAGCAGATGAAATCATTTAGGTCCCACATCCAGAGAAATGGCATATAACTGTTCCAGAGTACAAAAACATTTTTTTCAAACGCATGCATCCGTACTTTTTGATACTTCCATCGTCTATATTATCAAAATCAAATGCACCAATGCAAACCCTTTGATAATTCTATCAGGAAAATCTCACAATCACTGAATAATTTTTAAATTAAGTTCAAGAATTTCCAGGTTTGCGAAGGGTTTTAAGTTTCAACCCTAAGAATACTCTATATTCCACACTTGACAGTGCTCCAGTAAACAAACATGGAAGATGACTGTGATTAAAGAAACGGGAAAGAAAAACTTACTTCGAAACAGATGATGTTCAAGACATCCTTTAGCCATAAACTCATAAACGAGCAGTCTCTGTTTACCTTCAGAGCAATAGCCAATAAGTTTCACCAAATGAGGATGACTGAACTGCCCCAGAAAGATGATTTCTGCCTGCAACCAACCAAATATGATTACACTCTGCAATTGGATAATAATTAAGCTCCCAAAACCAGTTTACTTATCAAGGGTTATAAGTTTACCAGCCATTCTTTATGGCCCTGATGACCTTCTAGATCAAGGACCTTCACAGCAACAGGCTGGGCTTTAAGCCCTATTTTCATGTCCTCATCAATGAAACCCTTGTAAACTTTTCCAAACCCTCCTTTCCCCAATAGAAAATCCAATCTGAAGTTTTTGGTAATTTTTTTAAGCTCATTCAACGTGAAAACATACACATTTGAAACAAAATTCTGTCTCAAGATTTCAATCTCATATCTGGCTGGTGAAGCATAACCGCGTTCACTGCTGTCTACTGTAGCTTGCTTACCAATTGGAGCCAGTAGGGCTGATAAACAAGCACAAAAGCACATAAATTAAGCATTTATAACTTTATTCAGATCAATACACATATAAAAAACACTTAATGTAGATCACATCCGGATTGATCGGCGCCACAAACGTCAATACCCACATACAAAAACATGAAATAATCAGCACTCACATGCCTAAAACATAAACAGGAATTAGGAAACTATTCGAATACAAGTATTTCCAAAATCCTAAGCTGCAAAACAAGAAAAACGAATTAATTAACAGTAGAAAAGAAAACTCACATTGTTTGCTAACGTTATTACACCGGCACTGTTGATCTCCTGTCCAACAGCCTTTAATTAAACTCTCTAAGAATCGCATTGTTCAATTGTAAATGAGTCTCCTTGGTATGGTTGGGACAGTTGTGAGAAACACTTTATTTAGATGGCAGAGATAGCACTGATACAGTCTGAGGATATAGCTATTTCACCATTATTCTATTTAATCACATTCTTCAATGGCCAGGCAGTGGATCACAATGTTATATCACACTTATAACAAACAGTGATAAGAAGTTATCTTACTTTTATTGGTCAAAGTTTATATTTGATCATTGAATCCTAATAACATCAGTTTTCTAGAATACATTCAAAGACGCGAAGGTTGAATCTAAATACCTAGATACTTCTTCTAGAGAATCTATTCAAAGATGAGATCAACAGTAGTTTCCTTCGAAGGTCTATTCAAAGATTTATTCCAAGATGAAAGATCCACTCTAACTACCTATTTGCTTAGAAAGTCTATTTTAAAATGAAAAGATTGTGAAGACAGAAAATTAAATATCAATATAAATAATGGATAGTCAACAATAAAAAAAATATTCCAGCAAGTGACGAACTCATTTCTATGGGACAATGCAGGGTTGGTCAATTCTTGCAATTTCGCGTCCGTTTCCTCAAAATAATTCCCTCAATCATAATTTAAACTATCTTTGACTCAGAACAAAAACCCTCTAGAAACCACCTATTTTATTCTATTCTATATACTCGTCTGAGTCAACAGAAAATATTTGTTGTCTTCCTTATTGCATTTATCTTAGTATAATTGCGTGCATACTTCCAAACAGGCATTTCATATTCTCACGTAATGTTATTTGGGATCCTCTGTATTGATATTCTTACGTCAGAATGGGAAAAATGGGAAATTGGAGGTTGAAACTTTGGTCTTTCTTTGGGGCTAAGGATCCATTTTCTTGGGGTGAAAGTTGCACTTCACCTAAGAATATTAACGTCGAGAATGGGGTAGAGAAACATTTTCCCCTTTGGGCGGTCATTTGGACTTGTCTTTGTTTGCTTGTTCTTTGCTTCGAATTCTATGTATACATCATTTTCCAAGAAATTGCGATACAACTCATGGTGGGAAAGGGATTGAAAGAGCTGTGATGATCAAATTAGAAATTATATTTGTTTATATGGGTTGAAAATGGTTATAGGTTTAAAATTCTAATTAGATTTTTAAATAAAGATTATATATTAAAATAAATGTGTTAAAGTATATGGTTAAATTTTTTATATATTTTTTGATTAAGGTTAATTTGATAAGTTATGATGAAACATAAATATATGATAGTTATAGAATGAAAGATTTTATGGTTTCATAAAAGAAACAATTGTCAAGTCACCATAATAACATAAAAACTAAAATCAAAATTAATCATGAACATAAAACTTAAATTCAAAATTAAGTTCCAATGACAAAATCAATATTCGGAAGAGGTTAATGAGAATTAGGATTACTATATACACTAGTAAAGTTAGTGCCACCATCTGTATGCTCTCACCTATCATTAGTTGTGATTTATTATTTCTCAAGAGCCTCATATATAGTTGATTATGTGTAGATCTATATAGAGAGAAAGCAAGCTAAAGTTGATTAAATTAACCATAGACAAGAGGAGCTCAATCACATCACTAAGAGGATGTGGGGGGGTGGTGTGGAGGTGGAGACTACCCTTCTTGTTAGCTAGATGACTAAGGAGGAAGAAGGGTTTAACCAAACTCCTATATTCTAGTTAGAGGTGGAGGCAAAGTGTTGGCTTTTCAATGATTTATTTGGCAATGATGTGAGGACTTCAAGGGGCTACATCTCCTATCTTGGTGAGGGGATCTAGTACTAGATGGTGAAAGTAGCACCTTGGCCTCATTGCAAGGAGCATTCCCCTAGTGGTCCAACAATGTTTGGAGATGTTGAAACCTGAGTACAACCTTACTAGCTTGAACTTTGAAATGCATCAACACATAAGAAATAACCTACAATTTAGAGTAAATAATAAAATTATTATCCGTGTAGGAGTAATGGAATCTAGTACTTCTTTTATATGCTCATCCTACACATTATCTAAACTGTGTAAACCATATTCTTCTTCTCCATAATCCATTTGATTGTTCTTCCATATGTGCATCTCGCTTTTTTCTTTTTTCTTGAACTGCACTACTTTAGTATTTTATTCTCTATTGGTGGCTCTTCACTTAAATGAGCTCTAAACTCCCTAAAAACCACTTCTCTAAAATAAATATTTTTTCACATTAGAGGATTTGAAAGATTATATCCTTTTATATTCTCACTATAACCTACAAGGATGCATTTTTAAGCTTTTGGATCCATTTTAGATCACTTTTCTTGAGGCACATGAACAAAATCCTCAACCAAAGACCCTTAATTAGAAATAAAAGGCTTTCTACCTATCCACACTTCATAAGAATTTTTATCAACATGAGTTGAACAAGAAAATTTATTAATCAAATAAAAAATAGTACTTATAGCCTCTATCCAAAAGCTACCACTCAACATGCTCCTAGCTCTTTCCATTAAGGTTTGTTCATTCTTTCTACTACCACATTTTATTGGGGAGTATAAGGAGTAGTCTTTTGCTGAATAATACCTACATGGTCACATAAATCAACAAATTTCCTAGAACAACATTCACCTCCATTATCAAATCTCAACACCCTTATCTTATAATTTGTTTGTTTCTCAACTAAGGCTTTAAATTACTTAGAACTAGTGAAAACTTTAGATTTTACATGCATAAAATAAAAACAAGTGTATATGGAGACATCATCAATGAAAATAACATAATAATGAGATTATATGAAAGAGTCAACATCCACTAGTCCAAACACATCCAAATGAATGGTCTTTAACAATAGCTTAGCTTTATTAGTCCCATTATAAAATAATGATCTATTTTGTTTACCAAACACACAATGCTCAAAAAAATTGTTATTACCAATAAAATAATTGGAAATGTCATCAACCAAATTTTCATTTAGAATGATCTTAAGAAATTTTTCACTTATGTGACCCAATCTATGGTTTAACAATATACGTAAATTTAGTGCTAGTCACATTGAAAATGTTACAAAAAGTGGAAGAATTAAGCCTAAACAAAGTCCCTCTTACCAACATATAGCCAAAATTGTTAAATGTCACATGTATTCCAAAATCATTCAACTTGGATATTGAAATTAAATTTCTCGCAAGTCTTGGAATATGTAAAAAACCATCAAGTGATTTAACAGGCTTCCATCATTGAAACATAACTTTATCTTCCCCTTATCAACAATATTCTTTGTGTTTTTATCACCAACAAGGAAAAATTCTCCTACATCATAAAATGAAGAATTAGAAAACCACTCCTTGTGAGAATTCATATGGTAGGAGAAACTTGAATCTATAATCCAAACCTCATTACTAATAGTCTTAGATAAAATAAACAAAGCATTGTAATCATGGTCATTCGAGGAATTTTTATGGACGATTCTGCAAACTTTTTCTATTTCTACATTCCTTCTTCACATATCGTTGTTGTGTGGTCTCACAACACACCCCAAGATTGTAAGACTTGGGGACTCAAGTGAAAACTAATGCTTATGGTAGGTGTTGGATTGTTGAAGAGATCACTGGAAGTTAAAGTCAAAGGAAATTTTTGGAGTACTTCATGATTTGAGTGTACCAGGTATTAGAGAACCAGAAATGTAAAAATGTTAATGCAAGGTTTTGGGTGAAATGTTCTACTTTGGGAGTAAAGGTTCAAGAAAGTGTAGATGTTCTGGTGGAATCTGGGGTTTGGGAAAATCTTTTTGGGTAAAAGTTGAAGTCTCTGTTATAGTGTACTAGATAACAATGTTAAGTTTAAAGTTAAATGTTTGAGTTTTCTCGAGGGTCCGAAGGTCCAATAACCTAGCTAAATGGAATAATTACGTGAGAATGTGATTTCAAAAGCATGATATTTATGATGTGTTTAAAATGATGATTTTCTAGTGATGGTTTTGTTTTCATGAGAGTTTTATGAATTTTTTTAAAAGGGATTTAATGTGTGGAATTTGTGCTTGCAGGAGGAACAAATTGTAGTGCACCATTCAGATATGGACAATCAGGAAAATTTGGGTCATGAATAGAATCATATCTAGATCAGATGATACATTTCAAGAGTCTATGCGAAGGTGGAGTTTGAGTTGTCAGAATACAGAGAATCCTAGTATTACAAATGAGGAAAAGGAATGTGCCAACCTTCGATGTGACTCATTCTCAGGAGCATTAAGCCTAAGGATGAGCTAGAATGTAGGAACAAAATGTTAAAGCAATCATTTTGAATATATACGAAAGTTCCTACATCCTATTCAAATTCAGGATATTATCTTGGAAATAATAAAGATGAAGATCCCAAAAGATATTAACATGTTGAAGAAGGTTGACATCCATTGACTTCATCAACAATTCTCTTTTCAGTTGTTATTTTCCATGTTCCTTGTTGTGATTCATCCCTTGGATTTCCTCTCATTATTTCTCTAATCTCCCTTGTGTCTTGTTCTTATAAAAGACTGGGAGATGTTTCATTTTAAGTAAAGTTCAAATTTTGTGGATGTTGGAGAGTGAAAACTTCTTTACGTTTTGTTTTTTTTCTATTTTTTGAATCATTCTAGATTAAAAGTTTGTATATACATAGAAATTGTGTTGCCAAAAAATGTATAGTTGGACATTTTTATGCTCACTTAAGTTTCTCTCATGGACTTTGGCTTGATTTTTCCTAGATTTAATGTTGTAATGTGGTCAACTCATTCACATTAGGTCTTGGACCCTTGTGAATCATTAAGAATTTTAGGATGTCTTGTAAAAAGTGTTGTGAAGTGTTATAACCCACTTTCATACTTTTCTAGGACCCTTTCATTATAATTCACTTAAATAACCCATTTTTACCACTTACCCTTGAGTCTTATTTCAAAGTGTTGTAAAAAGTTGTAACAAACTCTCACACTTTTCTAGACTTGTCATAACTAATTCAACCTTTTCTTATGTTTAAATGACCCCTTAATACACTTTCTATCCATACTTAAGTGTATTTTTGAGAATATTCCCGTTAAATCTTATTAAACGCACTTTAATTCCTGACACCCAGTAAAATTGCCCTAGTGGGACCAAGTCACCACCTGGGGTGACTTAGTCCCACTGGGCACAAAAATTAAAATAATTTTAATTTTCTGGTGGGATTTTATTCTCTTACCCTTGAGTTTAGCCTGTGATGTGTTATTTTCAAGAAATATTAGAAAATAAAGTATAAATAAATGGTTTTCCCATCATTTTTCATCTCCTACAATCTTCTAATTTCCTAATTTCTTTAATGCATTTTCTTAATCATTCTCAAGCATTTTAAGCATAATCAAGCATCCATTAGAGCACTTCATTGCATATCTTCAGATTCCAACATTAAGGGTTTGGTGAGTTTGTGAGATTCATGTTATTCATTCATCATTCTCTTTCTATTTCATTTCATTACCTAGGGTTTGATTACCAAATTGGGGTTTGACCAAGGCAAACCTCTATACTCTAACCATTAACCCTTTTCCCCCTCTTTCCATGTGTATTTTGTAGGTCTTGTATGCATATTTTTCAAAGAGTTTGGTGTTAAAAAGGTTTTTTCAATCCATCAAAGTCATCAAAGTCAACAAATGCCTAATTGAAGCTTGGAAACCTCTTTCAGCCCATTTTTTGCAGAATCTGAACTAGACACCTGTTAGGAAAGGAAGTGCAAACCATAAGTTACAAAATCCTATCCTGAATTTCTCAAGATTCCTAGGTGGACTAAGTCACCATCTATGGTGAATTAGTCCCACTACCAAGCTTGAAAAGTGGTTTTTGCATTTCTAGATACCCATTTGGTAGATTCCTATTCTAGCAGAATCTCCTTGAAACTGGACTAAGTTGTCCAGCTTGGAACAAGTGTCCCAATCAACTTTTCCAATCAATTTTATAGGATTCCAGAGCCTCACTCCATCAAACTTCAGATTCCAGGTGCACCTCTCTAGTCTTGTTTCATTTTTTTATTGTTTACTTGCATTCTTATGTGTTTTTGCATACATCATTGCATTTTCAAACAACTTGCATTTCTCAGATTGTGCATTAATAATCACCCTTCTTTTTCATTTTATTGCATTTTGGACATTACATTTATGCATATTGCATCCATCCTTGCATTGATTTTGAGTGTAGACATTACACATTTTGGATCCATTTCTCTCCTTTTAGGTGAAAAACCCTACAAGAGTTAGAGAACCCTTGGATACCAAAATTGGTGTCCACAAAAGATAATCAATATCAAAGCCAATTGAAAGCTACCGCCTGTTATGCCAATAAGACACAAACTGCGCCAAGGTGTTAGGGTCATGCCCATGCAACCTTTCTAAAAAAGGAGTGAAATTACCATGACATAGCATATTACATAGCTTCTTATTCTTCCTAAGGCCCACACATGAATGTGGCTTGATTCTATTTATGTCACCACCCATTTCATCCAGCACTAGAACAAGAAAGCCCTTACAAAAATTTCTCAACTGAATGCCAGAGAATGAAAGGAAACCCACAAAGCGTGCAAGACAGAAGAAGGTACTAGAAAATAAATGTTGCATCATCTCAACCCATACCATCATTTCTCAATATGCTCCTAGCTTTCTTAGGAAGGATCAATCCCTCCTTCCACACATGAAACTCATTTAAACTGACAACCTCATGGGAAAAAATATTTGCCAAGGATTTTCCTTCTCAGTAAATCTGAGAGACATGAATCTCTTCACAAGATCATAGCATGATTATAGTATCTTTAATAAGCTGCTCCACATTCCAACTTGGAGGATGAGTGCCATGTAGATAGTTAATAATTTTTAGGGAATCACCTTCAACCCATAATTCAGAGTACCCTTTGCTAACAACATACTTAACACTTATGAATGTAGCCTCCACCTTTGCACAATGATTTTTCTAATTTCCCAACAGGAGTGCTACCATGCCTAGGTGTCCGCCATCATCATTCCTTAACACCCCCCACATCCTGTAGGCCTAGGATTTCCCTTCACTGTCCCATCAAAATTAACTTTAACCCACCCAAAGGGAGGTGGTTGCCACTTAGTATTCAATCTAGCATTTAAACTAGATTTAGGATTCAAAGTATGAATTGTAGTTACCTTCCAGCTAAAAGTCACCAAGAGGTCATAACTAGTCAGGAAGGAAATAGGGGCACACTGAGAAGAATCAAAATTTATAAGAGCGAAATTGTCTAGAATCGGTTGTCAAATCTTGATAAAAGACTACCAACTTTAAGATTAGAATCATGAAAAATTATATTAAATATTTTCTTTCCATAACCCCCAAGCAATATGTGGGGCCATAAGATCCCATATCCATTGAAGGATAGGGGAGGAAGAAGGGAATTTCTACTGATCAATAAATTTATCAAGAGATTTTGGGAAGACACAACCAAGATTCCAAATACCAAGAAATTTACACCAACAAGAAGAAGAAAAATCACACCCAAGAAAGATATGATAGGCACTCTCACCATCAGCTTCACAGAGAGCACATCTATTAGGAATCACAAACCCCCTTTTACAGAGGTTGTTCTATGTTAAAAATTTATCTTGCATAAGCTGCTAGAAGAAGACATTCACATTAGGAATCAAATTCTTATTCCATAACATCCCCCAAAATGGAAGAGATTCAATCTTTTCCATGGAATTCATGAGGGTAGAAGCCATCGAGAAATTACCACTAGCACATGGGGACTAAATGACCCTATCTGGCCTTGGAAAAGTGGGAATAAAAACATTACACAAGAAGTCCTTCAGAACCTTCAAAGACGAATCCCAATCCTGGAAGTTTTTCCACTCCCCAGCTTGAAAGTAATATGCCACACTAGTTCCAAAAAAGTGTTTGCACATGGGAACAATAGGGGGAGCCCAAGGAAGACTAAATAAAGGTTTAATATCACATCAAACATCCTCCCAAAAAAGAATACTTGTCCCATCGCCCAACAACCATTTAACACCATTAGCAATGAAATCCTTGCAAGGAACTATATTCCTTCAAAAACATTCAAACCAGAGGGAACATCATCAGAGGTCAACAAATTTCAGAGTCTCTTAATGTCATGCAAGTACTTGTTACTAGCCAAAGAGGCCCACCCCACTTCCCCATTCAAGAGCCTCCAAACATTTTTCAATAGGAGAACCTTATTAAAATCTTTTAAATTTCTGATACCAAGCCCTCCCCATTTTTTTGGTCTACACATTAGATCCCATGCCACAAGAGGAATTCTTCCTTTTGACTCAATACCTAGCCATAAGAACCTTCTCATTATTTGTTCCATTTTCTCTTCAAACTTGACAAGAATTCTAAAGAGACTCATAGCATACAAAGGTAAATTTTGGAGATTGGAAGAAATGAGTTGAATCTTTCCCACTTGGCTGAGGAGCACACCTTTCCAACCTGCCAACTTTCTACTAAATTTATCCAATAGACCCAACTAGAAGGACTTTGGGATCTTAGAGATACACAAGGGTTTCCCCAAATAGATATCTAGGAGATCACCCCTATTACACAAAAGGATTCTAGCAAGATTTAACTACAAAGCTTCTAGTGTGTTAAGGCAAAAAGAATGACTCTTGGGAAGATTAGTCCTTTGACCAGATGCCTTCTCGTAGTCCTCAATCAGCCTCTTAACAACTCTAACTTCCCAAACAAAAGATTCACCCATCAAAATTGTGTCATTAAATTTTTTTTGATGGGTAACAGGATCACATCTTGAAGAAGGGGAGAGTCCCTTTAGAGCTCTTGAATGTAGAGCCTTTTGAATATTTCTATAAAGAGCCTCCGCCATCAAAATGAAGAGAAGTGGCGATATAGGATCTCCTTGCCTTAGCCCAAGTGAGCTCTAGAAGAAGGGGGAAGGAGATCCATTCACCAACACAACAAAGGTTGGAGTAGATATAAGTTGTTCAACAAGCTAGAGAAACCTCTTACAAAAACCAAAGCAATCCAACACTTTCAACAAAAATTTCTAGTTCACCCTATCATATAAGCTTTAAGAAGGTCCAGCTTCAGGAAGAAGTCTAACTTCTTAGAAGCATTAATAGAATGAGCAAGCTCATGAAAAATTATAATAGAATCAAGGATCTGGAGACCCTTAACAAAACCACTTTTATTCTTAGAGATCAAGTTCAAAAGGCATTTTAGTAGTCTAGTAGCAAGCACTTTTAAAAAAAAATAGAAATAAAATTACAAAGACTGATCATGAAACACTCACCAAAGCTATTAGCATCAGAAAATTTGGGAATCAAGACAATTAAGGTCGCATTTAGCTCTTTGAGTAGGCTTTTGGAACCAGAAAACTCCTTGGTAGCATTGATCACATCCTCCGAAACAATCTCCCAACACGACTAGAAAAATAGAAAGGGAAAACCATTAGGCCTAGGGGCCTTGTTTCCCTCAAAAGAGAAGAACGCTTCCTTTAATTCTGAGGTAGAAGGGATAGCAGTGAGCTCCTTATTTAGAACATCTGAGAAAACTTTAGGAATAACCTCTAGTGAAGCTTCCACACAATTTTGATCCTAGATTAGATCATCCTTTAGGAGTTGCTCAAAGAAACTAGCAGTCACTCTCCTAATAGCCTCCTCATCCTCCAACAACAAGTCATCATTTATTATTGAGGAGATTCTATGGTATGTGCAGGATCATGATGGTCCAAAAAGTGGCCATATGATGGGTATGTGTAGGATATGTGGCTAACAACTTTTTTTTTACCCAAAATTGATGAAATGAAAAGGGTTTTTAAAGGAGATTCTAATCTTTCCACCAACATAAATTAAGCTTTACTTTGAATTTAATAAATCATTATTATTCATTTTCTATTTGAATTACAACTAAAGTCTTGATTGATAGGTTGATTGAAAAACATCTATAGCTTTCAAATGGTAGATCACATTTTTTGAATCCAAAATATGTGTCACATTCGATGCTTTGTATACTATAAGTTAAAAAAAATTAATTTCATGAAGTTTTCACCAAGTTAAGGTGGTCAGACTTACGATTTTTTATATTTTTTAAAAGTTGTAATAAAAATTCATAATTAATTATTTACTTGGGAAAAATTACAAAAAAATATGCATAGATGCATGATGCATAGCAGAAGACGAGGCAATAGAAGGCTCTAGAAAAGTTCATTTATGGGAGAAAAAAGTATCCAAGATGTGATCCACATCCTGATTCAAAGATTGGTCTGCAACCACCTCCATGGTTTTCTTAGACTCCTTGTCAATCTCATGATGAGGGACAGAGTGATATTCAATATTAACTTCACCCTCCACACCATTGCCAGCAGCTAACTCACCTTGATCTAAAGGAGGCAGAATCTCCTTGGTATCCTTGATCTTCCAAACCTTAGTCTACTGAACAATATTGGGTAGGGCCACCTTAGCAAGACAATCCTTAACCTAGTGACCCACCTTCTTACATTTCGAATAGGTAAAAGAGAAATTTTCAAATATAATCTAATACTTCTAGGACCCCACCTTATAGTTTAGGAGAAAGAACTCAAGCATCACTATGTCTTGGTCAATCATGACACAAAATATAGTAGCAACCAGTCGCTTCCTGGAGAGAGTGGTTTCATCAATAGAAACAATCCACCCAAAAGAGTTAGCCATCACCTTAAACACTTCTTCGTCCCAATATTTCAAAGGAAAGTTCAATAACTTAGCCCACACAAGGGCTAAGTGAAAGAGACACTTGGAAAGATCCATCACAGGTTCCCAAGGATGAAGAACCAGGGTAAGACACCCAAATGACCATGGTCCTTTTGCAAACACTGCTCTTAGGTCTTCATCATAGGAAAAGGCCAAGGAGAAGAAACCTTTAGCCATAGCTACAACTTCCACCCGACCTTTTAAATCCCACTTCTTACAGACCCAAGTGCATACCTCCTCAATATTAGGTTGTGGACCTAAAAACTTTCCAACTAGAGGGAAATCAATTTTAGCTATATTTTTGTCAACAAGAGAGTCTAGAATAGACAAGGAAAAATGACCTTCAATGTTAGAAGACATGGACTCAGAAACTTATGCATTTTCCTTTAAAATTAGATCCATAAAGGTTGGACCATCTCTTCCCCAACAAGGATGATTACCCTACTGGTCGCCCACCTCCCACCGGAGCAAGCTCAATCTGGGAATACTCAGATTAGCCAAAAATGATTCCCCAGATGGCTCTGACACATCATTTCCAGTGGCCACCTTATTCCCATTGACCTTTGGAAATGCCTCCTTCGATGGAAAGCCTTCACAAGACTCCTTGAAGCCCTCAAATTCACTCTTACCTTCAAAGGATGCATCTTTGGCCACATCCTCACCGCATGACCCATCCTTCCCAACCTCACCACCAGGGAGCAACAACTTATCAGAAAACCCCAAATATGAAGACTGACCGAACTGAAACTTGCCATGATTCCCAAGGCTTGAGTTTAAATTCAAATCACTCAAACCCCCCATTGAACCAGACTTCTCTCCAATGGTCACCATTTTCTTATTCTTTAATTTTTCTCTTATGTTGTTGCTACAATCTATGAAATATTGTTGCAAATATGTTGATTTCATGAAATTATTTGATGACCAGACCAAGAGTATCTTTTACTCATCCTTATGATTCCTTTGAGGATTGGAGATTACCATTTATGTAATTAACAAAATTATCACAAGAAAACCTGATGCAAGCCTAGAATGCTCAAGACCTGACATAAACAAGCCTTGGGATTGAGCTAAGTCAACCTTAAGATTTAGGTTATCCTGGTTCAGTCTTTCAAGTAAAAATAGGTTCCCATGGTCTATCTGTGAGGATTTATCTGAACTATTGGTGTGCGACTAACATCATGATCAACAAGAATTGGTGCTAGAAGAGGGGGCATTTCTTTCTCTTCGGTTTTATCTAGAATTGATATTGTCATCTTGGTTTCAAGTTTGAAAGTTGCTTGTAAGACAATAGTCTATGCAAGTTGGTAATATGAAAATGGAAGTCGGTAAGCTTTGGGAAATTCTTAACCAAAGGCTTTATCCTTTGAGTTTATTCACCTTTATAAGGGCCATCAAGTGTGGAATTCATGATACAACTAATCATGGTGAACCTAATTGTGAAATATTTCTAACTAGGGTAAGTTTGGCCACGTATAATGTGATTCCATTAACTAAAGAGTCCTTAATCGCTAAAAGAAAGGAGCCATTATTAAGGAGTTTGAATTCTAAAAATATTCCTAATCCTAGTACAACTAGAAATATTAAAAAATTAATTGCTAAACCAAGTCAATTTATTAACTGCAATTTCCATGAAGAAAATCATAAGGTTTTGTAGGAAAAAAGGAAAAAGTACCAAGACTTGGAAATAGTGCACCAAAATGTGAAACTAAAGTGATGATTCATCATTCCCTCCACACGTGGAAGATGACAATGAAGAGAAAAAGCAAGAAAAGCAAGCAGGAGATGTGTGTTTTTCGCTCCTAACTGAAAATCCCCAAGTTAAAAGAGAATATTTTTTTATTTCACACAAAATATAAAATATCAAGTTTTTACTTTCTCTCCCTCTAATTATAATGTAAATTGTGTTACTACATGGTCAAATGAAGTTAAAAGTGAATACAAGGTTAAGGACTTGAAGAATCTTGGGGAGGAAAAGAATCAAGAAATGAACACAATCGTTCATGGAGTTGAACAAAGTAAAGAAGAAAACCATGAACTAGGACTAAAAGAAGGTAGAGTTTGGAGGAATTAGTAAAGGTGTGTGCAATTGACCTTTAATGAAGTTTTTTTCATACATATGAGCCAATTTATTGGTAAGTATGTCATTGAATTTACATTTTTTAAATGCAAAAAAATTAAGATAATTCATTGTTGCAGTAGGAGATTTGAAATCTATTGAAGTGAATTTAAAGACAAGCCTACTATAATTCTTACAAAAACTACTATGAATATAGTGATGGAGATTAAAATAAATTGTTTAGTTAGTGTTAATCATTTTCTTAGGGTAATTTTTGGTTAGTTAGGTTAGTTTTTTTTCGTAGGGTTTGTTTTTTCCTTTCTGGTTTGTTCCCGACATTAATGAATGCTGCTTAATTTAACACAAACATGATAGTAAATTGAAATATTCTTAAAAAACTTGTGCTAGGAAATGAAGAAATGAAACCATGCATAGTAAATACACTCTTGAAGTACAAAAAGAAATTTTTTCATATATATATGTATGTATGTGTGTGTGTGTGTATGCTTCGTATATACATGGAAATACAAAATCTCTCATTGTAAAAAGGAAAAAAGAGCAAAAGGGGGGAACCGAGCTGCAACAATAGGGTGGTCATTTAGTCAATCTGGGATGTTTCATCCATAAGGGAAGTATATCCCAAGTAAGCATTGTCCCAGTGAGCATCTAAGTCAGAAATGACTGAAGAGGAACTAATTCTCCTTATTACAAGAATAGAGGAATGTCATGAATAGAGGGGATTCTAATGGCTAGGTGTATAATGGATATGACATAATTCAAGTTCCCCAGGAAATCAGGCCACACTATCAATTGAGCAACCATGTGAAAATCATCAAAATGTTCAAGGTCTAGGAGTGAGGCTACAAACCACAAAGCTAAGTCTGAATTCAATTGGTAGTACGCTCTAGATTCTATAAAAGTTTCCTTGAGCACCAGGCATAATTTTGGTACAGTAAAGCTAGGAGTCTGAATAAAGAAAACCTTATTAAGTTGTTGGGTAGTAATGCGACACATGAAGCCATTCTGGTGGCGAACGTAGGTCAGGAAAATTGGGGTATCCATAGCTTGGAAGCTAAAAGGAAATAGAAAAGAGCAATGGAAAGTACTAATAAAGAGAAATTGTTTGAAGAAAAGAGATTACCAAATAGATTCAAGTAGACAAACCAAGCACCACCAAAGTAAGAGAGACACAAGAATTTGATAAGGGGAAAAAAAAAGAAAAAACCCCAATATTATGAATGGAGGAAAAATGCCTAAAGAATAATACAAAGAGAGAGAGAGCTTAGCCTTAGCTTGCTTGCTTGAATATTGAAGAATGAGAGGAGAGGCACCTCAATAAGTAGAGGTGAGAAGGAGGAGTTAGAATGTAACTCCCAACTCAATGAATGTTCATCTATGTGTGTGCAAAGTGTCACCTCTTAAGGAGGCCTTAATAAAGGAATTAAAAAATAAGTCATCCTCACACATGTGTGAGATGACAAAAAAGATAAAAGACGTGTAGGGATTCCTTTGGAATATTCCTACAAGTTAATAAATAATTATAATTAAAGAATAACCTTTACCAAGTAAAGATTAATCTTCTAAGAGAAGCAAGAAAGCATAAGTAGAGCAAAAAAACAAAATGATAATTGAGAGAAAAGAAAAGATGTGAAGAATTGAGAAAGAGAAGTGTAGAATTTATAGAAAACTATAAGAAGTTTGGGGTACATAGTTGCCTGGATTGAAGTCTTGGAAAATGCAAGTTGAGGTGGTAGTAGGACAATTTTCTCCATAGTGAAATGTTAAATCTAATTAATTCTCATAGAATTAGTAGCCATTGCTTCAAAGTTTGCTAGTAAAAAGATCACAAATTGAGCAAATTGAAGATTTCAAAATTAATGGTGGTCATTTCATTATATTTTATTGAATTGTATTAATCATGATGGTGTCCATGTGTGCAATAGAGGAAAGAAAATCAAGCCAATAAGGAGGTACACATCAACATCTGGGAATTAAAGGGGAATAATACATTTGTGTTAAGACATGCAAATTAAATGTAGAGTATTATGGTAAAAATTAAGTGTAATCATGACAACTTTGAAGCATTAATGTAGTGCAACACCATCAAATCAGAATTGCTAGCCAAGTATTTTAGTAGTTGCCATAAAATTAAAATGGAAGGGTGGTAACTGGTAGTTCTAAGTTTAGATTTAATTTGGAAATTGGATTACTTGCTGCTAAATTTTAGCTTATGCATATTTTTTGATAGATAGTGAATTATAGTTAGCCAGGATTTGGCATAAGGGTGGTAAAATTCAGCTAAAAAGTCGCACCTACAAGGAATAATTAAATGAGTTTTTTGGGAATTGGTGAAATGATGAAGGGATTTTCATTGAATGAAAAATCAAAAGGTAACCTTCACTACCACCATATTCCCAACCTAATAGCGGGCTTCATTTCCTGCAAGTTGAAGCAAATGAGCTAACAATGAAATATCAAAAAAGAAAGAAAGATGAATATCAAAGAAATATCAAAAGAGAAAAAATTCAACTCTTTAGGCTATCTAAATATCCCTACTAGGGCTATGGAGGCCTAACTGGAAATA
Organism: Sequoia sempervirens; assembly: GCA_007258455.2. NCBI lineage: Eukaryota > Viridiplantae > Streptophyta > Pinopsida > Cupressales > Cupressaceae > Sequoia > Sequoia sempervirens. Next base: position 317,040,307 of record VDFB02193867.1, read on the forward strand.
GAGCTATGTTTGGGGGAATTGCAAAGATAATCTTGCTAGGGGTATGGACACTTGACTAACAACAAGGCTCTATCCATGGTTGGCTTTGGAGGATTACCAAATTATGTACTTCAATGTTAGTGAACTAATTTTTTCACCAAGTTTTGGAAACTAGAATTAATCAAAGCACACATTGATACTTTCCAAATAAATTTTATTGTCTTTATGTTGGAAACTAGGTAAAGGTAAGGAGTTAAATTTTTTGAAATATGAATAAGTTATAATTTTTAGGAGGTGATTTAGTCTCGGGTTTCTTTTAAATTTGGTTTTATTGCTTGCAAGTTGTTGTGTGGTCTCACAACACACCCCAAGACTATAATACTTGGGGGAACAAGTGAAAACTAACACTTATAGTAGGTGTTGGCTAGTTGAAGAGACCACTAGAAGTTAAAGTCAAAGGAAGTTTTTGGAGTACTTCATGATTTGAGTGTACTAGGTACCGGAGAGCCAAAAATGTAAAAAATTTAATGCAAGGTTTTGGGTGAAATGTTCTAGTCTAGGAGTAAAGGTCTATGAAAGTGTGGAGGTTCTGGTGGAATCTAGGGTCTGGGAAAGTCTTTTTGGGTAAAAGATGAAGTATTGGGTATCGAGTATCAAGTATTAATGTTAAGTTTAAAGTTAAATTTTTAAGTTTTCTTGAGGGTCCAAAGGTCCGGTAACTTGGCTAAAAGTAATAATTATGTGAGAATGTTATTTTAAAAGTGTGATATTTATGATGCGTTTAAAATGATGATTTTATAGTGATGGTTTTGTTTTTATGAGATTTTTATGAATGTTTTTAAAAGGGATTTAGTGTGTGGAATTTTTGCTTGCAGGAGGAAAAAATTATAGTGCAACATTTGGGTATGGATGGTCAAGAAAATTTGGATCATGAATAAAATCATATCCAGATTGAGCGATACATTTCAAGAGTTTATGCGAAGGAGGAGCTTGAGTTGTTAGAATACCAAGAATCTTGGTATTACAAATGAGGTGAAGGAATGCACCAACTCTAGTGTGACTCGTTCTTAGGAGTATTAGGATTGAGGAAGAACCAAAATGTAGGAATAAAATTTTGAAGTAATCATTTTGAATATATGGGAAAGTTCCTACATCAGGTATTTGGATTCAAGTTATTATCACAACGATAATAAATATGAAGATCCCGAAAGATATTAACATGTTGAAGAAGGTTGACATCCATTAACCTCATTGGAAATTCTCCTACCAGTTGTCATATTCCATGTGCCTTGATGTGATTTGTCCCTTGGATTTCCTCTCATGTATTTTTCTAATCTCCCCTATGTCTTGTTCTTATAAAAGGTCGGGAGATGTTTCATTTTAAGTAAAGTTCAAAATTTATGGATGTTGGAGAGTGAAAACTTCTTTAAATTTTGTTCTTTTTCTTGTTTTTTGAATCATTCCAAATTAAAAACTTTTATTCACATAGAAGTTAATAAATATGAAAGCCAATTTGAAATCTAGTATGGAATCTTATGTAGTTGGTTGTTTGTTCAACTAGACAAGACTATATGTTGCACCATTTAAGGGTGCATACAGAACCTACCCTGTGTCCAAATAAACCCCCCTTTCTTTAAAATCTCGCATCATTCTATGCCTGGTTGTGAAGCAATTTGGTCAAGTATAGAGTGGTTTTCTTTGGTTTGGTTAATTCTTGAGGCATGGATGGATAATACCTAGGAGAAATTTTACTTTTCAACATTTTTTATGCTTTATTTTAGAATAGATGTTTAAATTTTAGAAAAAAATTCAAAACAATATATAAATGAATAGAAATTTTATTGCAAAGCTTTCGATTCCATAAACTTATTGGATTCTTAAAGCTAAATTTACTTAAGTGAAAGTAAATTTGTTCGAAATTCATAAAATATTGTTGCAAATTTATTCATTTCATGAAATTTTTTGATGACCAGACCAAGAGTATCTTTTACTCAACCTTATGATTCCTTTGAGAATTGGAGATTACCATTTTCCCCTTGTGATTAATAGCATTATAACAATAAACCCTGATGTGAACCTAGTATGGTCAAGACCTAACATAAACAAGCCTTGGGATTAAGTTGAGTCGGCCTTAAGATTTAGCTTTTCCTAGTTTAGTCTTTCAAGTAAAGATAGGTTCTCATGGTCTATTTGTGAGAGTTTATGTGCATTGTTGGTGTGTGAATAACATCGTGATCAACAACCATCTTTTCCATAATTCCAACACTTTAATCTACTCTTCCTAGGGGTCCTAGAATTTCCTTTTGAATTTTAATTCCCTTTAGGCCCTTTTTCTTTCGACCTTCCTTGCATATGCAAGGCATCATGGGAGTTTGCATTCATGGATTTTTTTTGGATTTCTTCTAAAATGAGTGTAGAAATGAGTTATATATCTTTGTTTCTACACTTCCACCACTTATGGAAATAATTAGATTTTCCCAAGATTGGTAAAGAAAAAAGCAACAAGATACATTTTTCTTCCTTTTCTATCTTAACATATATAGATGCAAGCTAACTAGAAAACATATTAAAAGAATTTAAATTTTCTACAATAGAACAACCATCCTTAATTTTCAATAAATAGGAATATCTTTTGAGGTACAACTTATTAGTTAAACATTTAATATGATAAATATCACCTGGCCTCTTCCACAACTTATATACATGTGTTGGCTTCATTAAAAACATTCAAGAGGATAAAATTTTCAAGACACAACCGAATAGTTCCTTTTCAAACTTCAACCAATATTCATCAAACATTTTAGATGGTTCTTTTCATTGGAAAATTCCAACCATTGATTTCTTTCTTCTAAGAGATATTCCATTTTGAACTTCCACATCTCATACTTGTTAGAGTAAATAGGATATTTACCTACTTTAGTTTACTTAGGCATAAAGTATTATAGTTTATTAGTGTACTTTATTAATTGGTAGTTGTTGTCGGTTACATTTTTACCAGCTTTACCCTTGTCTTTATAAGCAAGGCCAATGCACATTATTCATCATCTCAATTATTATTCACTCATTGGTGAAATATCTTTGCTTCTCTCATATTTTTGAAGGTTTATATTGCAAATTGTGCCCCTAGGAGGTGAATTCTAACCAACATGGTATCAGAGCTGACTATCTGTAACTCCTTCCGTTGAGAGTTTTCATCGGAGTCTAAGACCATCTATTCATTGGAGATTATTTGGTATTTGAAATTTGTTAAATTTCAAAGTTGCCATTTTTGTCGATATTCTTTATCTTCAATATTTCCCAGAGATCTGGTTCATTTGGAGAAGCACATTTTTTCCTATTGAAGGGAGGCATTATTTTTAGTTTGAAAGGCATTTGAACTTGACTTTGTAACAATGCATTGTTGAGAAACCAATTTAAAGGAATCTCAATCTCTTGGTGGCATTGTCAAAACCCTAGAATTATATTTGTAGCTCATTGAAATATTTCTCACCATCTTCTACTATCTCATAATATCTACCAATTCCAATCTGATGATAAAGGGAAACACATCAATATTTTGATCTTCTACTTCTTGTTGGTTCGAGACATTTCCCAAATGTTGGTTGAAGTGTGGTCGCTATCACCTATATTTCATCTCATTATTTTGTGGTTTTGTGATTTCAATGAATCCTTTGGTGGAAATTAGAACCTCTACCCATCATTATTCAATCCTTGGTCAATACAATTTGAATTCTACTTAGAATCCTTAGTCATAGGATTAATTTCTTTCTTGGTGGCTATGATTTTTAAATGGTAGGATTGGAAGTGAATGTTGTAGTAATTTGATCATTGAAATTTATGTGGCATCCTATGTTTCAACAGTGAAAGTTGCATTTGAATTTGTGCAAGGATCAGTAGATTTTTCTTGGTGTTGGCATGGAGATCAAGCAATGTACCCCATCGAATTTTGCACCAAATTGGGTATTTTAACCTTATAATTCTTGTTTGGAGGTTTTTATAGCTATCTTTGAAAATTTTGAAGAATTATCAGTTATAATGGTTTCTTTGGAGACAAGGAACTTTAGGTAATGGAGTGATTTTATTCTCACTCATCTTAGTGAGCATAATCTATTGCCATATTTGTATAATGAATTTCCTATTTGATTTCAACACATTGTGGGTATATTATTTGGAAAGGATATAGGGCTAAAGTCTTTAGAGTTATTTTTGAGCATATAAATGATGAAATTTTTGGAATCACTTATTCATTTTGAGTTCCCTTGTGCTCTTTGGACCTACATTCAAGAATCATATGGAGATCATGATACTCTGCCATCTCTCAATTATCCTTTTTCCAATACCGATGTGCCTCTTTATTGCAATTGCTTTGAAGGTTCTTGATTCTTTTTCAGAGATAGTTGATCCACCTTCATTAAGTACTTCCATCATTCTTGAGTAACAATATTATCATTGTCTTCTTGATTGGGATTCCTATTTGTTGGACATTGGTTCATTGTTCATGGAATCTCACATTTCAAAATTGGAAGACACATTTGAAGGATTAATTTTCCTATTTGATGATAGTTGTGGTACAACTATTGTCCACTCCATCTCTATCTTTGGAGAATGTTCAAAATCAATTTCCAGTGGTACCTTGTTCTCACTTTCTATTGTGATTGGGCATGTTCCTAATTTGTTCGTGACATCATCTTCCAAGGCCTTGGTGACACATGAGTAGATTTTAGAGACATTATTATCCTACATTTAAATTTCACTTGTTAATTCCTATCCATAATGGGAAGAATTCCTACATTTGTACTTGGTTTATCTTCTTCCCAAAAGGAGAAATGTTATTTGTAGGCATTGGACTATGCTTTTCCTTCAAGCACTTACCATTTCTATAAGACATTATTCATTATGGGGGGGCTATGTAGTATCCTTCTTTCCTTCCTAGGGGATGATCATTGATTGCATATACATGATGTTTGTATTACTTGGGTTGTGTTATTAAGTCCTCCATCCATGCATCTTGTTTTTCTTTTCTCTCTTTTATAGAGATTTCTCCCACAGGGTTTTTCTCCTTTTCTCTGTTTGTGAGAGATTGCATTGCATATTAGTTGTGCATGGGTACCTAACTTGGGCTTATAGCTAGGACCCATCTTGCATTTCATATTGCATAATAATCTCCCTATGTTGCACTTAAGGGGGGTGCTAGAGTAAATAGGATATTTACCTACTTAAGTTTACTTTGGCATAATGCATTATAATTTATTAGTGTAGTTTATTAATTGGTAGTTATTTTTTGTTACATTTTTCCTAGCTTTCCCATTTCCTTTATAAGCAAGAAAATGTATTTTATTCACCATCTCAATTATTATTCACTCATTGGTGAAAGAGCTTTGCTTCTCTTGTATTTGGGAAGGTTTCTATTGCAGATTATGCTCTTGGGAGGTGAATTCTCATCAACAATACTTATATCCATTAAATTTTTCAATTTTTAAATGGGAAGTAGAAACCATCCAGTATAAAATAGTCTCCATAAATCTACAAAATCGACAAAGAAAAATCTCCCACTGTAGTGAAAAAAAATCAATACTTCGAGAAAGATGTCCCTTTCTCAATAAAACCATTAGCTCTGATACCAAATGTTGAGAAACAAGGTGAAACTAAACTACTAAGAAATTAAGAATTTGTTTATAAATTTGAAACAAATATTACCCAATGTATGATGATGGGATTGGTACATTCAACATTAAATCATAAAATCAACAATACCAAAGATAACACCAAATTTACATGGAGAAAACCTTTATGAGAAAAAACTCCTTAGGAGAAAGAGGAAAAGAATATTATTAATATTCAAAGAGATGTACATACAACAATACTCTTCACTTCAATTCTTTGAGAAATTTTGTAGCATCTGGATATCTACAACTCAATCTATGAAACTACTATCTCATGGCTTCAATTTATAGAAATTTGTGAGAGGGGAAATCATTGTGGAATATAAAAAACAAGTAAAATACCACATAGAAAAACCCATGCCTCTCTAGTAGAAAACCCATAAACATAGTAAATGTTAATTAGACATCACATGGCCTTCACATGGGAACCTAGACTAAAAGCAATAGAATTATTTAGTCCTATGTGCTCCATAACTCCCTAGTAGCTCTAACAACTACAAAAATGGACATGCAATAACAAGAAAAACATAGTGCCCCAACATGCATTGACATGCAAATGAAAATTGTCAACATGCAAAGAAAGATTCTCCCACTTTCAAAGTGGACACCCGAAAGAAATATTCCTCCATAATTCTTTATAATTGTCACCAACAAGTGTATAACTCTTTGGAATGTAACTATAATTTGTCATATAAAATAAATAATAAATATTTTATCTCTCATGGACCCTAGATGAATTTCCAAAGAATGTGGAGACACATGAATATGACTTAGGAATGCAAGTTTAATGCCACTTATCCTAACAAATAAGAACTTTTACAAAAAAAATTACTTCATAAACACAAAAAATATACTTGAAATATCATGATTTTACTATTAAATCGAGGACTCAACATCATCCTTGATAACATACAGTTACCACATGTGCATCATTTTTCATCATCAAGATATCCTATTTCATCCACTGTTTCCTTTTTTGGGATGCATCCTTCCCCAAATCAAGCATAATTGTCATCCATTTATCCTATTAGAACCTTGGAAAGAAGTAATACTATTTTATGTTAGTTGATAGTTGATTGTTTGATTATTTAATTTATTATTTTGATCTTTGATTTATCTCTTTGATATTTTATCTCATTCTTTTAATATTCTAATAAATCTTTTGACCCATTCTAAGCCTAATCATGCTTACCATGATCATTATATTTTATGGTGTGCTTTGATTTGTATACATTGGAGCATGGTGTATTGTTTCTATGTATCATGTTTGTTGGCTGATTTTTTCTCATACTAACTACTAAGGTAAATCACCTTGTGATGTGATGGGGACTCCTCTCCATGTTTGATGGTTGCCTCATCACATGCCCAATAGGTGTATTTAATTCCTTATGTGTACTAGGGAATCCTCTTGCTTTTTGTTTTATTGAGCATCAATCCATCCAATAGATACATTATCACCCTGGTGTTCTAAGTCATTGAGAATGTCAAGTGATACTATACCAACATTTTTTACAATAATTTTAACTAAATAATCACTAGGTAGTAGTGATACTTTAGATAGGATACATGTTTAATGTATATTCAAACTTTAACCAAAATAGTGCCATTCTTTAGAACTTGATCAATTTAATAAAATTCAATTACCAAGATAAGTGATAAATAAAAACACATACTTTAGATAGGATATGTTTAATATGTATTGAATCTAAAATATTGGTATCCTAAAAGTATACCACTTATAATATAATTAGGATCTACATAACTATATCTAATAATAGGAAGAGTTGAAACATGAGCTTGGTCACTATCTAGCCTAATTTTTAAAAGACCAAAATCTAAAATCTTTGTCATAAAATATTTCATAAAAAATATAGAAAAATAGGTAAGATGTTCCATCAACATATAGCCCATGTGGGACTAAGTTGATCATGGTTTCTAATTTGTTTCATAGGTAGTTTTTCATCGTCTCTAATATCACACTATAACATAGTGACTAGAGAAAATATTGTTTTAGAATAAAAGATAGTTCTTTTTTTAGACCAAATATTTTTTGAAATACTAACCTTATTGAAGAGAGCATTCTATGTCTTAAAATCATAATATGTAATTATATTTTTAGCACAGTGAAGAAAACCTATACCTTTGGTAGCCCAAGTAAAATATTCATTCTTCTTGACTAATAAATTAAAGCATACATCTATGTAAAATTACCAAACAAAAAACAAAAAAGAAGATGTAAGATTAGCAAACTATCCAACAACTAGGGTGATCAAAAGCTAAAGAATTCAAACATGTTTTTATTAAAGTTAAGGACAATAATATGTATAATCAAAATAAAATTTTGATGTATTTTATAAATATATTTAGGATCACAAAGGGGATGAATTTTTGTATATCAACCAATGAATTAAAAAACTAGGAACCACAATAAATATGGTTTTATAGAGGTGAAAATGGCCCCAATTCCCTCTTACTAAGTAAATTGGATCATGATGAAGAGCTATTTAAAATTATCCAATGTAATTAAAAGTTAAAACTATTGACACATACTTGTCAAGTGCCACCAAACAATAGTCACATCAAACCAAGTTGATCTAACATCATAAAATTATAATGTAAAACTAGCAAATGAAATCAAATAGTCTAAAATCTCAAGAAATACTATCTAAAACCATACCAAAATACAAAAAGCATATTTTCAAATACACCAAGCAATAAATCTTGATACTTTATCATCTATATTATAAAAAATATAATACATCAACATAAACCTTTCTAATATTGAAAAAAAATCATAATGACTAAAAAGTGTTTCACTATAGTTGAAGAATTTCCATGTTTGTAGTGTAGACTTGTAATTACACCAATCCCTATAAGTGTTAATAAACTTCATAATCAACATTATTACCTTTACCTAGAGGTGTGGTGGTTAGTCCAACACCCCCATACAATGTGAATTAGGTGAATTTAACCTATGTTGAGGATATGATACCATATGTAAACTTGTTGTTACACCCTAACTTGTAAGTGTTAGTGCACTTCCAAATCGACATCATTACCTGTACCTAGAGTGGTGGTTAATCCACAAGATCAATTCCTAGAAGTGTGGTAGTTAGTCCAATAGGTGGAGGATTTCAAGTTTCAACCCCAAGAATACTTTATAGTCTACATATGACACTTGCTCTAGGAAACAAACAAAAAGGAGAACTGTGATTAAAAATTGGCTTATATTAAGGAAATTATAAAAGAAGAAATAGGAAAGTAAAACTTACTTTGAAGTAGATGATTTTCAAGACATCCTTTAGCCATAATGTCATAAACCAAAATTTTTTGTTCACCTTGATTGTAATAACCAATAAGTTTCACCAAATGAGAATGACTCAACTACTCTAAAAGGATTTCTTCTACCTACAACCAACCAAATATGATTGAAGACTACAATTGGATAAGAATTGAGCTCCCAAACCCACTTTAAGTTTAACTAAAGTAGAGAAACACTTTATCTTAGATTGGAAAGGTTATGACAATATATTTCAAATATGTAGGTACTTTGATAGCTATTTCTTTATGGAAAAGTCTAGGTTCCATACTAGACATATCTATGGGCATGCCTAAGACATTCATTTGTATGCTTTTGCATGCCTCACATTCATGGGCATACCAACATGTATCAAAATATAATCAACACTTTTTATTATAATTTTCTAACCATTATGATTTGAATTGTTGACTTGTATTTTATTAGTGCATGCATCAATCAACTATGTTAGATGGACATTGATTCTTCCAACCATAGTGACACATTTATGAGACTTGTCATTCTATAATAAGTGGGTCATGTTAATGCTAATTCATTCAATGTAATGTGCATCTAGTATGGAGCAATCATACTAAAGACATGGTGGTATGTGCTATGCATGTTAGGTGGTATAAGTAATATGAAGCTTGACTTTCACTTTTCTTCGAAGAATCTATATAAAGATGAGAAAACTCAATCCAAATATCGAAATACTATAACATAAAATTCTTAAAAGATATATTCAATAATCAAAAGATTCAATTTGAATACCTATATAATCTAGTATCAATTTCTTTAGACATTTTATTAAAATAAAAAAATACAATCCAACTCTTGATATACTTCAACAATAATTTCAAAAAAAACTATATTTAAAAAAAAGAACAAATCATTACAAAAATAAATGATGGCAACAGTTAAAATCTAAAAAGATTTGAATCAATTATAACTTGAAGTATCTTTGACCGAATAAATTTTAGAGAACTTATATTCCATTCTATTGTACTAATTGTCTCTTACCTATCAATAATATAGAACATTCGATGGCTTTACTATTACATTCATCGTACTAAGCCTATAATTGAGGGCAACGTCTATCTAGCCCCAAGAATGGGGCAGCGTCTATCCAGCCCGAGGAATGCACCCGAGGCATGGATGCATGGCATGCATGCTGTCTCCATTGATTCTCTCGCCGACCGTATTTTACTGCAAACTCTGTCCTCCGTAACCTGTCCTCTCAACAATTTCAACCATGTAAATATAATGCATTTAAAATTATTAAATATAAATATAAATTGTATATGTCTTGTGCGGACTGCCTTATGTTTCTTTTTTTTCACTTCTTTAAATTTTATTTTTAATGTTTTTTATATTTAATTTTTAACATATGTAATGTTTTTCATATTTAATTTTTTTTCATAATAGTTTTTTTTTTTAAATAATTTTTTTAATAGTATTTTAGATTTTATTTTGTATATAAGAAATAGAGAAAAGTATAAATAATACAAATATTTTAATTATTTTACTGAGAATATTTTTTTAATTTAACATATTTAGATATTTATTTACATATAAAATTATTTTTACTTGCTAAATGAGTATTAGAACGATGATAGGTGCAATCTTAGGGTTGTAAACTGTCACATTTATTCAAATTTATTTTTGTTATTTGGAGATAGAAAATGAGAAATAAAAGCATGTGTCAAGTCCATAAGAATCTGATATGATGCATCATGCATGATAGGAGCATTCATGGGGTTGTAGTCCCTTCTCATTTATTTCCTAATTTTAATTTTTTTACAATTTTATCTATGTTATTTGTTTTATTGCTATTTATTAATTTGCATGTACATTTTTATTTATTTTAATTTTAGTTTGATTTTTAATAGGTACAATTTTGTTCTTATTTATACTTTTCTCTATTTCTTATATACAAAATAAAATCTAAAATACTATTAAAAAAATTATTTAAAAAAAAAAACTATTATGAAAAAAAATGAAATATGAAAAACATTACATATGTTAAAAATTAAATATAAAAAACATTAAAAATAAAATTTAAAGAAGTGAAAAAAAAGAAACATAAGGCAGTCCGCACAAGACATATACAATTTATATTTATATTTAATAATTTTAAATGCATTATATTTACATGGTTGAAATTGTTGAGAGGACAGGTTACGGAGGAGCAGTAAAATACGGTCGGCGAGAGAATCAATGGAGACAGCATGCATGCCATGCATCCATGCCTCGGGTGCATTCCTCGGGCTGGATAGACGTTGCCATAATTGAGGCCATGCTTCGTCACGTAGTCTTCAAATTCCTACGTAAGGAAATCCCAGCAATTGTACGTTGAATACTTTGGTTGCCTTCCGGGTTAAGGTTTTACATTTTTATACACATATAGCTAGGTAACGTGGATTATGGGATATCTAGATACATACATCCCTCTAACGTTCACTTGGTCTAGTCGTTGTTCATCTTCCGAGTGTATAGAAACTGCTCTACACCTCATGATGTGGAAGGGATCGAAGTTAAGACATTTGACGACTACATTAGCTAGAAACGGCACTTGTTTATATAGAGATAATAGTGGTTATAGGTTTAAATATTTGGTAGTTTTTAAATAAAAATATTATATCTTAAGTGTATGGGTAAATCTTTAAAAAATAGATTTTATGGGATCAATTTTTAAGTTTTATTGTAATTTATGATAAAAGTTAAATATATGTCAAGTCATTGAATTAAAGAGTCTTTGGTTTCATATGGAAAATAATTTTTAAAATATTCGAAAAACATAAAAACTAAAGCAAGAATTTATTTATAATGGTAACATCAATATTTGGAAGAGGTTCTTGAGAATTAAGATTTCCCTATCCATTAGAAAAGTTAGTGCCACCATCTACTAGTTTTCACCCTCGTTTCTTCTTCCTCAAGAGCCTACAATAGTTGATTGTGTAGATCTCTAAAGAGGGATAGCAAACTAAAGCCCATATATTTTATCTTGGTTAGAAAGAGCCCTAACATGTTGCTAAGAGGACAAGGCGTACTGGTGTGGAGGTAAGTAGATATATAATGGGATGGTGAAGGCGATCCCATGCTCATAGTGGAAGACGCATCCCCCTACTGGGCTAGTAACATCTAAAGATTTTGAAGCTTTCATACATCTTTGTTAGCTTAAAACTAGGATCTACTTGAGCACATAAAAAATAACTAGTGATTTAGAGTGAATAGTAAAATTATTATCCGCAATAGAATAAAAAAGTATGTAATTTATATCATTGAAATGCAAAAAATAATATTCAATTTTAAAGCATGCCATAACTAGTAAAACACAAATTAGGAAAGTTGGTCTCATATGCTAAAATACATTATGTTAAGCGAACAATTTAGGTTGTACTTGGGTTAGAATAAATCATATATACAATATCAAACATCTTGTCCATGAGCACAATAGAGGAAAATATTGAGAAGGGATTTTGAATTCTCATAAAAAAAATCTTTTTTATAGAATTTCCAAGATGAATAAATGAGTGCTAATTAGCAAGCCCTAGTATAGCTAACACAAGAAAATTTGAGAAATTTTAGGCTAAAAAATAGACTTCTACATGCTATAATATATTTTGCACAAATGCACATAGGGGGATTAAGAGACCATCTATCACTCAGTATTTGAATTATGGGCAAGTGTGGTGAAAGCCAACTTTTTCCTATCCTTGAAATGTAGTTGCAAAATGGATTATTCATATATCCTTAACAAATCTTCTATTAAGGGCTATGAGAAGGCACAAAATGTTTGTGTAAATGCTAAGAAGGGACAACATTAATTATATCTTAGTAGAAAAAAAATTGTCCTAGCATAAAATGAACTTAGCTTTTGGTTGAGGCAAAGAGATCTGTACCAAGTTAGCTTTGGACTAAATATATTGGAGATGCTTAATTTTCCTCCTAAATAATTTAAGGGAGTGGATCCAAGGAGTGGCCACATCACATTTCTTGAAGAAATATTGTGGTAGGCTACCAAATGGAGTTTTTATTCATTTTATTAATGAATAAGCTCTTTTGAAAATGATCTCATTTCATAGTAGCCATGACTTGATAGATTTATAAGATTTCTATATACCTTTTGCAATAAAAGTGACATTAATTTTGAGGGGCACTAGATCAATGACAAGAGAATGAAATCCAAGACCATATGAAGAACCACAAGGAAAGCTAGACATGATACAATTCCTTAGCAAACAATTTCATGGTTCATTGTGCTTACAAGATTTGACAATCTATTTAATAAAAATAACACACTATCTACTAATATCCAAGAAGATTGATCTTGCTAGAATCCATTGGAAGACAAGAAGAATCTCTTGCAATATGATGGAAGCAAAATAAAATATTAAGAAAATCATTTTTTTCTCTCTTATGGGTTCACTTTAAGTGCTTGGTACTAAATAATTTGGTTATCTTCTATTTAGCACTATTCCAGAACATGTCAAAAGAATTTCCCTTCCTACAAATTCCTCCCAAAAAATAGTAAATGGTCACATAAGGATGACTCCTTTATATGCTTATTGAAGAGGACAATGTTTTTCAAGATTTCAAGTGGCTTGACCTTTCTTTATAGGCATCTAGCTTTAGCATCCAATCTAATAATATGCAATTCTATGGGAAATCCTTTTTCTAAACCCTCGTAATAGTTTCAAACTTTTCAATGGAAATTCATTAATTATAGAGAAATTTTTTAGTTTGTAGCAATCACTATCACCTTCCAATCCCACCAAACCAAGCTTTAGTATGAATTCATGCTATGATAGAATATAGAGAAAGTATGAAAATGAAGTACAACAAGAAGAATACTTTAACTAGATATGCTTAAATTGACAAAGCAAGTGAGAAGATACTACCTAACTCTTCACAATGTTATTCTTTTAATAACTCCAACCGAGAAGCACCTACACACACCAGACCAAGGAAAAATGTTGTGGTTGGTTTTAGAGGACTACCTTAGTCAATCCCCCACTTTAGTGTTTCCACCTCCACAAAAAACTCGATAGCAATGATGTAGAAAGATGATAAATAGATGTGTAGAAATGGAAATACTAAGAAATAACACAAACAAGTATGCTACTATGCAAGTTTGATGATGCAAAAGTGAGTGCTAATGGTGGATATCACCCTCACAACCATTTTCTCTCAAGGAAAGTAGAGGAAGGCATGAGCTTGGAAGTCCTCCAATGCTAATGATGTTGTAACAATGAAGAGGAGGAGACAAGAAAGCAACAAATTGCACTTATAATGGAGCTTGGGAGTTTGAAGGTGGTATTGAAAGTGAGTGTGTAGATTGAAACCAAGGGAAAATTGATCCAAGAAGTGTGTAGAAGTTGAATGGAATGGAGGAATAGGAAATTTTGAAAGGAAAAATAGAGGAAAAGGAGCCATTCTATGTTGGTCAAGGGGGTAGGAGGTGTTATGGTTCATTCCCAATGGAGAAACATAACACATCTATAGATTCTAGAGGCAGTAATCCTATTAGGATGCTAGTGTGGTTTGCAGACTTCCATGTGGCATGCACATGTTCCTAACAAAATTACTCCATTGTCACAAAAATAAGTTGTTGGGTGGATAGGTAAAGGTTGTGGATATCAGGACTACATCATCAAAATTACATTTTCTAAGGTGACGAGTATGAAAATGGGTATGAATTTTCAAGGGGTGAAAATTCATGCCATTACATTTCCCCCCCACTTTAGTGAGCATATGCATCAGTGAATGTGAGGTAAAGTAGAGAATTTTTTTAAAAGCATATACCTAAACCATCGAGGAAATATACTACAATCTAACCTGCTCAAATGTGCAGGAGACAAAGAAATGGCTTCATTGGTACTTGGTCCTATAGAAGGTGAACAAAATCTTTGTAGGTGCTTAGTCCTACAAAATTGGATCCGCAGGTGCTTAGTCCCGTAGAAGGTGAAAAATGGTTCTATAGGTGTTCAATTTTGTAGAATGAAAGCCCTTTATAGGTGCTTGGTCCTGCAAAGGAGGTGCCATAGGTGCTTAGTCTTGTGGGGTCAGAAATGAAAGGCTCCACAGAGTCTGATTGGCCCTTATAGGTGCTCAATCCTACAAGGAAAGCTTAATGAGGTTCTCAATCCTCCAAGCTTGATTGTAAAAGTAGCTTCATAGGTGCTCGGTCCTATAAAGCAACATGTTAATTCATAGAAAAAACATGTTAGGCAAGAAAAATTCACATAGAAATATAATCATATTTTAAAACAAGTAATTGAAGGAGAAGCTTTCAAAGGTGTCCCTCAAGAACCCTTCAAGATTGTAAGGGGCCCACTTAGAGGGACACTCCATTTGAAAAGAAATGACATTTTTTTCAAATGATCCTGTCATCAAGGAATCATTTTGAAAGATTATATTTCATCAAGGAATATGAAAAAAAGAATGGTCTTCTCGAAGGTGAGTTTTCCAATTATTTTTGCTATGAATTAGATTTCAAAAGAAAATCTTACTAAGGGGATCCTTAAAATGAAGGATGCAATTTTTAAAAAAATGCAAAAAATTTCAGCAAGGGATTCATTGGCCACCGAATACACCTTATTGAAAATCAGAGTAGTATCCCCCCTTAGGATGGTGCGTGCAAACTAAAGGATCACATGATATCCTAAGGAGAGAGAGAGGATATGCAGAGATGTTGTGGCCCATGATACATGATGAGATGTATACCTGGAAATGTTGTTGTGCATGCGAGGGACAAAACATAGGCACCACATGGTATGTGAAGCATCATGATCGGCCAAAAAGTGGCAATATTATGGGTATTTGTAGGGTATGTGGCTGATGACTTTTTTTTTACCCAAAATTGATGAAATGAAAAGGGTTTTTAGAGGAGACTCTCAGCTTTCCACCAATATAAATTATTCTTTAATTTTAATTTAATAAATAATTATTATTCATTTTCTATTAGAATTATGACTAAAGTCCTTATCAATAGGCTATTGAAAAACATCTATAACTTTCAAACAGTATCACATTTTTCAATCCGAAACATGTGTCACATTCTATGCTTCACATACTATAGGATTAAAAAAAGAAATATTAAATTTCATGAATTTTTGACCAAGTTAAGGTGGTCAGACATACGAGTTTTTTATATTTTTTAAAATTTGTGATAAAAAAATTCATAATTAATTATTTACTTGGAAAAAAATACAAAAAAATATGCATCACATCCGACATGCGTCCTCTACTTATATATAAAATATTATTAAAAAATATTATCACTTTATTATGGTTAGGGTGGTTAGACAGACACCTACTTCTTATTTTTTCCCTGAAATTTAAGTACTACTGCATTGAAATTTCAAATTTTCACCAAATAGATTTTATTTATTTTTAAATAAACCTAGTAGTTTAGAAACTACATTCAATTTTATACAATTTCTATTCTTACATATTTTTGAAATAATATAGATAACTTATTCAAATTTTTACGTCAAGTTGCCAAACATTGATTTTTCTAAATTTTTTGCCACTTAAGGGCCTATTTTTTCCATGATGATCCTACACATACCCCACAACATCAAGAATCAAACAAAGAAGAGAGAAAGGTAAACAAAGATAAATAAGAAAAGATAAAGGAATCAAGAGATAGTGGGTCTGGGAGTTCAGGGTCATATTAGTTCTTATAGGTAACCCGTGATAAATTTGTGTACGAAAGATCATCGGTCCTTGAAGTTCCTAGATCTCAAGAAGAGCATATGAAAGAAAAAATAAATTAGGTCAACATGGAAGGGAGGCCTAAATTCCCCCAACACTTTGCATCATCCCCAATTGTCAAAAATCAAGTTACAACATATAGAAAAATGATGAAACAGATAGAGGAAGTTTATGAAACAATTTCACTCCTATATCCAAGAATCTACAAGGGTGACAAGGATCCTCCTATAAAACACAAAAACAAGCACATGGGAAACACAACGTACAAAAAAAAATATAATCTATAGATAAAGAAGAGGCACCCACCTATTCCTCATCAACTAAGAGGTTAGTGTTCTCTCAATCTAGATCATCATAAGGGGGGGTGGATGAGCCTAAAAGGGTAGGATAGTAAGGGGAGCACCCTTTGACTCTCCTAAGACAAGAGCTAAGGAAGAATTCCCCTCAAGGTCTTCTTCACTCAACTCTTGTGATGTAAAATTCTTTGATCATTAAACATGCATTTAAAAGGAGTTCCATGTGTTGACTAAGCAATATATGAAGGAGGTGCCCAAGATCCACCATGAATCTTGTCAAACGAGATGGTGACAAACTTAGGAGATGCTAAGGATGCCTCCATCACAAGGATGGCGCAAGATAAAGTAGAACCCTTTCCCAAAGAAGGTGATCCCTTCTTTTGACCTCCATTGCAAGTGAGGTCATCCTCCAACTTATGCTTCAGTGGAGGATGTAGAGTCCCCACAGAAGGAGGTAAATGTGAGGAGGGAGAGGAAAAGGCTGCAACAAACATCACCATGGTGTTCAACATGTCCACGAGCCATGGAAATAGAGGGATTTCCATAAGGTACATTCAAAGAGGGGGCTCCATTGAGGGAGTGATGAAAACTTACACCCTTTCGGGGTGAGGGTCACCAAGATTCATGGGAGGAGCCAAAAGAAAAACTAAGGTGATGAGAACTAAAGTAGAAGGAACAATACAGGGAGGCACAAAAAGAGATGTTGAAATAAGAGCTATTGGATCCCCTTCTTCCTTCTACAAGGAAGCTTGTTCAGCAGCCAGAGCCTTCCTTCAATGCTTACACTCATGCACAAGCCGGTTTCATCAACTCCAAGAACTAGAACTCATTACCTAAGAAGGAACATGAGGCTCTTGTTCCTCCATAGACATTTACACAACTATTGTTAGTGGAAGGGTAGCCTCCTACACAGGAGAAAGAGCAAGAAGTATAGGATTAGAAATAATGATAGGTGGAGTAGCAGACACCGATGCCTTAGCAACGAGTATCTTTCCATTCATTGCCCAAGGGGCAGGAGTGGTAGGAGGTCATGGAGGCCAAGATGCAAGGGAAACTCCATGAGTTTCATTCCCCTTACCATAGAAAATGAGCCTCAACACCATGGGTAAGATGGGAAGTTCAAATACTTGATAATTGGCCTTCTACTAAGTGGGCACCATTAGACTCCCCATGTGAGGCATTGGAGTAGAGGCCAATGACACCATAGTAGGCTGAGAGATAAAAGCAAATGAAATGAAATAAGAAGAGGAAGGCTCTTGGGCACGATCAAATTTCCCCTTCCCCTTTTGTTTAGAGGAAGATGCAACTTTTTGCTACACAATCATAGAACCTTTCATTGAAATAGCATAAGGGGAGATAGGATAGGTCACCTTTAGCGCTATGCCCTTGTTCTTGTATTCGTCATAGGTGCAATATAAGTCTATTCTTGGAGGAAGCAGATCAACCAAGGTAGGCCAAAAGTGATCTAACAAGTAGCCCCCATGTGACACAAGAGTTTTATATCGAATGTAATGCACAATGTGCATAAAGCCCTCATGAGAAAAATTTAAACATTTATGAATTACCGAAGTGACTGAATTCATGGAAACTAGCCATGGGATTCCTAGTTTCACTCTAAAAAAGTCTAACTCTAAGATGATATCAAAAGGACTATTTACATTCTAGGGTCCTACCAAGACCAAGAGAGTGATGGAACCAATTGGAGGGATTGAAATTCTATCATGCATATGCATTGTGCTCTTCAATTCATTATACCCATCCTTATGCAAAAAATTTATCAGCAAAGTCTCGTTTGTTATAACATTCACATGGCACATGGGATCAACTAGAGTACTAGTCATGATGATCTTGTCAATGTGAGCGAGAATGTACAAAGGAGAAGGCTCTCTATTCATGTTCATAGGTAGGTCCTGCGATGTAAAAGTTATAGTGGGTGATCCATTTTTAGGCTAAGTGGGAGGAATAGGGAGATGTGTAAAAGAGGTCATGTTTATGTACTTCGAGAGGAATTCCTTAGAATACCCCAAAGGATCAACAATCAGAGTGTGACCTATCTATATTTTTCTTCCCAATGTTTAGGGATCATTCTAACTATGCCACTAGGGGTCATAGTTTGGGTTGCAAGGCTATGTGCCTTGCAACACACAAAACTACAACACACATTGAATACAAGAGAAGGTTCCTTCAACACTAAAAAATAGAACCAAAATAGTTCATGTCAATTTCACCAAAATGTAGAGGGGGACCAAATGCTTTGAGATCCTAGGTCATTAGAGGGTCCTAAGTAACAGGGTGCTTGATCCACCTCAAGCTTACTAAATGATTTGGAAAGGTTAAGATGCTAAGTTTGAAAAGGAAGAGCAATTTGGTTGCTACTTTCCTTCCTCTAACCTGAATGTCTTAGGGAGGAAGTAATGCAAGTGGTTTTTAAGGGTAATGAAAGAAAAACTAGTGAAATTTTACTCTAGATATGAAAGGACATTGCTCAAGTATGTTTGGGCTACTATTTCAAAGATTTTCATGAGGTATCTCACCACTGATTAGATATAGGTTTGTGTGTGGTTATCATTTTATTCTTTTTAAATTCTTTCAAGTCATAAAATGCAAGTGTCTTTCTCTATTTATTTGCTGGTTTCAATGAAAAATTCCATCAAGGAAAATAGGAAACCATCATATATTATGTCAATCCACCAAGGCCTTATGTTTTTATTGGTTAATTACATGAAAGATAGAACCCCTAAAAAAGATATTAGTCACAAGATAAGTTATCCTCATTATGATGACGACACTACCAATGTGTCCTCCTTTGAGTCTTTGAAGGACACTGATGCTAAGGATGAGGAAGGTAATGTGTTAGGGGAATTTTCAAGAGGTGTATGATCCTTCCTTGGATCCAAACTACATTGAAGTGTAGGAAGAGCTTAATTATGTGTAGAGAAAGAGATACGTAAATTAGAAAACCCCTAGAACTCTTTCATTGAGTAGGGAAAAGGGAAAGGAGAAAATAAATGGACCTATGGGTGGTGACACTAATGAGTAATTATAAGAGGACATATAGAAGGAGAATAATTTTAAATAAAATACCTCCACCTCTCATAAAAAATCAAAAGGTTCAAATAATGTCTTTGGGTTGAAATATGGTTTCATTATTGATGAGATGGATGTGGAAAACATGGACGATTGTGATGAAGGTCAACAACTAGGTTTGGAAATTGAAGATGACCTCATAGTACCAATTATGAGGTAGGCTGGGAAATTTAAAGTTGTGGAACATAAGGCTTGGGTCCCTTTCCCCATTATTTTAGACCCTATGCCAAGTGTGGATGAATAATTTATAAATTTATTCTTCATGTCTTCCAACAAGGAGCACCTAGAATAGGTGTTGGGAACTATGGGGGGTGTTGTTTCCTCACATCACTTAATGACTAAATGTTTTTTTATTGAGATTAATCACTAGATTAATCACCTAAACATTAGGTTAGGTAATATGCGTAGAACCCCAATCCTAGACCTGCACAAACATAAGAAACAAACACAATGTTAGATCAAATGCAAGTGAGAATCAAGATTCCCCATGAAATCCATTTAAATTGCAAAGAACAAGAAATGAGATGAAGAACATAAGAAAACATAAAAAAAAGGTTATCAAATGCTATTCAATGCAAAGCAAACTCTTGATCCCATGGGAGAATTGGTGCCAATTTGATGTGGAAATTGGAATTTTTCCCAACTCCTATGATGCAATGTTGATGAGTGATCCACTTTTTTGAAGATTCAATTGAGCTCCATGATGAAAAATTTGCATAATCTAGCTAATACCTTGATAAAATTGATGGAAATAGATATGCTTGAGGATGAAATTGAGTATAGTAGACTTGTTGAAATTGTGGATGATCAAAATGAGGAGAGAAGCCTCTTATTTATAGAAAGACAAGATGAAGGAATGAGAAAATTGGAGCAATGTGGGATCATTCAACATCCAATGGGCAAGTGCCACATGTCAAGACGTGAATGAAGGAATTTTGAGCACATTTTGGTGAATGTGCACAATAAATAAAATTAGGTGGAATTTGAAAATTATGAAACGACGTGTAAGAGGGAAAAATAATGAATTAAATGCCACTTGGCTCAATGCACAAGGACATGTAAGAGGGAATGAATGTCTTGTTGGAAGGAAAAATCCACTTGGAGGGATTTTCAAACTTGGAGGAATATTCCCCTAAAGGTTCCAAGTTGAAAGAAAATAGGGATTTAATAAATCCATTAAATGTATTTTCATGTGCAAGTGGAAAAATCTAGAGAAATTGGATGATTAGGATTAAATTAATCAAGGTTTAATTAATAAAATGAGATATTTAGATGATGTGACTATTTGATTTAGATTTTTAGGTTGATTTAAATCGAATCTGAGAGGAAAATGGTTTAGATTTAATTAAATAAGGATTTGATTTATTTAATTAGAGAAGGATGATGATGTTAGATTAAATCAAATAAGGTTTAATTTATTTAATTTAATAAGATGGCTTTAGAGATTTAATCAAATAAAATGAATTATTTAATTAAATAGAGACCAGAGGGTTAATTAAATAACTTTGATTTATTTAATTAACAAGAGAGATGACTTAATTAGATAAATGATGATTTATTTATTTAAGGGACGAAGGGTGATGATTTAGCTAAGAAGATGATTTAGGACGAAGCGGTGTTAGTAATCAAGATCAAGTGTGTCAATAATTTTTCTATGTCTACATTTTTCCCCTCTTTGAAGTAAGGTACTTGCTACGTTGGTCCAAAGAATAAACTGTCTTGATAAAAATTAAAAAAATCTCTGATTTTTTTGGATGCCCCACTACTACCCTAGTGAAAGAATTATGCTAGTACAATGCCCCCTTGAGAGATCGAGCGAAAAGGTTTAATTTGAGGGTTTATCTCACAAAAAAGAGGTTCAAGATTAGTTCAACTGGAATGTTTGATGCAGAAAAATTTGATGATGTAGACAGTCATTAGCCATGGGTAACCTTATGTCTACTTTGCTATATTACACACACTTGATCCTGATTTTGTACCATGATAGTTACATTATTGATGATATATATATGAGATGATTTTGATGTTTATATGCAATGGATGATATATGGATGCACATGATATGATATGATGATGCTTTTATGATAATGTAGTGGATGTTAAATATATGGTTTATGAGATGCCTAGAATAACTAGTGTAAGTGCTCCTGGGTTTGCTTGCACCAACTAGTTAGGAAGACTTCTCCCTGTCTTCACCTAGGAACCTGATAGCTTCTAGGTTCTGATTAGGCTTAGGTCATTAACTAATCCTTGTTTCAACTCTGCTACAAGAGTCTCACTCCTTGTGCTTCACCTTGGAGGACTTGACAACATTTGAACTTGTAAACAATATCCTACACTTAGATGGATCTAAGTGCCAACTTCACTCTCAACCTTGAACTACTTGTAGGGGTGTTAGAGACACTGAAAACATGCATTTCACATCCACTTAGATCCATATTTGAGGACCTTCAATTTGCTGTCTTACCAATTCCAAGATTTTGCTTTGAGAAGGCCTAATTGCTTGTAGCCCTTGACAGTGTCCTTTTTGGTTTTCTCGCCCAAACTCTCCAAACAACCTGGAAAAAAAATTGCACTTTCAAACACCCTTTTTAGTCCTTTAAAAGATTCTCAGGGTTTTAGACCCTTGACTCATCCATACAGTGGGTTCCTACAATCTAGGGAAAATAGGGCTAATAGGCCTAATTCCTAGGGTTTCAATGATCTCTTGCTAATCTCTCACACAAATGGATTGATTAAGCCTCAAACCTTCTAGCATTCTTAGGTAAGGTTATGCCCCACCTGGAACTGTACTTGTTCCATACATTACCTCCTTCCCATGCCTATGTTCTTCAATCTTTCACTTTCAAACCTCTAACCGGGCACCTTTAGCTCGCCTAGGGTTTGTTAATACAATCTACTGCTCGACTCTTCAAGACTCCTACCACTACATATGTATAAACCAATGAATCCACTAGCAAATCCATCCATTCTTAGGAAATTCCCGTGGCTAGATTTCATGGGGGAGCCATGAAAAGACAAACTGACCAAAACTGAACCAGAAAAACCTCAAGACTCTAACCTATGAATTCCAAACACTAATTCAGCACAAGACAACTTGACTACTAAATGAAAAAGACTTGAAACTTCACTATGAACAGTAATACAATGCCGAATCAATATATACAATGCATTTTATGTCACTGTTTCTCAAGATACTCAGGAAAAACACAGGAATTTCATAATTCTCTCTATTCCCATCAACCAAAAACTTAATTACAACACACACACCATGCATTTGAGCCACCTCTTACATAGATGCCATTTTCCAAGTTTTAAGGGATGTTGGTCGATCCCACACTCCTAGCTTTTAGGGGATCCGAGATAACTAAGTTGCATGCAACCTAACAAATTTTGTCATGCAACTTTGCAACAACTTTTTGCAACTTCCCATCATTGTGTCCTCTTCCTAACTTCTAGGACCTCTAACTCCTTGATTTTGAGCCTCCCTTAATTGCCTCTTGGCATCTTCTAACAACTTAGATGTGTTTAGAACAAATTTAAGGCTCAACTTACAAATTAACTACTAAGGCTAATTAAAACCAATATTAACAACAATGATTAAACTATGGTGACCTTAGTCCTGGTGACTAATTCACCAATTCCACACACAAGCAAGACCTTCTAAGGTCCAAAATAAACACACTATTACCCTGACTTGGCTAAGGTCAGGTACAAGCCAAAAATGACAATAAAAAATGGAGGTTAGCCTAGGTGCTCCTGCACCATCCTCCCCAAAACAAAAGGATTCAATCCACCCTTGGATTGAGTAAGTTGAGATCAACGCCCAACTTCTTGAACTCTGATTCCTTGATCCACACTGCATCAGCATCAGATTGACCATGCCTTTTAATCAGATGTTCCTTGTATTCCTTGGTTCTAGTCTTCTTATAGACCCTGGTATCAAATACATTGTCAGCTTGTTTGATTGTAGCAGAGGGCAATTTGAGCTCCTCCACATCTTCAATGGCTTCATGGAGGTTCTGATCCCTATCTGGTGGTGGTCCTTTGTAATGAACCAGGTCTGCAATATTGAAAACAGGGGACAATCCACTATCATCTGGTAGATGCACCTTAAAGGCATTGTTTCCATATTTTTCCAAGATAGGACATGGACCTATCCTCTTCATCTGCAACTTGTGAGGGACTCCTTTCTGCAACCTAGACTTGTTTAGATGCACCATCACCAAGTCTCCAACATTGAATTGAACTTCTTTCCTATGCTCATCCACCTTGGTCTTATGCTTCATGGTATTTTTTGCCAATGTATTCCTAACTGTATCATGAATCTCTTGCATTGCATAGGCAAAATCCTCAGCATATCCACTTCCCTTGACTCCATCCTTTAAGTCTCTCAGCTCATAGACACCTCTAGGATGTAATCCATAGACAATTTCAAAGGGAATCTTCCCTGTTGATCTGTTTACAGTATCATTATAGGCATATTCAGCTTGCCCAATCAATTGATCCCATTGTTGACCATACTCCTTGGTCAAGCACCTTAATAGATTCCCAAGAGTTCTATTAACAACTTCGGTCTGACCATCAGTTTGGGGATGGTATGCAGATCCAAAAGATAAATTAGTCCCCAATCTTTGCCAAAGTGTCTTCCAAAAATGGCTCATGAACTTGGTGTCTCTGTCTGATACAATGCTGATTGGTAATCCATGTATTCTTACTATCTCCTTGAAGAAGAGAGAAGCTATTTGACTGGCATCATTGGTTGTTTTACATGGCACAAAGTGAGCCATCTTGCTGAATCTTTCCACAACCACATAAATACTGTTCATGCCTTGTCTTGTCTTGGGTAACCCAACTACAAAATCCATACTCAAGCATTCCCATGGCCTAGTAGGAATAGGCAGTGGTTGGTATAGGCTTGAATTTGAAGAAGTACCCTTGGCCTTTTGACACACCATACAACTCTCCACATACCTTCTAACATCTAGGTTCATTCTTGGCCAATAATAAAACCTTTGAACAAGTTCTTGAGTCTTGGTGATCCCAAAGTGACCACTCAATGCACACCATTATGCTTTTCTTGTATCAAATTCTCTCTAATAGAGCCTCTAAGGACACATAACTGATTCCCTTTAAACAAAAGATCACTTTGCAAAGTGTATTCAACATATTTGCTATGAAAATGATTCTTGTATTCAACACATACCTTATAAATATCTGCAAAATCTTCATCATCTGCATATAGATCCTTGAAATGATCTATTCCCATGCTCTTCAACTAAATTTCTTGAATGGTGAGGAATCTTCTACTCAAGGCATCTTCCACCTTGTTGAGAGCTCCTTTCTTGTGCTTGATATTGAAGGTATAAGCTTGCAGGTACTCCACCCATTTCATGTGTCTGTGACTCAACTTCTCTTGTGAATTTAGGAAACTAAGTGCTTGGTTGTCTGAATACACTATGAATTTCTTGGGAAGCAAGTAGTGCCTCCATTTTCTTAAACCCTGGACCAATGCATACATCTCAAGGTCATAAGAAGAATACTTCTTCTTGGCTTCACTTAGCTTCTCTGAATGAAAAGCCACCGGTCTGCCCTCTTGACTAAGAACAGCTCCAATAGCCACATTGCTTGCATCACACTCTATAGTGAATAGCTTCTCAAAGCTTGGTAACACCAAAACAAGTTGGGTAGCTATCTTTTCCTTTAACAACTCAAAACTTTTGTTAGCTTGCTCATTCCATACAAACTTAGTTTTCATCCCTCCTTTAATGGTATCCAACATAGGAGCACAAATAGCACTAAATTGTCTTATGAACTTCCTATAGTATTGAACAAGACCATGAAAACTCCTTAGCTCTGTTGCTATCTTTGGAGTAGGCCAATTGAGAATGGCTTCCACTTTGCTGCTATCCATTTTCAAATTGCCATGCGATAGCACAAATCCAAGGTACACCAGCTCTGTTTTGATGAATTCACACTTTTCTAAATTGATCATCAATTTCTCCTCCTGTAGCTTCTTGAAAATCAATTATATTTGTTTGAGGTGCTCTTCTCTTGTTTTTCTATAAATTAGTATATCATCAAGATAAACCACTACAAATTTTCCAATGTAGTCTTTGAGGATTTCATTCATGAGTCTCATGAATGTGGAGGGGGCATTAGACAACCCAAATGGCATAACCAGCCACTCATATAGACCCTCATTGGTTTTGAAGGCTGTTTTCCACTCATCTCCCTCATGTATTCTGATTTGGTGATAACCACTCTTTAAGTCTATCTTGGTATAGTACCTAGCTTCACCTAGATAATCCATGAGATCTTCAATCCTAGGGATAGGGAACCTATACCTAATGGTTATCTTATTTATGGCCCTGGAATCAGTACAAAGACTCCATTCTCCTCCCTTTTTAGGTGCTAAGATAGTGGGTACTACACATGGACTAATACTCTTCCTAATGAGACCTTGGTTTAGGAGTTCTTGAATCTGCCTAGCTATTTCCTCATTTTGTTGAGGAGTCATCTTGTAAGCTGCTTTATTTGGTAGGGTAGCCCCTGGTATCAAGTCTATCCTATGACTTATGGCTCTCTTAGGGGGTAATGTTGCTGGTTGTCCACTGCTTACAATACCTTCATAGGTCTGCAACATTTTCTGTATCTCCTTAGGTAACTCTGGTTTTTCAGCTTCTTTCTCATTGCTTACTTCTCTTGGCCTTAGCATCACTACATATCCAACTCCTTCTCCTTCTTCTAAGGCTTCTAGGAACTCTTTTTCACCAACAATGAGCAATTTAGGACCTGTTGTCTGCACCTCTGCATCTTCTAGCAAAGACTGAATTCTAAATGTTACCTTATCCTTCTTGAAAGTATAGGAGTTGTTTGCTCCATCATGCACAACTTGGCGATCAAATTGCCATGGTCTCCCTAGGAGCAAGTGACATGCATCCATAGGTAACACATCACACAAGACTTTGTCCTTGTACCTTCCAATTGAGAACTCCACCCATGCTTGTTCATTCACCAAGACATGTTGTCCTTTATTGAGCCATGTGACCTTGTAAGGATTGGTGTGGGGTATCCTTGTCAACTTCAGCTTGCTGACTGTCTCCTCTGACACAATATTGTCTGTAGACCTTGAGTCAATGATAACTCTACACACTTTTCCCATCATCTTACACTTTATCCTAAACAGGGACCTCCTTTGGCTTGGTTCTTCCTTAACCGACTCCTTGATCAAAGTTCTCCTCATCATGAGGTTCTCACCTTCCTCAGAATTCAATGGTACTTCAGGATGTTTATCTACTGCATTTGTCTCATCATGAACTAGATTAGTTCTCTTGTCACCTCCATGAGAAGTACTACCTTTCTCTGGACATCTATAGGCCGGGTGTCCCATTTGATTGCAGTGGTAACATTTCATGTTGGTAAAGTAATTACCTCTTCCTTGTCCACCACTTCTTCCTCTGGATCTAGAGCCTCTTCCTCTACCACCTCTACTAGAGCTTCCTTCTTGCTGCTCAGAGTATCTAACTTCTCCTTGGGCCCTTGGTTCTGAACTCCTTCCACCATAGCCACCTCTTTGTCCTCTGTTGTCTTTTCCTTTACCTCTACTTTTGGAGGTTTGCTCTTGCTTTTTTTTCCTTTCTCCTCTATCTTTAAGGCCATTTGATAACATTGGGAGATGGTTTTGAAGTTCACTAGGCTCATATATTCTTGAATAGACCACTTAATCCCATTCAAATACCTTGCTAGCTTGATGCTTTCATCTTCAACCACCTTTGATCTGAGGCACAACTTTTGGAACTCCTCGGTGTATGTTTGGACATCCATATCTTTTTTCCTAAGGTTATGTCTCCTCCTATGCAACTGGAATATATAGTCATCAGGTAGATAGGTCTACCTTATTTTAGTTACCATGCCTCTTTATGTAACTATAGGACCCTTTCCTTCTTTCTCTCTTTCAGCTTGTACAAATTTCCACCATGTGAGAGTTGCACCTCTCAACCTTGACTTGGCCACCTTTACTTTTTGGGCCTTTGTTATACCATCACATTCAAAGTGGTTCTCTATGCTTTCAATCCAGTCCACAACTGAATCAGGGTCCATTTGTCCACTGAATAGTGGCAAACCTTCCAAAGCTTTTCCACTTAAGGCCTGCAGTGCCTTCAAGAAGGGCTCTTCAGCAAGGACAGGGTTAGGTTTTGGAGCTTCCTCCTCCAAGTTCACTTCCTTTTCCTTTGCTTCCTTCTCTTCCTTCAGTTCTATCTTATCCTTTACTTTGTTTGTTGTTTCTTGGACTTCATCCAAGAGCTTCTCCATTCGAGACAACCTTTCTCTTAGCAGCTGGTTGTCCTCCTCCTGCTCTTCTACCTTCTTAGCTAACTAACTCAACATTAGTCACCATGGTTCTTTCTTCCTCTGGTGTGTTCTCTCCTACTGATTCAGTGGGTTGCAACATCAATCACAAGCCTGATCAAACAAAGGCTCTGATACCAATATGGTGTAAGTGCTCTTGGGTTTGCTTGCACCAACTAGTTAGTAAGACTTCTCCCTGTCTTCACCCAGGAACCTGATAGCTTCTAGGTTCTGATTAGGCTTAGGTCATTAACTAAGCCTTGTTTCAGCTCTGCTACAAGAGTCTCACTCCTTGTGCTTCACCTTGGAGGACTTGACACCATTTGAACTTGTAAACTATCTCCTACACTTAGAAGGATCTAAGTTCCAACTTCACTCTCAACCTTGAACTGCTTGCAGGGGTGTTAGAGACACTGAAAAAATGCATTTCACATCCACTTAGATCCATCTTTGAGGACCTTCAATCTGCTGTCTTACCAATTCCAAGATTTTTCTTTGAGAAGGCCTAATTGCTTGTAGCCCTTGACAGTGTCCTTTTTGGTTTTCTCGCCCAAACTCTCCAAACAACCTAGAAAAAAAATTGCACTTTCAGACACCCATATTAGTCCTTTAAAAGATTCTCAGGGTTTTAGACCCCTAACTCATCCGTACAATGGGTTCCTACAATCTAGGGAAAATAGGGCTAATAGGCCTAATTCCTAGGGTTTCAATGATCTCTTGCTAATCTCTCACACAAATGGATTGATTAAGCCTCAAACCTTCTAGCATTCTTAGGTAAGGTTATGCCCCACCTGGAACTGTGCTTGTTCCATAGAGTACCTCCTTCCCCTGCCTATGTTCTTCAATCTTTCACTTTCAAACCTCTAATTGGGCACCTTTAGCTCGCCTAGGGTTTGTTAATACAATCTACTGCTCGACTCTTCAAGACTCCTACTACTACATATGTACAAACCAATGACTCCCCTAGAAAATCCATCCATTCTTAGGAAATTCCCGTGGCTAGATTTCATGGGGGAGCCATGAAAAGACAAACTGACAAAAAATGAACCAGAAAAACCTCAAGACTCTAACCTATGAATTCCAAACACTAATTCAGCACAAGACAGCTTGACTACTAAATGAAAAAGAATTGAAACCTCACTATGAACAGGAATACACTGCCAAAT
Source organism: Sequoia sempervirens (assembly GCA_007258455.2). Classification (NCBI taxonomy): domain Eukaryota; kingdom Viridiplantae; phylum Streptophyta; class Pinopsida; order Cupressales; family Cupressaceae; genus Sequoia; species Sequoia sempervirens. The sequence continues at coordinate 317,069,867 of VDFB02193867.1, forward strand.
TAGTATATACAATGCATTTTATGTCACTGTTTCTCAAGATACTCAGGAAAAACACAGGAATTTCAGAATTCTCTCTATTCCCATCAACCAAAAACTTAATTACAACAACACACACACCATGCATTCGAGCCACCTCTTACATAGATGCCATTTTCCAAGTTTTAAGGGATGTTGGTCGATGCCACACTCCTAGCTTTTAGGGGATATGAGATAACTAAGTTGCATGCAACCTGACAAATGTTGTCATGCAACTTTGCAACAACTTTTTGCAACTTCCCATCATTGTGTCCTCTTCCTAACTTCTAGGACCTCTAACTCCTTGATTTCAAGCCATCAACTCCCTTAACTGCATCTTGGCATCTTCTAACAACTTAGATGTGTTTAGAACACATTTAAGGCTCAACTTACAAATTAACTACTAAGGATAATTAAAACCAATATTAACAACAATGATTAAACTATGGTGACCTTAGTCCTGGTGACTAATTCACCAATTCCACACACAAGCAAGACCTTCTAAGGTCCAAAATAAACACACTATTACCCTGACTTGGCTAAGGTTAGGTACAAGCCAAAAATGATAATAAAAAATGGAGGTTAGCCTAGGTGCTCTTGCACCAATAACTAATCTATATTATGCAATGATGGAGATGCAATGCATGTGGTATGATTAATGCTTTCTATATGAGATGATATGAATTATGTAGTATATTGACGGTTTGTTGATGCGGGATAGATGCAATGGTGATGATTTATGAATAATTGTCATGGTACCATGTTAGTGCGAAGGGAAGTAAGAAGAAATAAGACAATGGCAAGAGAATCCAACAATTCAAATTTAATGATGATGACGATGATGTTTCACTTATCAGGAATTGGGATTTTAAAAGGGAAATTTTACCTTATGTTTGATAACACACATAGATACTATGCATCAAGGTATAAAGAACTAGGATGGCATTGTAACTAGTGCGATGGACTTTGAATTGAAAAATAGATAGGAGTATCCTTGTTCACACCTGACACACAAAAACCTTGATAGGGTTTACCCAACAAAGCAAGTATTTGCTAACTTATATTACAAGAACATCCAATAAGCACAATAGACAAAAGATAATGATCGATGCCCCTATTGGAACTATAAATTTCTGATGATTTTTCATATTGTTCACACCCATTCATTTCCCATGTGAGTCCTACCTCGAGCACAATTTCATCCCTTCATGATATTTTTACCTATATTTTTCCAATATTGCCCCATAAAATCCATCGAGTCATGTATTTTCCCTATTGCAATTCCTATCGGCATAGGTCCATGACTGCCTCCCCGACCCATGTTGTCTTTATGCTAACATTTGTATGCTACAGGTCTGTCAGCAAGACTCCTTTGATGTCTCAGTGATCACAAGTCTTGTGCACTCACCATTCGGCATGACATATATGTTGTTTCGGCGACCGAGGAGGAACCTATCGGCAGGAGTTGGTCGTCGGGGAAGTGTCTTATCGAATTCAATATGTCTTCCCGACTAATACATGAAGAGGTTCATCAGCGAGAGTTAAGCAATATCGGAATAAGATCTCAATGAAGCGGTTATGTCTTGCCGACATAGGGTCTTCATCAATGGGTTCTCGGGGAGAGTCTTACCGAACAACTCATTGAGGGATTTCTTTGGCCAAACATGTTGCTTTCGTTGTATTGTCATAACGAATGTACATTGTCACATCGACCGGTGGTGGGAGGATTCATATCGGTAAGAGTAAAGGTTATCAATGTAAGGTCTTGGCGAGTGACCTTCGGTCTCGCCGATATTACACATAAAGTTTCTATCAAATGGCTTGTCGATGAGAGAAGTTTTCTTCGGAATAGGTCATAGTGAATTTACATGGGTCTCACTGATGGATTATATATGGACTATGTCGGTATAAGAGTTGTGTTGTCTTGTTGGACCCTTTGTGAGTTAATTTCCACCACCTTTATTCTTGGCATTTCTCTATCATATTTTCTATCATTTTAGTCATTATGTTGTTCATCATCTTTAAACCTCAATTGCTAAGTTGTTAGTAAGATTTTGAAACTTTTCACTGTCCTTATACAATTTATGTCTATATGGATGCCAACCCACCTGTGAGACACCAGCGTGCCAGTTGTCATCCCTGATCTATGTTGTTGCCCTCTAGCAGAGAGCTTTTTGAGGTACAATTTTTGTTCTAGAATCTTGCTCATTTATCCCTAGAAAAATTCTTTGGTTAGTAGAGTGACAAAAGCACTAAGAGTTCTCTTCAATCTCTATCCTTGATATTCAACAATTTTCCAATTTGAGGTAGACTAGGGCAGCCTTTCGCTCTCGACTCTTCATGGCCTAGATTCTTGGTGTGGTTGGTCCTCCTCCTCTACATTTTGGTGAACCTAATGTGAACCATTTTGGTTCTGTTTAGCAGTGCTAAAATACCCTTTCCTCATATCCTAGGAGTGTTGTGGGTGTGTGTTATGAGGTGCTTAGCCTTGCAACCCAACTTGTGACCCCTAGTGGTGTAGCTAGAAGGTTCTCTAAGCATTGTGGAATGAAACCTTAGGTGGGTCAGCATCTAACCCTTGGAGGCTTCTATGAATGTTCTATTTAGTGTATGAAGAAATGGCCTCCTTCTTACATCTAGCCATCCCATATGCACAACCTACAAGTGGATCTCCTGGCATAGCTTTCACCTCATAGGATTATCCAATGAATTATAATAGAGAACCATCTCCCTTATACATTCCCACACAAATCAATGGAAATAGTGTGGTAATGGGTTTCCTCATTGATCCTACCTATTAGGTGAATGATATTAATGAGGAGATCATGCTAATTAATTTCTTACATAAGGATGCATATGAAAAATCTAGGAATAATATTTGTACACATGATGGGCTTTCAGTTCCTCCCATTGGTTGCATCATCTTTTTAGTCCTAGTTGGGCCTAGATTTGTAAGTGCACTCTTTCACATCATTCTAAGGTCTGAACTCTTTAGGGTGAAACTAGGTATCCCTTGGTTGGTCACTATGAATGTAGTTCCCTTAATAGTTCATAAGTGTCTGAAGTTTTCCCATGAGGGTTCAGTGCATGTAATCCACAACACTAGTTATAAAATACCAATCATGTGTGGGGGCTACTCTCTAGATTACTTTTGGATTTCACCCATTGGTCTACTTTCTCCTAGGATGGACCTCTTGTACCAAACTTGCGTGAGGTACAAGAGTGGGGGTATAACACCTAAAGTGAGATACCCTCCTTCTCCCTATGCCATTTTCACATAGAGCTTGCCTCAAAGTGGATAGTGAGGCCACCTTGGCTCAAAAAATGGAAGAAGAGAAGAATACCTAGGGCCCTTCTTCTTCTTCTATTGTACCAACTATCACTTCCTCTTGCCCTATTGTGGCATCATCATCTTCTACTCCTAAGCATGTTGGAGATCATGATGGTGCTCGCTTAGCGAAAGCCCAAGTGTCTAGCATTCAAACTTCTCATCTTAGCCACAGTGCCTCAGCCCACTCAATATGGTAAGGGGAAGGGTCCCCATGGAGCATCCTCTATGTCTCAGCCTACACGGCCTCTTACTACTCCTACCTCTCAAGTAGTGAAAGGGAAGAGTCCCACCACTGAGGTGTTAGAGCTGGCTCTCCACACTATTGTTTCATCATCCTCTCAACCTCTCCCTCCTATTCTCATCCAGGAGCCTCTCCCTCCGCCAAAAAGGATTGTGATGGATACTCTAATGGTTGAGCAGGAGTCTTCCATTTCTTCTCAATTCCCAGCCTCTAGCTCTCAAAGTCATAGAAACTACCTTATGCATGAGTGCAAGCATTAGAGAAAGGCTCTGGCTACTGAGCAGGCTGCCTTGCAAAAGATGAAAGAGGAGCTAGCAGCTCCTACCTTGATACCTTCTACTATGACCTCCTATCCCATCCTCTCTACTTCAGTTCCTCCAGCTTTAGTTCTACTTTCAACTCTCGCCACAAGTGCAAATGATCCTCACTTGTAGAGGGTGTAGGTGTTTATTGCTCCTTTGGTTGAGTCACCCCTTTTGATGTCCCTCTGGGACGTCTCACCATTCTCAAAACTCGTGGACATGTTGAATACCTTGATGGTTTTTGTTGTGGTTTTTTCCTCTTCCTCCATGCCCTTTGTTTCATTTGTGGGGATCTCAAATCCCCTGATGACATGGAAGATGGAAGACAACCCCGCTATCAATGAGGATTGAAAGAGGGGCTTTCCTTCTTTAGAAGGTGGGTCTATGTTGGCTTGTGTTTTCCTAGTGATGGAGGAAGCCCCAAAATCTTGGAGTTTGTCACTACTCCCAATTCTTTCAATGAGCCTAGCATTGGATCTTAGGCACCGCCTCCATCACCCATTGAGCTAACACATGGTAGTCTTGTGAAGTACATGTTTAACTTTGTGGATGAGGTCCTATCTCTATCAATGGTTTTCATGAGATCATTGACATTCACCCCACAAGAACTGAGTGGGAAACACCTTGAGGGGCCTTCTTCCTTGGCTCTTGTTGTGGGAGGGTCGGAGGGTTCCCCTCTTTATATTCTACCCTTGCAGGCTCATATGCCCTCCCCTTGTGATGATCTAGACTGGTAGAATCATGACCTCTTTGTTGATGGGGACTAGGGGGTTCCTCTTCTTTATCTATACATTAGATTGTGTGTGTGTGTGTGTCTTTTTGTGTTCCCCCATGCTTCTGATATATGTTCTTGGATGACCCTTGTCATCCTTGTAGGTGCTTAGATACATGAGTGTTGTCATAAAACTTCCTCTATTTGTCACATCATTCTTCTCTTTGTTGTGTATTGATTTTTACCAATTGGAGATGATGCAAAGTGTTAGGGGAATTTAGGCCTCCGTTCCATGTTGACCCAATTTTTATTTTTTATTTTTTCTTCACGTGCCTTTCTCACATGGTCTAATATAGTATGGGGTTGATTATAGTTTGAATTTATATATTATTATATGTATTTATCTATATTCATGAGAAAATATGACCCTAAAATATTAGATGACCCCTATCCCTTATTTGTGATGTCTTTTCTTTCTTTGCACGTATCTTTATTTCTTGTTTCGTGATGTTGTGGTGCTCATGTGTTGTCCCTCGCATGTTCAACAACATTACCACAATTACATATCTTTATGTTTCACAGGCCACAACATCACTTTTTTCATTCTTTCTTTTCTCTCCTTAGGATGTCATGTGACTTTGTGTTTGGCACAAAACATTCTAAGGGGGGGATATCATGTCACTTCAAATTTTAGAAAATGCATTCAGTGGCCAACAAATCTTTTCTTGAAAATATTTTCCCAATATTTTTCAAGAATCACATTCCTCACTAAGGACCCCTGGCATAATACTTTTCCTTCATCATGAGTTCATCAGGAAATAATTTGAAAAACTTTCCTCTCAGGAGGGAGCACCTTCTCCTGGGAGAAAAGTTATGGCCTTCCCCTTGTGATGGAACCTTCTTCCTTTCAAATTCCTTGATGCTGAATTGATTTGCAAAAAATACTCTTGCACTTTCAAACAACATGTCCCTTAAGTGGACCCCTTTTATTTTGAAAGTTTCTTGAGGTACCCCTTTCAAAGCTCTTCAATTTTTGACTATTTGGGTATGTGCAGGATCACGATGGGCCAAAAAGTGGCAATATTATGGGTATTTGTAGGGTATGTGGCTGACGACTTTTTTTTTTACCCAAAATTGATGAAATGAAAAAGGGTTTTAGAGGAGATTCTCAGCTTTCCACCAATATAAATTATTCTTTAATTTTAATTTAATAAATAATTATTATTCATTTTCTATTAGAATTATGACTAAAGTCCCTGATCAATAGGCTGATTGAAAAACATGTATAGCTTTCAAACGCGTATCACATTTTTTGAATCCAAAACATGCGTCACATTCTATGATTCACATGATATAGGATTAAAAAGAAAAAATAAATTTCATGAAGTTTTGACCAAGTTAAGGTGGTCGACATACGATTTTTATATTTTTTAAAGTTGTAATAAAAAATTCATAATTAATTATTTACTTAGGAAAAAATTACAAAAAAATATGCATCAAATCCGGAAATGAGTCCTCTACTTATGTATAAAATATTATAAAAAAATATTATCATTTTATTATGGTTAGGGTAGTTAGACAGACACCTACTTCTTATTTTTTCCTTGAAATTTAAGTACTACTATAAAATTTTTCAAATTTTTTTTTTTAAAAGTAGCTTTTCAGAGACAACGTCGGGGATAAACTTTCAAAAAAATTGGAAATTAACATCAAATTTTACAAGCACCCGATGAACATCGAATTTTACATATTTTGTCAGATTTTTCGTTTTATTTTTAGGAAATGGCTTTTCCATGATGATCCTACACATACCCATTTACATGACTGTCTCCTTGTTTTCTTGTGTGGCTTCTTTTTTTTCCTAACATGTCTTGTCTGTGGATTAATATGTTGCTCTATAGGTGCACCTGTGAAGCTACTTTCCAATCCAACTCTGCAGAGTCCCCTCACATTGGGATTCCTTCAAGAGAGAGTACTTGAGGGCACCTTCTTTATAGGTCCGAGTTCTTGTGAAGCGCTTGCATCCTACAAGATTTATCCATCGTTGGTTTGCAGGCCTTTGGTGCACTTTGTTTGAACCTCTTCAAGAGAGAGTACTTATGGAGTTATATCCCTATCTTGTGCTTTTGAGTTTTCCAAATTGTGTTTTTCTTCCTTGACAGTTTACCTACTTTACCAAACACTCATTGACACTTATGTTCACTAAAGTGGGGGAAAAATGTATAGGAGAAAATTGGTACCCCCTTGCAAATTTCCCTTTTACACCCTCCACCTTAGAAAAATAAAATCCAAATAAATAATTCCACATTCTCATTCTGAACTCCCTCCACTTGGTGCTTTTTTTTAGTGTCAATGGAGGAATTTATATCAAGGACACACGTGCAGTGTGTAAATGTCTATGCGGTGCACTATCATCCTGACATGATTCCTGCCTCTAGAATTTGTAGAGGCGTTATGTTCTCCATTGGAAACAAAACACAATACCCCTACACCTTCCTGCCAACCTTTGAACATCTCTTCCCCCCCATTTCATCTTCAAATGGCTATTCTTTACATTCAATCCATCTTCTTAGCAATACTTGATCTTCTTCACACTCTCTACACATTTGATGAATCTAGCTCAATGTTTTGCTCCATACTCTTGCAACTTCAAGCTACTTGAAAATCGCACTATTGGATTCATGATTCCAATATCACAACACTCTTCACATCTACCACAAAAGCTGCAACTTGGTGTCTTGTGAGATTGCTTTTGGCATTATTGTGGCTACGTCAACTCTACCATTGCTGTAGACTTGTATTCCTCTCTCATTGGCCTTGAGTTCCTTTGGCTTTGGTCAAGGGTGCTAACACTTTTTCATTACTATTTTGTTGTTGGATTTGAGTAGCTTAGTGCCTCTTGTAGTGCTTGGTTTCATTTATGTTACAACATTGCTTTCTGTATCTTATTTCTACATATTTGTCTATCTAGTTGTCCATGGAGGTGGAAACACGAAAGCATGGGTTTGACTATGGTAAACCCCTATAGATTCCCAATAGTTTTCCCTTCTTGGTTGTGTGTAGGTATGTGTTCACGTGGAGCTTCCTAGAAAATTGGACCCTTCATGAGTTCATTTCCACCACCTTTATTCGTCATTTCTATATCATCTTTTCTACCATTTTAGTCATTTTGTTGTTTATCATCTTTGAACCTCAACCACTAAGCTATTAGTAGGTTTTTGACACTTTTCACTATCCTTATACACTTTCTATGTATACAAATGTCAGTGCACCTACCAGATGCCAATGCATCATGTTGTCATCGCCAATCTATGTTGATGTCCTCTAGCAGAGAGTTGTTTAAGGTACAATTTGGGTTCTAGAAGCCTACTTGTTTAGCATCACCAAAAATCTCAGGTTAGTAGAGTGACAAAAGCACTAAGAGTTCTCTTCATTCTCTATCCTAGATATTGGATGCTTTTCCAATTTGAGGTAGACTAGGGTAGCCTTCTACTCTCAACTCTCCATGACCTAGAGCCTTGGTGTGGTTGGTCCCCCTTCTCTACAATGACACCCACAAGCTATATAAATAAAATCAAGGATCTAGTATATTTTATAGAATTATTGTGTCAACTACTTGCGACTAAAATGAAGTAGAGACTTATTTTCACACTTAATATTATATATTACAACTTTATGAGAACGCGTATTAATAAATTCCTTTCACTGATTTATAACCTATGTTGTGTCACATAACATGATGTGAGAAATAGATTGGAGATGGGTCACATCTCGATGCATCTACCCTTCACACACGCCACCTATTATTTCCTAAGAATGTTGTATTTACCCTTTCCCTTATCTTCGACCTAAAGTCACCAACAAGGTCAAATATAGTTGAATCCATTTCTTATTTCAAATTTAACTCCAATTGATCTTGTACACTTTAACCTAGAGAATGGTAATGTGAAATCATCTAATTATTTTAAAACGAGAAATTATTATGCTATACAATCCTTTACATCTATTATTATATTAGTTTGGTCATCTTGCATGGAATTCAAGGAATAAGTATGGTGTACATTAGAGGTAGTGAGTAGTAGTGGATCATCATATTGATTTTTTTTAAGTACTTTTCAAGGTTTTCTCTCTTGAAGTGGCTTATTATGGATTATATGAAATTATTTTATTATATTTCCATTTTTTTGGTATTTAATTCATTTATTGTGTAATTCATTTCATTATAAGTGGTATTAGAGCAAGACCTCAACATAAAGGTATTTATTTTAATTAGGATCTCCAATTGTGAAGTAAATTATCTCTCATTTTGAAGATTTTTTTTTTCTAAAATTTGGAAGGTTAATCAATCATACATGAAAAATACTAGTCATAAAATGAATGATCATTTCAATTCATTTTTTTTATCAATGTTATATTCATTCTTTTTACAAATACGTTATGATATGAAGAATATGGAGTTATACATTTTACTTGAATACTAAAATTTAAATAATTTATCAAGATCTATAAGTCTAAAATATTTTCCATAATTGTTAGTCCTTAACATTTTTATTTTCTTTTTAGTATACAATTTTACTATCACTTTGAATTATTTAAATTGATTGAAAACTTTAAATTTAATTTTATGAAAGTAAACCCTTGTCCTTTAGCTATAATCAACAATGAATAGAACATAATGATTTTATTTTCTAATCAAAGGAACACTAGTAGGAAAAAATACATTAGAATGAATTAGATCCAAAATCCAACAACATTCATAGAGCTCAACCAAAACTAAATGTAATTTTATTTTTTATAAATAAAATTATCATTTAAAAATGAAATTCTCAATTAAAATATTTTATTTTTATTTTTTATTTTTATAAAGGTGTAATGCACCCATATTATTAGGGGTAAACGCTTTTGATCAGAGCTATGAACCAAGTACAAGAAACCACAAGAAACCACCAAACCCACGAGCACAATGGTCCAATGAAGGAATAAGGCCTATGAGCACTTTCGCCCAGTGAGGGCTTGAACCTTGGTGGCCGTCACTACAACCAAGCGACTTGACCACCAAACCATGCCCTTATCAGAAAATCAATTAAAATAAATTAACCCTTCAAAAAGTTTTTATTTTATTTTTTGAGGTTCATAAGCCTTCTCTTATATTTGGCTAAGTCTCTAGTTCCACAACATTCTTTCATGTAGATAATTTATATTTAGTGGTAACTACACGCTTAGGTACCTAGAGACTATGACTATTAGCTTTAGAGGATACCATCTTTTTCATAATAAACTAGCCATATATGTGCTCTTCAGCTCTAGAAAAATTCATCGTAAACAATTCATCACCAAAAAATTCACCTCCAACAATTCATCACAAATAATTCATCACCATGACAAATTCATCTCATGGAAAATTCACCACCAACAATTCATATCATATTGCTAGCGATGAATTTTCCACGAGATGAATTTATCATGGCGATGAATTGTTGGAGGTGAAATTTTTGGTGGCGAATTTTCTGGAAGTCATGCTCTTCATAGAAGTAATATTGCACTTAATCATGCATGAATAAAGATAAAACAATTTTCCTAATCTATTGCCTATCTCAATCAGTATAGAACCTCTCACCATTTCAATAACTACTTTAGAAAACACAACTTGTACACTCACATCTATTAGTTTTCTCAAAGAAAAAATATTATGCACTAATTCTTGGTATGAAAGATGCCATAAAATCCATTAATACTACCATTAAGTAATTTTATCCAAATTTTACCATAGCTAATAATAACTAAATAAGAATTATCATGTAAGTACACCTTACCTCCATCATATTTTCCATACTTATTGAACCAATGTCTATTTGAGGTCATATGAATGCATGCACCTAAGTCAATTAACCACGAATTATCATGTAGATGAGTTTCCAAAGATACATTAAATGCATCACCATTTTCCTTCTTAGATTCAAAATCAGGTTCAAATTTCTTCTACTTTTTTTTCTTTTCTTCTTTAGACTCCTTATAGAAGTAACTAGGCTTGCTAGAATTATAAAAAAATGTCTTTAAATTTTTTAGGATATTTAGATCTCCCCTTGGACTTGGATCTATATTTTTCTGGGTTACTTAGATGATTCATTTTATCTTCCTCAAATACTCAAAACCTCTTTGACACTCAAAGAGTCTTCTTATTTATTGATAAAGTGAAAACCAACACACTTTACCTTCAAAGTGGTCAAATTTCTCTTAGTTTCCATGACTATATCCTCACATGAATTTGGAAAATAAAATAAAATAAAACTTGACATATTCCCCCCTCATCCATCTTCAAACCTATAGAATTTATTTGAGCCACCAACATGTTAAATTCTTTAAGGTGGTTTATGATTCATTTCTTCCAACCTCAAGGAATAGAGCTTCTTCCTCAATAATATTTTTCTTACTAAGGAATTTTCCTAATATATTTCTCTTTCTTTTATAATAATTTTGTAGTGGGTTATGTATGGGTATTAATAGAAATAGAATGTACAAGATATAATCTAATTAGAAATGCATCTTTCTAGTCTATTACATCATACTAAAAAACTCCACAGGTCTTTGAATTTTTTTATCAAATAAAATCCGTATATCATTATCAATTAATATATATTCTATTTTTAATTTTTACATCCTTAAATTTTTTCTTGAAAACTCTTTTTCCTTAATCATGTACTAGATGTGATTTCTATCTTTATTTTCTACAATAGAGATAAAAAAGTTCTCTTTTTGAAAAAGCTCCCACTTAAATATGATTATGTTAAGAAAATGTCTACCCAATAATGAGAACCAAAAGTGATCAAGATCTAATACCATTCATAACGAAGCAAGGTGTGTAGAAAAAAAATTCTATGCTAATTTTGATAGGATTGGTGTACAAAAATATTTATATAGATAATCTTAAAGTAATTAAAAAAATGAGAGAAATACATTCATAAATAGATTAAAAAATGTAACCATAATATATTGTGATTCATATGAGAAAAATATTTTTTTAGAAAAGAAGCCCACCCTCTAAAACCTATAAAATGTATTATTATTTATCAAGGAATTACAACACACTTGGAATGCAAGTCTTTATAAGAGCATTTTACTCCATTGAAATATCGATAATTTTGGGAACATCCTAATAACACCCATTTACTTGCAAGTATTGATTATAATGCAACTCATCAAGCACTGATTGTTAGACTTCTTGTAACCTAGAAACCATGTGTATTTTTATGAAACCATGAGACAATACTCGCAAGTTATATAGTACAAAACTTGGGCCTAATTTCTAACGGTCCCTAAGAGATTTTTTCATAGGAACTAATAATTGTATGTTATTTTATATAATTATAAATCATAATTAACCAATTTAAATCACCCAATATGGTTTCCCAAGTTTGACAAGATTTGAGCCCCAAAAATTATACTTATGGCAATCAATGAATCGTTGCCATAGCTAGACAAGATTAAAAGTAACCTCCCCTTATTCTTGGATCTTTTGTGCCACATGGTTTTATAATTTGTTGGCATAAGATCCCACAAAGATGGGGATCCCAAATTTTCTATGGATAGGTTTCTAAATAGATCTTACAAAACTCCACAAAGTAATAACATGTTGCATGTGATGCCAACTCAATATCCCATGTCTTGTTTTATTGGATAAAAAATGTTAAATAAAATAAAATATGATATGTTTAATTATTTAGGGGGGAATTCCAAAAAATAAATAAATAATTCTAAGAAATTGTAAAAGTTGAGACACTTCAATTCTTAATGAAATAAAGATAATATAAGGATTGTACGATTGAACCATGTCTAATAATCAACCAATTAATAATGCTCTACCATCAAAATTAAATAACTATTATCTCATAATAATAATGATTAAAATAGTGAAGTTGAATAAATCATAAAATGATAACATATATCTCATATACAAGCATGTCGGTTTGTAATTCAATAAAATTACACAATAATACCTATAAATTGATACAAAATTGTGTAGTAAGGATAAGAGTATGAATAGTTATGGTCCTTACATATAGTTACAGTTCTCTATCTAGATGTTTGAAACTTTATTTTATCAATTAGGATTGGTCTTCCAAAAATCTATTTCTAATGACTTAGTCATTTCAATAATTTTAAGTCAATTGTAGAATTGCTATTTTCAATTGGGCTCACCATGAATCTTATACATAGTCAAACCATTTTCTATGGTGTACACGAATGATATATTTTCTAGATCATTTACAAATTGAAGAGACTCCAATGTTTCAACAACATCCTTCATGATTGGCCTAGATTTAGGTTTTTGGCTAAGACATTGGTATGCCAAGTTTGCAACTTTTTGAGCTTCCTTTATAGAATATTCTTTCTCCATTCTAGGATCAAGTATTTGCAAGAACTTTCTTTTATTTTTAAGAAGTGGACAGGCCCATTCAACCAATCTATACTCTTTTCTAGGCCTCGTCTCATCAATAGATCGTCTACCAGTAAGCATTTCAAGTAATACTACACCAAAGCTGTACACATCACTTTTAATTGTCGGTCGACCTATTTACAAAAAGGTAAAGAAATTAATATCTAATAGAATATAAGTCATCCAAACACTCATAGAAATGGTGTCATGATAAGAAACTAAAATACAAGACTATTCATAAACCACACTCAATTCAATGATCAAAAATAAATTTTAGCTAGTAAAAATAGGGAAAAAAATATTAAGTTGAGTTCAACATAAATAAAGTAACTTTCAAAATTTTTTTGTCATGATAACTTATGTAAAAATAAACACATAATGATGCTAGGGTATACATAATGTAGAGTCAGAACATAAATATTACTATCCTACAAGCATACCAGTCATGACATACTCAGGATCTGCATAGCCATATGTACCCATGGCAAAAGTCAAAAAATGATTCTGGTCAACATTAGATCCACACTTTGCAAGTCCAAAGTCTGAAAGCTTTGCCATATAATCCTTCATAAGAACATAGAAAAATAAGGAGGAGATTCCATCAATGTATAGTCCAAGCAGGTAAGGCAATTTCAATTCTTAAACTTGTTTCATAGATATTGTTCAAATAGGCCTCTAATAACTAAATAATAAAATACATTAGAATGAAATATAATTCATTTTTCATGGTGTTTTGAAATACTAACCTTATCGAGCAAAATATTTGATGTCTTAAAATCACAATAGATAATTGGCTTCTCAGCAGAATGAAGAAATGCTAGCCCTTTGGCAGCTCCAAGCAAAACCTTCATTCTCCTTTGCCAAGAAAGTGGAATAGACATCTCTATAACAATCACCGAAAGGAACGTGTAACATTAGATAAATACCCAACAGGCTGTGCATTCTAAAGCTTAGGAATTGAGACCCATCCATGAAAGATAATATCTACAAATGAAATAAAATTGTTAGATTTGTTCTACAACTATATTTCAGGATTACAAAATATCGAAGTTCTAACTAGTGACTCATGCTTATCAAGTGCTTCTAATCAACAATTATACCAAATCAAGTTCATCTAACATCCTAAAATAAGATTCTAAAACCAGAAAATGAAATCAAACAGACACAACATCCACAGAATACCATCTAAAACCATACTTTTTTTTAATTTTTTCAATCCATATCTATTGATAATTCTATCATCTCTATTAGCAAAATTAGTTGCATCAACGCAAATCCTTTAATTATTCTATCATCTATATCAGCGAAATTTCGCAATCATTGAATGTTCTTTTAATTAGGGTTGATGAATTTCAACGTTGGAGGATGACTGTGATTGAAATTACTTTAGATGGAAGTTACAAAAGAAGAAACATGAAAGAAAAACTTACTTCGAAATAGATGATGTTCAAGACATCCTTTAGCCATAAACTCATAAACCAGCAGCCTGTGTTTACCTTCACAGCAATAGCCAATAAGTTTCACCAAATGTGGATGACTCAACCGCCCCAGAAAGATGACTTCTGCCTGCAACCAACCAAATATGATTAAACGCTGCAATTGGATGACAATCCAGCTCCCAAAACCTTTCTAATTAATAAAGGTTATAAGTTTACCAGCCATTCTCTGTGGCCCTGGTGACCTTCTAGATCAAGGACCTTCACGGCAACAGGCTGAGCTTTAAGCCCTGTTCTCATGTCCTCATCAATAAAACCTTTGTAGACACTGCCAAACCTTCCTTTCCCCAACAGCAAATCCAACCTGAAGTTCTCCGTAATTGTCTTAAGCTCATTGAATGTGAAGGCATACGCATTGGAAACAAAGTCATTTCTCAATACTTCAACCTCAAGTCCGGCTGATGGGAGATTAATACTGTCTATTGTAGCTTGCTTACCAATTGGAGCTGAGAACCAAGCACAAAAACACAAAAGAATACACATCAAAAAACTTTATTCGATTCAATATAAAGATTGAAAGACGCGATTTTGATCAAAACCCACACTGAAAAAACATGAAATAATCAAGACCCACATGCCTAAAACATAAACAACAACAATTGGAAAACAATCAAAACTCAAGTTTTTCTGCAACCATCAGAAAAACAAAGAGAAAAAAAACTCACGTGGTTCGTTAACGTTGTTCAAGGAGAACTGTTGATCTCCTGTGTAGCAGCTTTTAGCTAAACTTTGTACAAATTGCATTGTTTGTAAATGAAAATGGTTTACAACAATCTATTTAGAAACCTTTTATCAAAATAAATAATTGAACATCAATATTCCCTTAAATATAGCTCTTCCACAGTCATATTTTACATCTGTGCCATCCAAAAATATTAGGTATTCTACTTTCATTGACTCGTTTTTCTTTCTGACCATCAAACTGCATTGATTTGGAGCGGACCCACTGTAGCTACCGACTAAATTGAATTGAAACAGGCAACGAGCTCCTGAATTTAATCGTCAGTAATCTGCGGCGGTGGGCCCAATCCTTTTTACCGTGTTCTGAGGAAATTAAGATTTCTTGTATTGTTATTCACAAATTGTTTTAAGCTTTACCAGTACAATTTGTTCTCTTTCTGGAAAAGTGCGGAAGTAAAAGTTGATCAAATCAAAATACATCATATTCTTACGTTTGTATGACAATACAAAAGTTGAAATCATCCCATTTTTCGTGCCATAATTGCGAGCATGCTTCCTCACAGACTTTGTATAGACTTCGTACAGGAGGCTCTTTAATTGTCGTTGAAAAATCAAGTGCCATTTAGTGGGAGTACCTGTCTGGATGGCTATTGATATAAAAATAGCAAAGTGTTAGTGTTGAGTTTCGAGATAGTTAAATGCTTCATAAATGTTTGATAGTATAAATAATATGAAGCTCGGCTTTCAATTTTTTTTATTTTTAATTTTTTTGTATTGAAACAATGTAAAAAGAGTACAATAAGAATAAGGCAACACCAAGGTTGCCAAAAGAAGAATTACATAATAAACAGCCAGGTACACCTCAAACCACTGGCAACCATAAGCTCAAGACATGGTGAAAAACAACATTACAAGACAGCCATAAAATGACTTTCAATTTTTTTTATGATCTATATAAAATTAGAATGTTCAATCTAAACATTCAAATACTTTAACAACAATTTTTTAAAAGATCTATTCAATGATGAAAAGAATCAATTCAAATACCTATATACTTTAATAACAATTTCTGTAAAGAATCTATTAAAAAAATAGAAGATTCAATCTAACTCTATATATTCTTTAGCAACAATTCTTTAAACAAAACTCTATAAAATATGAGCAAATCCTAAAAGCATTAAAATTTTCACCATAAAAATAAATGATACAATCGACAACCTAAAATAATTAAATGGATTATAACTTGAAGTATCTTTGACCGAATAAATTTGAGAAAACTTCTATTCTATTCTGTTGTACTAATTGTATCTTTTCTCTCCATGCCGTAACAGAGAACATTTGATGGCTTTACTATTCCATTCATCCTCCTATAATTGCGGCCATGCTTTGTCATATAGACTTCAAATTCCTACGTAAGGAAATCCTAGCAATTGTACGCTGAAGACTTTGGTTTCCTTGCAGGTTAAGAATCCATTTTCATCCAGGTCAAGGTTTTACTTTACTATACAAATATTAACGTGGAGCATGGGATAGAGATACAGACTTCCCTCGATCGTTCACTTGGTCTAGTCGTTGTTCATCTTCCAATTGTCTAGAAACTGCTCTACACCTCATGATGTGGAAGGGATTGAAGTTAGGCATGCGACGACTACATTAGAAATGACACTTGTTTATATAGAGAAAATGGTGGCTATTAGTTTACATTTTTGGGTACTTTTCTAACAAAAATAATATATGTTTAAGTGATGTGTTAAAGTGCATAGCTAAATCTTTAAAAGATAGATTCTACATGATCATATTTTAAAGTTATATTTCATGATGAAATTTAAAAATATGTTAACTTACTGAATGAAAGAGTCTATGGTTTTATTAGAAAAATAATTTTCAAATTATTAGAAAAACATAAAAACTAAATCAAGAATTGATTTATAATGGAAACATCAATATTTTAAATAAATTTCTAAAAATTAGGATTACCCCATTCACTGAATAAGTTAGTGCCACCATCCACTAATTCCCACCTTTTTTTCTTCTTCCTCAAGAGCCCCTTATACTTTTTTTTAGACCTCTAGATAGAGATAGCAAACTAAAGCCACTATATTTTACCCTGGTTAGGAGGAGCCCTAACATGCTGCTAAGAGGACATGGAGTAGTGATGTAGAGGTAAGTAGATCTAGAATGGGATGGTGAAGGTGACCCCATAGCAGGGGCACCCCCTACTAGTCTAATAACATCTAGATATTTTGAAGCTTTGACACAACATTGTTAGTTTAAACTAGGATCTACGTGAGCACATTAGAAAGAACTAGTGATTTGGAGTGAATAGTAAAATTTGTAACCATAATAGAATAAAAATGTAATACAATTTCATTCATTTGAAATACAAAAATGAATATCCAATTTGAAGCAAGTCATAAATAGTAAAAAAAATTAGGAAATTTGGTCTCATATCCCAAAACAACATTATTCCAAGTGAACAATTTAAGCCATACTTGGATTAGAAGAAATCATGTATACATAAGCAAACATCTTGTGCAAGAGCACAATACAAGAAAAGATTGAGAAGGGTTTTATAATTCTCATAAAAAATGTCATCTTTGTTTAGAATTGCCAAATTAATAAATGAGTGCTAATTGACAAGCTCTGGTATAGAAAAAACTAGGCAATTTGAACAATTTTAGGCTCAAAATTAGACTTTATCACTCAACTTTTGAATTAATGGAAAATTTTGCAAAAGAAAACTTTATCCTTCCTTTGGAATGTAATTGCAAAAGGGAATATTGACATATCCTTACCAAATCTTCTACTAAGGCCTACAAGAATGCATATAAAGTTTGTGCAAAATTCTAGGATGGGAGAAAATTAATTATAACTTGGTAGATCAAAAGGTTGTCCTAGCATAGAATGAACCTAAATTTGGGATGAGGCAAATACATCCATGCAAAGTTGGTTTTCAACTAAATATCTTTGAAATGCTTAATTCCCCTAAAAAAAAAAGGGATTGGGTCTAGGGAGTCACTACATCACATGTCTTAAAGAAAGATAGTAGGAGACCACCAAATTGAATATTTATTAATGGATAATATAATTTAAAAATCATCTCATTCCATAATAGCCATAACTTGATATATTTAAAAGCTTGGTATATACTCTTTGCAGCAAAAGTTCCATTAATTTTGAGGGGCAGTAGATCAATGACAAGAGAATGAAATCCAAGACCATAGGAAAAATAACAACCACAAGCTAAGATAGTGATGATTCAATTCCTTAGAAAAAATTTCCATGGTTGATTGAACTTGCAAACTTTAACAATCCATTTAATAAAAATAGCATCCTATATGCTAATATCAATAAGATTAATCCCTCTAAAATCCATTCGTAGCCAACAATTATCTTGTGCAACATGGTGAAAGCAAGAGTAAATATATAAAAATAAAATTGAAAATTTTCCCTCTAGTGCCTTAACTATATTTACTTGCTATTAAAAAAAATTGACAATCTTCTAGTTAATACTATTCCATAGCAATACGTTGACAAAATTTCCCTTCCTAGAAATGCCTCAAGAACTAGTAAATGATCAATTAATGATGACTCATTATGCTCATTAAAGAGGACAATATTTTCTATGATTTTAAATGGATTGAAATTTTGGCTAGGTACTGTCTTTAGCATTGAATTTAATAAGATTAAATTCTAAAGACAATCCTTTTGTAACCCCTACATTAATTTCATCCTTTTCAATGAAAATAATTAATCATAAGAAGAAAAAAATCTGAATTTATTACAATCCCTATTGTTTTCCAAGCTCACAAATCCAAGCTTTGGTAGTATGTCCATGGTAGAATTGAAAAAATTACTTGCTAAATACTAAGAAGAAAAATTATATATCTTCTCTAAACATTTATCTATAACTCAAGCTTACTACTCATGTCGAGTATTTGATAATATCTAATATTTATAATTTATTAGTATTTTTTTAATAAAAGGTGAAGAGGCATGTAAATTAATTTATAGAAAAGAGGTGTGATTATATTAGTTGAGAAAGCATGGCCAAAAAATCCCAGCAAACTGGAACCCAGCCCAAAGGGCTACAAAGCAATCCACGGTAGTAAAAAAAGACAAGAAATGAGATAGAAAAGAAAAAAGATAATCACAACTAGTTGCTATCCTAGTTGCTGAGTAGGGATTGCTTAAAGCACAGTAAAATGATCAAGAAGATAACCATGCTATTTGATAGAGTTTTTAAAAGCATGGTTGTAGTTGCTATGGAGCCTCACAACATTAGCATTATGAATGCATTTAATATTTGAAGATGAGCGGAGGAGAACATAAAAAAAATACCACCAATGGATAGATTCCCTCAAATATGTCATACAAGTCAAAAGGAGTTACCCAGTCATCAGGGTTCACATTTGACTGTATTTATTAATTAATTGAAAATAAAAAATACATTATATTATGATTTTCAATAAATTAATAAATACGGTCAAATGTGTATTTTGATGGCTACATAGACAATTTGGTCAAGGGCAATGTCTACCCTCATTGAAAAACTATAACTAAATGTCGTTGAAAATTACCATGCAAGACCAATTAATGATATACTTTCCAAACTCCAGGGATGAAATTTGGCATGCTCAAGTAGTCAAAGAGGCACAACCCAAACTATGATCTCTACAGAACATTGAATGTAGAATACTCAAGAATGTTAGAAGAAAATAAATCTCATTTATGACTAGCAGGAGAGGTACCAAGGTTGGAGTGAACTTTGGCAAGTTAGAAAGCTTTGATTGATGTTTGGAATATCTCTAATAATCTTAGAGAATAAGCATGTCAGACTCCACGTATGCCTCAAACTCCATTTGAACCAAAAGTAATAATGACTCTAATCAATGGAAAAGCCAATTTCAAAGGGTACCAACATTTGAAAATTTGGGAGGAAAAAGAATTACCTATGAAGCTAAAAAAAAAATTGGAGGGAACTGGAGAGCTTAAAACTAATAGTTTGATGTGTTTTGAAGATTTCTAATGACCTCATGGTTCAACTCCAAATACTGATATTTCTAACCAATTGCATTGTTTTCTATTTTTTCTACCATTGCATTAGTTTCCCTATACCTAGGGATTCATAACTTTAGAGTGTAGGAGGATTTTTAATCATTGATTGATTTGAACAAAGGTATATATAATCTAGCTTCTAGTTAGCCAAACTTTTTTCAAACAAGATATGTATGATTACCATAGAATCACCTTCTATTTGGAGGTATGAGATGCTCCTTATGAAGGATAGTTCTAGACCAAGAAGTAATGCATTAGCTTCGATGATGATGTTTGTAACAATTGAAAGCTTTTTAGATGTGGCTAAGATGAGTCATCCTGAGTGATCCTTGATAATTTCTATAGCACCCAATTTTCCTAGATTTCCCCTTGAGGCTCCATTAAAGTTAGGTTTAAACATTTTGGAGAGGGGAGGGGAGGTAGAGGGCGAGAGGCGTAGGGATCCAACTAATTGATTTTATTTTTGGTTTAAAATTCTTGACCAAACATGAGCCATTCTAGGGGAGAGGTTAAACAAATTGTTATAGGTTTAACATAGCACTATCCCAAGAAGATAACTTTTAGATCATAGTGGATTCCAAAATTGAAAGCTCTATTTTCTTTATCACCTCATTTTTTTACTAAATATATTATTTTTTTCTCTCAAGACGGATTTCCAAATGAGGGATGGGGGATAATGTCCCAAAGATTTGAATAAGTTAGAGTTTTTAAACAAAGAGGGCCAACACTAGAAATGTTGCACAAGAGACTTTGGATGAGGTGTTGTTCAACCTAGGAGATGGTGTTGTTCAACCTAGGATATTTTGAATCCATTTCCAACAATGATTTGTAAAATTACATGATAAGAGAAGGTGGTATATATTCATATCCAAGACCACACAAAAAACAAGGAAATAAAGGGGATATGCCCAACATATATAATCTCATATTTGTAAGACTCTTGTTATGTAAAGCTATCCAAGAAAAAGTGTCTTCTTGTGTAAGACATGCAAAACTTCAACAATGATGTGAAGGCCAATTGGACTCGGAAAGAAGTTTTGTGAGAAATGGTCCATATTTGATTTAAAATATAGTAATTTTATAATTTCAACCCCAACCATTTCAATTCATCCCATTTTCTTTGCAAAGTAGACTTTTCTCTTATTAATCCTTTCTACATAGTTTTCTTTCATCTCTTAGAAGAAATGGAAGGATTTATTCAATTTCCATCAGAGCTTTGGGGAGAAGTGGATTTTTCAACTAGAAAATAATATTTCACTTTGGATCCCCACAAGTGAGCTAGAAAAGGTTTGATTTTTGTAGTAGCATTGAAATATGTTTGAGAGGTATATGACCATTCTAGGAGTCCACAATGGTAGATTGTCCAAGAGAGGTGAGGAAGAATAAAATCAAGCAAAGAAATAAAAAAATTTCAAATTTTTGAACCCTAAGGAGGATTTTCCAAACTAAAGTTCCTTTATTTATTTAGAGAGTCTAAATATTTCGATTTGACTAGTCTTCACAACTTAGCTTTCATTTTTGCATAGATTTTTCATTAGAGTTTCACTCCTAGAGATAGACTTTTTGCCTCTAGATTCTATAGGCGAATACCTCCAATATATTTTCAACTGCAAATTCATTCCTAAGAAATGAGAGGAAGATTCTTTTTAATGTGGAGGTTATCACTCCAATGGAAAGATCTAAGTACTTTTTGGATGTCATCTACTGCAACCTTAGGAATTTTTGAAAAACATCATATAAATGGGGATTGCATTAAGGACTAGTTTGAGGAGTGCTAGATTCCTTTCCATTGTGATTCACTTTTCTTTCCAAGACGATACTTTCTTGACAATTAAGGAGTAATTATTTTTCCAAAATTCCTTTTAAGTTTTCCTTGAGAATAGGGGTATATCTAAATATTTATTGGGGAGGGTATATAAAGAAAACCAAAATATGGAGGAGATTATATTCCTAACTTTGGGAGGAACATTTTGAAAAAGGATCTTTGACTTAGCTTCATTCATAGCTTGTCCTTTAATGAAATACAATAATTTATTATGACTATTTGGATAGAAGACGCTTATTGGTAGTATTAATTATAAATAATATTTTTTAATTATAAGTTTAAATTTTATTTATTTTTAATAAAAAATTACTGTAATTTTAAAAATATTTTTTGTGATGAATATTCAATATTAGTGAAATAAAGAAAATTGTTGCTCTATGTTTTAGGAGATAGAATGACCAATTTCCTACAAATTTGACTTAATAAGGTGTCCTAGGGTTTGAATAAAGACTAAAAGGGGGTTCACCACCAAGCAAGGGCTTGGAAAGATAAGAAATGTAAATGATATGCAAAACTTAAGTAAATGAACTCAAATTAGAATAGTAAACTAAGAAAGTATAGAGGTGCACCTGGAAACTAAAGAGGCTTGAATGAGGGTCTGAAATCTTGAAAATACTAATTGTTGAAGCACACTAGGACTCATATGCTAGTAGAGGCAATTTAGTCCCAAACTAGGGTTTCTAGGTAGAAACTAGAATCTCTTAGTAACTAATCTTGGTCTCCTAAAATATAGAAAAAGGCAATACTAGGACTCATACACCCAAGGTGGTGATTTAGTCTCAATATTAGGGTTTGGCTCAAATTTTGGTATTCTCTGGTGGTCTCTTGTAGCTTTTATCCTGACAGATCTCTGAGTCTGAAACACCGAATTGCAACCTATAGGTGACTTTCTATTAATATTATAACCTTGTGACAACTTGAAAACTTTCTTCAATCTTGTAACTTAGTCTTCAAAGGATATTCAAGCCCAAAAGCATCTAGATCTGCAATCACACATGTAGAGAGAGAGGAAAACATGATTTTTAGAGAATAGTGGTTTGCCTTGGTCAAGCCTCATTTAGGTAATTAAACCTTATGATGAAACATTGAAACATGAAACATGAACAATGATACCTTGAATTATGCCTTGGAATGTAAATCTACAATCTAACATGAAGTTTCCATAAAGAATGTAAATCTTGATCTTGAGAGCTATATCACAACACTAGCTCAACAACATGGTTGATGACTTATGCCTTTGACATGATGATGGATCTTGAATTGTTGCAACAAATGATGATGAAATATTTTCTTGAATCATTTAGAAATTCTCTTGCATACTCTATGATGCTTTTGTGAAGTCGTAGGATTCTTGAATCTTAATTTCTAGATGAAATAATGATTTGAAAGGTCTTGTTTATATAGGCATTCTATCTACCTTATCATTTATTAGATCCCAAATGCCAACATTCATAAAATTTGAATCCAAAACTCCAATTCCCTACCCAAAACCGTAAAAAGGGGCCAAATCAGACTCATACTCCCAAGGTGGAATATACATCCCCTCTAGGTGGGACTCATACACCCAAGGTGGCTTATGGGTCCCACCAGGGTTTTTTGGGTAGAGGAAATGTTGGGGGGTTAATATATTAAGTGTATTTGTTGACTATGTTAGGATCTCAATTGAAATAATTACAAGAATACATAATAAAGGGTCTTAGGGGCCTATTAATGATGATATGAAGGTCATAAATGCAAGAGGGCCAGAAACTTAATATGAAGGTGTAAATAAATACACTTTACAAGACTAAATTATGGAAAAATTGGGTCTATTTAGCTTAAAAACACCCTAAACCCCTAATGTGAAGGTGTAAAACACATTACAACACTTGATTAAGGAAACATTAAGTTCATTTTAATGTTAATCATTTCCAAATTAAGTGTGAAAATGTAAAGGGATACATTTTTCTACACTACATTTAGCCCCCACTTTAGTGAGAGGAGGAACTTGCTTCAAACTCACACTAAAGTAGGTATTAAAGAGGGATCCAAGAGTACCAATGTGGATGGCCTAAGATAATAGAGATCAAAGGAGGTGTTCAAGCCCTAAGGATCCAAGATCCAACGTCAAAACCAACATTAGCACAAAGGACACACACAAGGTGTATGATATGCAACAAAATAAGATACACAAACATGCAATGTCACAAACATAAAGACAAAAGAAAAATAAATAAAAGGTGGATCTCGACCATTTTTCCCATACATTATGGATCAAATATAATCTTGTTTGTCCAAAAATGCATGCTCACTCTAAGGCAACAAAACTTCAAGCTATCCGCTAGGTGAGTATCCAAAAAGGATGGCTTGTGCAACTGGAACACGTTATATCCACTATGGAAACCAAATGCACAATCACAAGGGCTAGTGGAACCTTAGGTCATGCACTAGGTGAGCCCCTAGAGAGGTGAGGAACATATGCACATAGTCAATATGCACTCACACACAAGAGAAGGTGGCTATATAAAATTCATTCCTAATTCCAACTCCCATATGCACAACCATACCAAAGTTATACCTCCCAATAAATTTGATAAGGCACCACACAACAATGAAATTTGAGCTTCATGAGGTAAGCAAATCTTCATATTCTTGAAACCCATGAACAAGTAATATGGATCCATAGGCAAGCAAGGTGTATTATGTAAGGTGGCCATATAACATATTTTCTAAATGTAAAATAGTGTAAAGTGTGCTCAAAGGGATTTTTGTTAGTTCATGTAAGGTCCCTTCTTAGGGATCATCATTCTTAATGTATCCAAGAGAGGAAAATTCAAAGAAATATCATGCTCTTAGAGGATATCAAACCCAATGACACCACCAAGAAATGGATGCAACACACAAATAAAGAAAAATGGACAGTGAAACATGAGTGTCAATGTATGCCCCCACTTTAAAGAGGTTGCTAGTAATACCATTGATGTTAGAAATTGCTTTAATGTAGAAGACATGAGAGGTTATTTGGAAATCCCTATTCCAAGTCATATGTTTTTGAATACTAAATCATGGAGAAGGGGTTGCCCCAAAAATTTAGTACGTCACATGTGATTCAACTTAAGGCATGTTGTCCATATCCCAAGCTTTCTCTTATATATACATGAAAGGAAGAAAAATAGACAAAAGAGACAATGAAAAGTGTCATACAAGGACAAGGCTACCTAACCCCTTGCCCCAACTTAGTGTAGAACAAGGATGAGCCGAGGTGATAGATGAGTAGCATGAAAATTAGTATTGACAATTAGACAAGTGAAGTGCTTCAACACAAGGAAGAGCACCATAATCCTTAATATGTTGAATTTTGTTATCCAAAGCCTTACATTCATTAGTCTAATGACCATGAACTCTATGATATGCACAAATTGATCAAAAGTAGAAGTTGTTGCTTTATTTTGAAATAAAGATATCTCTTTGCTTAGTACAAGGTGTCATACTTACATAGGACTCTTTAGATTGGGAGATTTGGTTCTCTCCTTGAAAGGAGGGTGTAAAATCTAACAAAGTCCAATCATTAGTGTTTTGCATGATGGTATTGATATTAATCAAATATTTCTCTATTTGTTTAATTTCTTTCAAAGGACAAAAACCAAGATCACTAGTGTCTATCAGTTCGGGATGAACTAATGTTAAAGTTGGCTTAGAGGAATCTTTTGTAATAGTGTTGACATTAATGGAAGGATTGTTTGTTTCATTTTAGGGACAATATCCAATACCACTAGTCATTTCTTACATGTTAGGCTCTATAGGGACACATATACTTTGTTCTATAGCACCACATCCTTTTTCACTACTTCAAAGTTGTTTCATAAATTCATAACCTTTTCCATAAAGCTTCTTCATTTATTTTGGAGTTGGTGGTTGTTTATAATCAGCTTCATAATTTTTTTTTTTATTAATTTTCTTCTTCTTCTAAATTTTTTGAGGTGGATGCTTTCAAAGGGTCTTCCAAATTCTGTTTTGACATTACTTGTTTTTCTTTTTCCTTTTCAAAGTCTTTGTTTATTGTCTTGTATTCTCCCATGAATGTAGGTGTGAAATCTAATGATCCCAAATCATCTAGTGATACCATTGTGAAGGGTTTAGGACATCTATCTTTTTTTTCTTCTTGCATGGGTTCTACTTGTGTAGTTGGTGTCAATGTTTTCAAAGGATTTTCTTTGCCTTTCTCAATGTTCAAACAACTATTTGGTTTAGGTTCAGCTTTGGGTATGTACACTTTGTTGTTGTATACATACTTCATTATACAATGAAGATTAGAGGGCACCTCATTCATTGCATAAATCCATGGTCTTCCTAAGAAAATATTATATGAATGTGAGGCATAACATGAATCAATGTTTCTAATGTGGCCTTTCTAGCTGTAATAAGAAAAGTGATCACACCAAATGGTCATTTTCACATGCTATCAAACCCACTAATAGATAAAGAGGCAGGTTGAATTCTTGATTTATCCATGCAAAGTCTATCCAAAAGGGTTACACTACAAAAATTAAGATATGAGCTATTATCAACAAGGGCTTGCTTTATGCCTGTTCTATTGTGTTGAATTATTGCCATGAGAGCATGATTTTGTTTTTACACTTACAAAGGACGAAGCTCACTGTGGTGGAAAACAATTTCAACATTCATTCCTTGAATCATGACTGCTACATCATTTGGTTGGGCATTAGAAGGGATAGGAACTTGTTGTAAAGCACTTTGAATATGTTTTTGATAATGAGGGGAGGCTTAAATAAGATCCCATAAGGATATCTTAGCAGGAGTATTTTGTAGTTATTCAACAAGATCATACTCTTTTCCACTATGTAAAGGAAAACGAGGGGGACCAAGCAAGATAGGGTTGGGTAGTGGGAGGGATGTTGAAGGTGTTTTTATTGGCTACCAATTGTTTCTAGTGTTGTATGTATGAGAAATTTTATTATAACTTAGTTATTACAAAACATTATTCTTAGGTGGTTCAAGGATAAGGACTGATTTGTTTTGAGTTTGAGGTTGGTTTGAGGGTTGGTGAAGGATAAGTTAAAGTTTTTTTTGAGTTTATGGTCATTAGAGGATTCTTAGGATGTCCCATAGGGTATTTAGGAGGTCCAATAATCAAGGAGGGTCTAACAGACACTTGTGCATTCATAACCTTAGCAGTTTTGGTTGTTTCTAATGAAGGGCCTGAGTCTAGTGTCATCTTTTCACCATCATCTAAGGAAGTCACATCACTATTGTTTGAAAGACGTGTTAATTATCTCATTTTATTCCACCATGATATCTTCCCTAGTAGGAGAGCTTTCACGAGAACTAAAGACTAGGTGTTTATGACATTCAAAGATTGGTTCTTCTAAAATGACTACATCACAAGTAAGGGAGTTATCAATGGTTATATTTTATTTCTTATCAATGATGCAATTCTCTTGTTCAATAATATTTTCCCTAGGGGAAGAGAGACACATAAAATTCTCATGACTCTCATTTGTTTGTGAAATGAAGAAAATTGTGGGAGGATTTGTTTTGCTTCTAGGGTTTTGAACCTAAAAGGAGAAAGACCAATTTTCAACATTTCACTCAAGAAAAAACACTTGAGATTTAAATGAAAATAAGATTGAAATATTGCAAAGGGATCACTCTAGGGATTGAATGATAACTAATGGCTAAGCTTCACCACCAAGTGTAAACTTGGAAAAGACAATGAATTGGAAAACACTGTGTGATGTGAAAACTTGAACTAAATGACTTGAAAATGCAAGAAAATAAAACAGAAAACTATAAAACTATAAGTGTGCACCTAGAAACTTTCAAGAGATGGAATGGAACTCTAAAATCCTAAAAAATGTTTATTTTAAACTTGGTGGAACTCATTCGCCATTCGAGGAAAATTAGTCCTAATTCTGGAAAACTATGTTGGAGGATGTTTCATCCAAATGGGTATCCAAATCTACAAACCACTCTTGGTGAATGATTCTAGTTTGTCTTTTTTGGAAATTCAAAGTTCTGATTTGCACTTCTCAGTATGCTCTTTTTGTTCCTCTAGGTGTCCAAATTTGAAACCTTGATTTTTTGAGGCTATAGTGACATTTTGTGAAGATTTTACTTTGCAAGTGGGGAGATTGCTCCAACAAGTTTGAAACCTATTCTTCAATCATCTCCAAGCCTTAGATTTGTAATCACATAAAGAAAGATAAAAAAATTTTGATTGTTAGGGAGTAGGAGTTTTCCCTGGTCAAACCCCATTTAGGTACAATTAAACCAAATGATGAAAAAGGATAATAGAGCATGAACATGAGATAATGTAATTAGAATATTTCCATGATGATGGATCTTGAATTGCTACAACAATTGATAAAGAATATGCCCTTGAATTCCTTAGAATTGATCTTGAAAACTATCTTGATGACCTTGTGAAGACTTGAGGTGCTTAACTCTTGCTTGCTTGACTTGATGGCATGAATGCATGATGCTTTGATGAAATGAGGATTTGAAGGA
Source organism: Sequoia sempervirens (assembly GCA_007258455.2). Classification (NCBI taxonomy): domain Eukaryota; kingdom Viridiplantae; phylum Streptophyta; class Pinopsida; order Cupressales; family Cupressaceae; genus Sequoia; species Sequoia sempervirens. The sequence continues at coordinate 317,098,469 of VDFB02193867.1, forward strand.
ATTCTTATATAGGAAATCCACTCACATGACTATTAATTGGATCCCCAAGGCCAACGTTGAAGAAATTTAAATTAAAAACCCACTTTTTCCCATTGAGGCCTCAAAAATAGCTCAAATGGGACTCATTCACCATCCTAGGTGAATGAGTCCCACTTGGATGGGATTTATTCACCCAAGGTGGAAAATGGATCCCATAGGGGCTATTTTGCTAGCTGGGATGTCAGGGAGTGAAGAAATCATATTTATAGGTTGATTTTGTGAGGTATTTGATTAAAATATGCATTGGAATGCACAATATGTGGTTGTAGGGGCCTAATAATGACAATGTAAAGGTTATAAATGTAAGAGGGCCCAAAATACAATTTGAAAGTGTAAATAAATGCACTTTACAACACTAAATTAAGGTAAAATTGAGTTCATTTAGCTTAGAAGGGCCTTAAATCCCATTTGAATGTGTAGAACACATTACAACACTAGATTAGGTCCATTAGATTTACAAGCCTCCCAAATTTAATGTGAAGATGTAAATAAATACATTTTACAACATTAAATTAGGGAAAAGTTAAGTTAATTTAGCTTAAGAGGGGCCCAAGACCTAATGTGGATGTGTAAAACATCTCACAACACTAGAACAAGGAAAAATTAAGTCCAATTTATCATTAATTATTCCCATATCAAGCAAGGGACATGTTTTTCTACACTACATTTAGCCCCTACTTTAGTGAGAGGATGAACTTGCTTCAAAATCACAATAAATTAGACATTCAAGAGGGGTCCAATCATACCAATGTAGATGGTCTAGGATAACAAAGATGAAGGAGATGATCAAGCCCCTAGGATCCAAGATCCTAAGTCAAATCGACATAAGCACAAAAGGATGCACACAAGGTGAATGATTTGCAGAAAAACAAGATATGTGATCATGAAATGGAAATAACTAGAAGAAAGAGAGTTACAAATGAGAAAAAATAAAAAGGTGGATCAAGCTTCAACCATTTGTCCAACATGATGTGGATTGGATCTAGGTTGTTTGTCAAAAAATGCATACTCACTTTGAGGTAATGGAACTCTTGGTTGTCTATTGGGTGAGTTATCCAAGAAGGTGAGACACATACAACCAATATTTGCTCACACACACACAAGTAGATATGGGGAAATTCATGTCTCAGATTGGGCTTCCCACTCAAACCACACCAAAGTTATACCTCTTGATAACTTTGATAAGGTGCCACACAAAAATGATCTTTGAGCTCTATGAGGCAAGGAAAACTTTGTATACTAGAAACTCATAGACATTGGAAATGAAAAATAGTGTAAGGTATGTTCAAAGGAATTTTTCTTAGTTTGTGCAAGGTCTCTTCTTAGGGAACATCGTGCCTAATGTATCCAAGAGAGGAAAATTCAAGGAAATATCACACTCTCAAAGGAAATCAAACCAAATGACACCAACAAGAAAGGAACGCATTGTGGGAAGAAAGAAAATTGCACAATGAAATATGAGTGTCAATGTATGCCCCCACTTTAAAGTGGTTTCTAACACCATTACTATGAGAAATTGCTTTAAAGTAGAAGAATAGATGAGAGCTTATTTAGAAAGTCCTATGCCAAGTCATATGTTTCTGATAAGAAACATCGTGAATAAGGTAGTATGTCACATGCAAGCCAACTTAAGTAATGTCGTCCACATCCCAAGCTTGCTTGTATATGTCCATGAAAGTTGGTAAACTAGCCAAAAGATACAATGACAAGTGGCATACGAGGACAAGAATAACTAATCCCTTTCCCCCACTCAGTGCAAGACAAGGGTGAGACAAATAGGATAAAAGTAAGTATTAGTTAGATGAATTAGGTGCTTCAACACAAGGAAGACCACCACACTCCTGAAGATGTTTAATTTTTTTACACTTTTAAATCCTTATATTCATTAGTGGCATGACCATGAACTCTATGATATGCACAAAATGAAGTCTTGTAATAAATTTTCTTTCGTGTGTTGACTTTCTCTTTGTGGTATATTGTCCTTGATGACAAAATTTATTGGTGATTGGAATTATGATACTTCCAGTGCTCTTTGTATTCAGTTCTGTATATTCAGTATTTTGTGGACCATGCTTTGGATTGATGCATTTGGGTGCATCTTTTTATCATATATTGGGGTACTGATAATGTTGAGCTTCATGTGCAGATAAAAGTTAGTTTTCCTATTTAGGTGGCATTGGTTTTTAGGTGATATTATGGAGTAGTTGATTTCATTTTGATAGATTGGCACTTCTTTATTGCACAATAGACCTATATTATTTCAATTTTTCATTATTAGGTTGATCATGAAAGCATTGATAGGATTCATTTGATTATGTCTTCATGGAATTCAATTGATGATCTTCATGGTTGTCTCATAATTCTCTGATGTCCATGGTTATGATATATTATTTGGTACATGACATATTGGGTCAGAATTCTATTAATGCTCTCCTTTTCATTTGGCATCATTGGTATATGAGGTTACTATACACTCTTCAGTGGATCTTATCATTTCATATCTTCATGGCCAATTATTTTGGTGCATATGTTTTACTTGCTCATGAGGTGGAGATTATCAAGTGTAAGATATTTATAGTGATTCATAATATATGTATTGTGATTAGATATCATTTCATTGTTACTTTACAATGTATCTCATCTTACATATTGATTATTTGTATTTGGCTGGTCATCGGGTTTTATATGACCTTGGCCTAAATGATAAATCAGCCTTTTATTAAATTTTAAAATAAAATCCATTAAAACGGTTGTTGGTTATCATTGTTACTTATTGACCACAACATATGTATTCACCTTGGGCATACCATACTATTATCAAGCTTTTATATTGTTTTCACCAAGTATATCATTGGTTTTTCTAAGGTTATCATCGGCCTTATTATATTTGTAAGGTAGTTGACTCTACATTACATGGAAATATTATTAGCTTTATAGACAACCATAATTGTGTTTTTGTTAATGATTGTTGTTAGACTTAAAGTCATCATTATGTTGGTTAATGATGGATCGAACTTCAAATAATATCTAAGATGAAAAAGGGTAGTTTGAAGTTACGTTGAAAGCTAGGGCAAGTTCATTATGTTTGTTTGGTTATTACTTTGAAGAAGTTGCAACACTGCCATGGAGGATAGAATGTCACAATGTACAACTGGTGCATGAGCTGAAAGATGGAAGAGTTTTAGAAAGATCATTATGAAGATTTTACATAGTCAAATGGTAATGTTCTGGCTGCCATGATAGGTATCAGTTTTTTAGTTTGAAATATTTTTTTTGTCATTTGAAAATATAACTGATTTTGTGGTTAAGACTTTGCTAGAGACTAGGAATTTGTTAAAGTTTGGTTATAGTTTTGATTAATCTTAGATTAAACCCAAGGATTTCATTAATCCAATTATATTCATTGACATATTGTTGTTTTTTTGTGGTTATACTTAAAAACCCTTGATGGGTATCATGATTACAAACAACATTGTTCATAAAAACCCTAGTTATTGGATACAAGTTTTGAAATGAATAAATGTTCATAAATCATTGTATAAATTGTTTGAAAAATCATGACACAGTGATGAGAAGATATATTCTGAACATTATATAGATTAATATTGTGATATCATTCTGTAAAGAAGAGAAGAGGGGTTTATTATGTTTTCATCTCTGGTTGTATTACAAAGATTATTTTGAATTGGGCATTATTGCAAAATCATTTTGTATCCTACTGTAATTGTATAACTGCAGAGAGTTATTGAAATTATAAGTTTCTAATGGGTTGCAATGCCTTGAATTTTTTATGAAGTTGTTGCTTTAGAAAGATTATGGGAGTTGGTGCTCCTTTGAATGAATAAAGGGATCAATTTGCGAGTGATTTTTTATACCCCAAGAGGGTTTTTCCACTCAGGAAATCTTTGTGTTATGTGATGTTATTTTTGTCTCTCATTTTGTTTCAAGTTAATGTGGTTAATTAGTCATTTCTATGATACTTTTAGTTTCTTTAAAAGACAAGTTAAGTTTGTTTAAAAACCTTTCTAAAGCAAGTTAAACCTGCATTGTGTAAAGTTGAAGTCTTGTTTCAAAAAGCATAAATAAGGTTGTTCACAATTTGATGGAACAATGCTACATGATATTTTTAATATGAGTTGGTCCTCTTGCATATCTTTCTACAAATTTTAAGTGTTCATGTGTTTGGTTGAATCTACCACATTGTTTCAAGGTCAAAATTTTAAGTTGTGCATTCAAATCCAAGAGTTTAAAAATTATATCACTTTGATTCACCCCCACCCCTCTTAGAGTGAATCCACTTCCAACAAGTGGTATCAGAGCACAGGGTGCTACATTAGGTTTCATACCTAGGATTTTGTTATTGGAAGTATGTTTGGTTTAAGGAATTTTGGTGTTGTAGTGTTGTGTCTGATATGGAAAAAGGGAGAAGGAATAAGGGAAAAATAAATTCACAACAAAACATTAGCAATCAAGTTGTGTTTGAACCTAGTGTAAGAAGTAATGAAGAAATTATCATTAACAACAACTCAGAAATGATACAACATACTATACATAGAATACCTCAATTTGAGGGTATCAACTTTAATTTGTGGAAGTGTTAGATGGAAACTTATTTGTCCTCCTTAGGGTTTGATGTGTGTAAAATAGTAGAGAGAGGTTGCACTGTGTCTGTAACATCTCCCTCCACCCATGAGGAAAAGATAGTTCTTGAATCCAATACTAAGGCTCTAGATGTTATTTTCAATATTCTGCCAAATGACACTATTGCTAAAGTTATGCACTACAAAGATGCAAAGGAAGTTTGGGATAGATTGATTGAAATATATTAGGATGGTGAAAATGCAAAGATGCACTACAAAGATGAAAAGATGCAAAGGAAGAAAATCTATTTGAGTCTAAATCTCTATAGATTATAGATGAACATTCAAATGGCCAAGAAAATAATGAAATAGATCAATTTTTGGATGAAGTAAATTCTGAACAAGAATTAGATGAGCAAGAAAGTGAGCTTGATTTGGAAGGTGAACTTCTTAGTGCTTTAGACACAATTAAACAAATTAAAAGAGAGAACATGATTCTAAAGAAGCAAATTCAACAAGAAAAGGATATCAAAGATAAGGTATGCCTGGATCTTATAGAAGCAACAATCCAAGTTGAAGAAGCTAGAAATATTGAGGAAGTTTTCAAAGATAAACTTAAAGAGAAAGAACAGTGCATAGAAAATATTGAGTTGCAAGTAGTTTTACTAATGAACATTGGTAAAGAATCTAAGCAATTAAGTGATGAAAACATTAGTGAGAGTGGCTCCATGCCTTTGGATAAAATTATTGAAACATAGAAGACTCCAAGTGACAAAACTGGTCTAGGCTTAGAGGAAGGACAATGTTCTAAGACACTTAGTACAAAGAAAAATTTAAACTTTCATGATGTTTATTTTGAAACTACAGGAAATAAAAGAGGAAGGAATAGAATGCACAAGTTGTCAGGATCTTACTCTACCTAGCAAGGTAAGTTGATGAAGTATTATTATTCTTTTTCAAGTTATTGTTACTCATGTTTTGAGTATGACCACAGAGCATCTGAATGTTTGTCTAAAATAAAGAAAAGTGATAAGTGAAGGAATTGTGATAATATCACATGCTCCGAATGTAGTTAATCAGGTCATATTACAATAAATTGTAATAAGGGTGACATAAGATATTAGAAGTCTTTGGTTTTATGTTATAGATGTAATGGATTTGGGCATAAAGAGATTTTTTGTAGGAGTCAATGGGAGAAAGCATCTAGAAGCAATAAAGAGTTTGGAGAAAGAAGCAAAAGCAAGAAAATATGCTTGTGCTTGATGCACAAGAGACACTGTTGAATGCATAATTAGACCAAGAGGTCAAAGGGGAACAGTAAATGCATCATCTTACAAACCCCAAGATAATAACTTTGAGATTAAATGTATAGAGTATCTACAAAATTTCATAGGACAGTGGCATTATCTAATGCATAAGCTTGACATGTGAGTTAGGTGTCCAGGTAGACTAAATACTTGTTTGCACTTTGTCATAACAAGTAACATGGAAGTATAGAGATTAAATAATTCTATGTAAAGGTTAAAAAAAAATGATAATAAGGGAAATCTTGTTGATACACTCATATGTCTACAACAAACATTAACAATGTAGACAAGATAGAGCTAAAATGTGTGACTATGATAATCTATTGTGTTAAAATCAGTGGCATCCACCAAAGTATAAAGGAAGGGGGATTATTGTCAAAATGTTGTAAGTTGCAAGTATCCTAGTAGAAATGAAGTGAAGATGTGGTTCAGTGGTCTATTAAAATCTTTTCCACAATGGATATGTACAATTTATTCAAATAGACTAAAGATAGTGAGTGTGAAAGAAAACATCTATGCAGTGTTTAGAGATGAGAATAGTGTATTATGTACACAATAAAACAAGGAAAAATGAAATAGTCTTCAAAGCATTTTTTTTCAACAGTTCATGTTTGTCTTGAATGTTGAATAGTTGATAGGTCATTCAAGGTGTTTGTTAAGTGACAGTTGATACAATGATATTGGTGTAATCTCTAATGACATTTCATTCTTGTTAATTGATGAATGGTGTAGACCTTTATAATGTTGCAGTGATAGAGTAGAATTGGCATCTTTTTCACACATATTTGACAAAGTTTTGATAGTCTTAATGGTGTTCTTTCAAGGTGCTTTCATGGTCAAAGGACAATATCTTATCAGTACAAGACAATGTTTTTCAAACTACTGTTGGTTTTAGCCAATTTCACTGCTTTGTTGCACAAGTTTTCTTTGTTGTCATGAATCATAAGGTGAAGATTATTGTTGCAATTTCATGGTAACACAATTCTACAGTGTTACATTCTTGCTCTGGAAAGTTCCTCTTTTGGCATTTCATTTGTAAAGAATTAGGAGCTTCATTTTGTAATTGATAAGGTGCATGCAATGATATCTATTTATCCATATAATTAACACAAGGAGATACAACAACATTACTTGTGTATAAAGAGGAAATAATGCTTTATTTTTCTAGTATCCATACTCAAGGATAGTTGACTTTGATTTAAATTTTTGGAAATGGCTCTTTGACAAATTGCTTGGTTAGCGGCAGTAGAGTGGAAGAGATTTTCACGCTTATATTTGTGCTACAGTTTGGCATTAATATTTGTTTCATTGTATTATCTTGATTAAAAAATTGATATTAGACTTGGTTGTGTTGGAAAATATGTTTGGATCATGACCACAATATGATGTCAAATATGCTTTCAAGTTTTTTTTTTTTTTTATGTTACAATGAAGAATGCCCATTCATATTCTTGGATAATGTGAAGTAAATTCAACTAGCTAGAAAGTCTTATTTTCTTATTTGTTTAGTGCTATTTCAGTTTGGAGTGATCTGTTTGGTGATCAATGAATTACCATATCATGTCATTATTTATCTTGCACTCTAAAAGGGGTAGTAAAAGCCTTAAAGGACAAAACAATTCTTAGCAAGTCTCTTCATACATTTGAAATTTTGTAGAACATCAGGTTACTAATCAGTTAGTTATATTTATGATGTGCTTTTTTTTAGGACTGATTATTTTGATAGAAGACAAGATCTATTCCAATTGGCCCACATACATATTTGAATCTAAATAAGTCTTTAAAAAGCTCAGATCTATATTGGGAGTTGTCTCTCAATCATTACTTGCTCAAACAGATCATTGATTTAGGGGGAGATTTTCAAGTCTCTAAGCAGCTTCTTGTTGCTTCTCATGGTTTTATTTGCTACTTCATTGCTACATCTACAACTATTTCAATTTTTTTTGGTATTTCATAGGTTCTCCTTTGTCCTTGAGACAAAAAGGGGGAGAAAAATGAGTATTCATTAGTAGATTGGTATCTTTTGGTTTGGCATTGATGTGATTTGATTGGAAAGTTCAATTTAGGTAGTTTCATCAGATGGTTTATGGTTTTAGATGGTTTTTTCCATCAAGGACAAAGGGGGAGTTTGTTGACTTTCTCTTTGTGGTATATTGTCCTTGATGACAAAACTGATTGGTGATTGGCATTATGATACTTGGTGCTCTTTGTATTCAATTTGGAATATTCAGTATTTTGTGGACCATGCTTTGGATTGATGCATTTGGGTGCATTTTTTTATCATATATTGTGGTACTGATCATGTTGAACTTCATGTGCAAATAAAAGTTAGTTTTCCTATTTAGGTGGCATTGGTTTTTAAGTGATATCATGGAACAATTGATTTCATTTTGATAGATTGGCACTTCTTTATTACACAATAGGTATATTATTGCAATTGTTCATTATCAGGTTGATCATGAAAACATTGACATGATTCATTTGATCATGTCTTCATGGTATTCAATTGATTATCTTCATGGTTGTCTCATAATTCTTTGGTGTCCACAATTATGATACATTATTTGGTACATGACATATTATGTCAGAATTCTATTAATTCTCTCCTTTTCATTTGGGTTTGATATTTTATTTGGCATCATTGGTATATGAGGTTACTATACACTCTTCTGTGGATCTTATCATTTCATATCTTCATGGCCAAATTATTTTGGTGCATATTTTTCACTTGCTCGTGAGGTGGAGATTATTGTGTAAGATGTTTATATTGATACACACTATATATATTGTGATCATATATAATTTCCTTGTTACTTTACAATGTAACTCATCTTATAGATTGATTATTTGTATTTGGCTAGTCATCAGGCTTTATATCACCTCGGCCTAAATGATAAATCAACCTTTTATTAAAGTTTAAAATAAAATCCATTTAAATGGTTGTTGGTTATCATTGTTACTTGTTGACCAAAACATATGTATCAACTTTGGGAATACCATACTATTATCAAGGTTAGTGTTGTTTTCACTAAATATATCACTAGTCTTTCTAAGGTTATCATCAACATTATTATATTTGTAAGGTAGTTGACTCTACATTACATGGCAGTATTATTAGCTTTATAGACAACCATCATTATGTTTAAATTGCTAATGATTTTTGGTAGACTTAAAGTCATCATTATGTTGGCTAATGATGGATCAAACTTCAAATAATATCAAAGATGAAAAAGGGTAGTCTAAAGTTAGGTTGAAAGCTAGGGTAAGTTCATTATGTTTGTTTGGTAATTACTCTGAAGAAGTTACAACACCGCCATGGAGGATAGAAAGTCACAGTGTACAGTTGGTGCTCGAGCTGAAAGCTGGAAGAGTTTTAGAAAGATTGTTATGCATATTTTACATAGTTAGATGGTATTTTTTTGGCCACCATGACAAGTATTAGTTTTTCAATTGAAAATATAACTGATTTTGTGGTCAAGATTTTTCTAGAGACTAGGAATTTGTTAAATTTTGGTTAATTTTTTTATTAATCTGAGATTACACTCAAGGGTTTCATTACTCCAATGATATTCATTAACATGTTTTTATGTGGTTATACTTTAAAACCCTTGATGGTTATCATGATTAAAAACATCATTCATAAAAACCCTAGTTATTGGATAATGGTTTTGAAAGAAATAACTATTTGTAAATTATTGTATAAATTGTTCAAAAAATCAGTTGACATAGTGATGAGAAGATATAGTCTTAACAGTATATTGATTAACATTGTGATATCATTTTATAAAGAAGAGAAGAGGGGTTTATTATGTTTTCATCTCTGGTTGTATTACAAAGATTATTTTGAATTGGGCATTATTGCAAAATCATTTTGTATCCTATTGTAATTTTATAACTGCAAAGATTTATTGTAGTTATAAGGTTCTAATGGGTTGCAATGCCTTGAATGTTTGATGAAGTTGGTGCTTCAAAAATATTATGGGAGTTGGTGCTCTACATTGTAAGAGAGTTGGTGCTCATTTGAATGAATAAAGGGATTAGTTTGTGAGTGGTTTTTTATACCCCAAGAGGGTTTTTCTACTTAGGAAATCTTTGTGTTATGTGATGTTATTTTTGTCTCTCATTCTATTTCAAGTTAATGTGCTTAATTAGTCATGGATCTAATACTTTTAGTTTTTTTAAAAGACAAGTTTGTTTGAAAACCGTCCTAAAGCAAGTTAAACTTGCATTGTGTAGAGTTAAAGTCGTGTTTCAAAAAGCATAAATAAGGTTGCTCACAATTTGATGGAACAATGCTACATGATTCTTTTAATATGAGTTGGTTCTCTTGCATATCTTTCTGCAAAGTTTAAGTGTCCATGTGTTTGGTTAAATCTACCACATTGTTCAAGGTCGAAAACTTAAGTTGTGCATTCAAATACAAGAGTTTAAAAATTATCACTCTAATTCACCCCCCCTCTCAGAGTGAATCCACTTCCAACATCGTGTTCTTGGAGGAAGGGATATCAAGTGATCTTGGAGGAGTCTTGACAAGTTAACCTCTTGATCAATAGAAGATGTTCCTTCATTACGTGGAAAAGATATATGTTGTTTAGTGTATATGCATAAAATTGGTCATGTCTAATTAATTCTGTCAATTAATTAAATATTTATTATTTAATTAATCTCTCTAAAAGTCCTCTACATATGATTAAATTTAATTAATTTAATTATATTGTTCATTCACTTTATTCTTCCACCATTATTAAATAAATACCCTTTATTTATTTTAATTAATTATCACTTTTTGAATTTAATTAAGTCTTTTGATTTAATTAAATTTAAATATTTCCTTTCTCCTACTCAAATCTTTCTTCTAATTAATTAAATATTTTATTTAATTAATTTCATTTACATGTCATTTCCTAAAAATTTAATTAAATATCTTTATTTAATTAAATGCGCTTCAGATCTTTTCAAATCATAATTAAATATTTTATTTAATTATGAAATCTTTTATTATTCTTCAAATCTTAATCAAATATTTTATCTAATTAAGAAAAAATTTCATGTCACCAATAAATAAATAATTAAATTTATAATTCATTATTTATCTTCAAAATCTTTCCAAAATCTCACAAAAAGAGGATTTTTAAAATTCATCTTTATCATCTCATCTTATCTCTTCTACGAAAAAGGAAACAAATCTTGCTTTTTGGTTTTCTTCTATTTTTCTCTCCAGACTTATCCATCTTTGACTATTTGATCTGTTAGGAATTTTCACAACTGCTGATCACATCAACCAATCATAATCTTTCAAAAACTCTATAAATACCTCTGTGAATCCAAGCATTGGTTACACACATAGACAGACACTGGCATACATGCACCATTGGCTATAAGTTGCATTCTAGCATTCTAGCATTTCTAGTACCTTAGCATTGTCATTATTATCTTTAGCTTTCATAATTTTGTAATCTTTCATTCTAGCAATCATGTCTAGTTTAAGCATGCATTCATCTTCAAATTTTGTTCTCTAGGAAGACCATTTGTTGAGCCTAGCACACAATCTGAGAGCAAGTTGGAATCAACAAAACACCGGAGATAGAGGATGATAGGACGACATCCAAGACAGAAGACTAAGTTTGAGTTCCTTTTCATTTGATTTTCTGTCTTGATATAATGTCTTATTGGTGTGTTTGATTTATTGTTTTTACATATTGATACACTTAAAAATAGGTCACACATTTATGGTGACCACCGTGAGGCCTTTGCCACAATTTTGACATCTACTTGTGAGTTTCTCGATAGGATTTCATGTTTTGGAATTTAGATTTCTGAAAAAAAATCCCATTTTAGTGCATACGTGGTTTTCTTTAGCACATCCAGGGATTCTAACAATGCTTTTGTAGGTCTTTCAATGCATCTAGGAACTCTTTATATGCATCTAGGGAATAGAACGACGCTTATAGGGAATAGAATGGTGCATACACTCCCCTCACTTAATTAAAATTTTGTAAACAAATTTTTGCATTTATTTTAGCACATTTAGGATTTCTTTTAGTGCATTTAAGGTTTTCTGCAGCACATTAGTTGTCTATTTTAGTGCATTTACTATTCTTTTTATCACTTTTATAGGATCTTTTAGCGCTTATAGGTTGTAACTAAACAAAGTTATGAATCTAACGCCTTCCACAGATAAAGCTTTTTCTTGTTAAAAAGAAGCAACCCTAGGGTAGACACAACAATTAAAAATGAACCATTCCTAGGATAGACATGAAATTTAAAAAGAAACAATCCTAGGATAGTCACCACACATTGATTTTTGTAGTTAAAATGAATCCCATGCTTGTTGTGAAGCAACATCTTCACATAGATTAAATCATTCTCATTTTGGCTCTAAAAAGAACACTGTCCACTTTGTTTGTGGCAATAGGTCTATGCTCTCCCCTTAACTAGGTGATCAAAATATTAGACTTTCCTTTTTCAATTTCTAATTTTTTTATGCTTTATTACATCCTATAGAGAGCTTGGTCTTGTGGGAAAAAGTAATCACCCAAGAGGAACGACCCAAGTGAGTTCAAGCCAAAGCCAGGCTATTCCACCCCACTATAAAATTTAAAGCAAATTTGGGGAAACCCACTTTTTCCGGTAGTGTGCGAGAAAACCATCCCCGAGGCCTTTTTTCTAAAGGTTGGGAGGTCTCCTAAGGGAGTTTATTATTTCCGCACTGAATGGAAACCCTTACTATGATCCTATTGTAGTAGCCAACCATGTTAGTTTTTGAACATCTTAATAATCATAGTGCAAGGGGAGGGAATAATTTTCCCCCAATACATTCACTATATAACTGCAAAGGACTATTTGCTCTAGGGATCCGATATCCACTTCTGTCACTCTAAGACAAAAACATGGGTGCCCCTTTGGGGGTTACACGGCTATATGAGTTGACACAGTTCTAAGATGTGGGTTGTGGTTATTATGATGGCCTACTTGAGTACTAAGAATGAGTTCCTAAATTTTCTGTTATGTGTGAAACCTATGAAAACACTTTTTGACAAACATTTTTGAATATACACTTGATGTTTAGTATAGGGCTTAAAAGCAACTATTTTTCAGAATGTTTGCTATGTTTTCAATCACATTAATTTAGATAGAAGATCATCCAAGATGAACATGCAAAAATCTAGCTGAAATTTTTCAAAATTGTTTAGAAAACAGCTTTGGAAAACTATTTTAGCACATCTAGGGTATATCTTAGTGCATATAAGGTCTATTCCAATGCATTCACTGGTTAGTTTAGTGCATTTAGAACCTGTTTCAGCAAATAGGTTCAATATTTTGTAAACAATTTATGTCACTATCAAAGCATTTTTTTGTAGCACATATAGGACATAGAGTAGCACATCTGAGGTCTTTTGTAGCACATTTGACTATTTCTCTGGCGCATATGACTATTTTTGCAACACATATAGGGTATATAGTAGTGCATTTGTCACTTTTCCAAAAAAATTACATTTGACAGATATGAGTTTGTAACATCGTTGGTCCAATAGCATTTTGACATTTCTCGCATGCTTGGAGAGTGGAAATCAACTAAATTTGGTAGGAAGTTGATTACCAATAAGATCAAGAAAACTAAGAAATATTTAGGTTACAAGGAAACCTTACAACGAAGGAAGTTTTTGTATAAAATTTGAAACATCTTGCTCCATTACCATGAGTTTCTCCATAGGTACCAAGATTTTGCTAGGGGATTTACCAATGAGTACATTGTAGAGCCTTTATATTCATGAGCCTATTTCCAGAGAAGAGCTCTATTACAATGAAACAATCACAATCAACCTCTCAACTTTGATTATCTACCACAACCTTCCATTGAATATCTAACACATCCCAGTCAAACCCTTCAATGAATTTAATTAGGCTATCATTCTTCAATTACAAGGATCAAATCTTAAAAATGCACCTTTCAAACAAGTTTCTAATTATTGATTCAGCTTCCCCAGTAGGATTTTGATATCCTTTATCATTGGAAGCCACAATCAAGAATTAGGAACATATTTTGATCATATCACATGATTTTCATCTTATCAGATCAATACATCATCATTTTTGCACTTATCAAATTGTGATCTAAGTCTAGAGAACATTTTGAAATCATATGCCTATTTTTACAAGATCTCAATACGATAAGCTGAGAGAGGATATTCAACAAGAAGAGCATACCTAAAGAACTCAAGAAGTAGGTGAGAGTAGCAATCCCCTTTATAGTGTGAGTTGCAATCCCCTTTTTAATGACAACATGGGTGAAAGAGAAAAAAATCCATTCCCTTTCAATAGAGGCATGAGCAGAACTTCTATACATGTGATGATGAACGAGATGAACAACATCACCTTAGAGAGGCTGAGCAAGACCCAAAATTTCACAAAGCTTTAGAAAATATCTTAGAGTGCAACAAAGAGAAATATTTACTGTATTTGGTTGAAAAAGGAGCTAAATTGCCTCATGATTTTGATACTAAGAACTTAAATAAAAGTCTTGATGAAACAACTTTGTTTGATATTAGTGCCTTGTCTCAATAGGTTAAGGCACTTCAAGAAAAAATTAAAGACATGGAAGGGGGAACCACAATGAAGACACATGCTCTTGATGACATCTGTCCTTATCCTTTTGACTGGCATCTCAACATGATCCCATTTCCCAAACATTGTGAAATTCCAAAGTTTGATTGTTATAATGGGAAATCGAATCCAATTGATCATATTAGGGACTTCTAAAATATGACTTTAGGGTTTTCTCATGAGGACACATACTTGATGTGTTTGTTCCAAGGAGTCTTGGAGGCTAATCTATGGAATAGCTATCAAAAATTACACCACCTGTCAAGACATTTGAAGAGTTGATTAACGAATTCATATCACAATATTCCTACAATATACAACACCAAATAACTATGATTGATATTTGCAAGGCTAAATAGAAACCTGGTGATCCATTCATTACATTTCTTTAGAGATGGAGAAGATTGTTCGCTAGATACCCACATCATTGTTCCTAGAAAGGAGAAGATCACCACTTTCATAAATAGCTTGGATCAAGAGATGAACTATCATCTTAATCTTCAATGTCATCCCTCTTTTCAGAAATTGATTGAAAATTCTATCACCATTGAAAGTTCCTTGGTCTAGAGAGGGATAATAAAACTTGATAAGGACAATCCTAGCTCATAAAATCACCACAATGACAAATCTAAGTTTTGGACTAACAATAAAAACATGGTGAATGATGGTGTTGTAGATGAAAATCATGTCTTGAACAATCCATTTTTTCTTAGTGATCCAAGTACACCTCACAACTATAACTATAACAATGTCAACTTGGTCACAAATCAGGGAAATAATCCTCCTCCTCTGAGGAATAACATGAATCAAAATTCTACTCCCAATCAATGGAATGCCAACAATCAAGGTTACCATGGAAATAATAACAACAACAATTCCTTAGGAAATCCCTCAAACACAAATCCACAACGATCTTCATTCTTCTCTTGTAGAAGAACTTTTACTCCATTGGGTAAATATTTAGAATCTACCCTTAAAGAGTTGATTGAAAAGAATGTTATCACCCTACCCCCTCAACAAAAATTTGAACATAGTGTGAAGCCTCCATCATGGAATGATGCGTACTATTATGATTATCATCAGTGCAAGGGTCATCAAATGAATAATTGTCAAGCCTTGAAGAATGTAATCCAAGATTTCATAGAATATGACACCATCAAAGTAGAAGGACACCAACAATCAAACAAATACCACCAAGAATTTCGTAA
The DNA here is from genome assembly GCA_007258455.2 of Sequoia sempervirens. Taxonomy (NCBI): domain Eukaryota; kingdom Viridiplantae; phylum Streptophyta; class Pinopsida; order Cupressales; family Cupressaceae; genus Sequoia; species Sequoia sempervirens. The sequence goes on from VDFB02193867.1 coordinate 317,114,207, forward strand.
CCCTTTTTCCAACTATCATAAGGGTGAGTCTTCTAGAAAAAGTGTGAATCATATTAATGATCATATAATCAATCATATCTACACTGACAACGAGTGGGTCAATGTTATAAAAGTTAAGGACATGATGGAATATAGAGAAGTTAATGCAACAATAAGGGAAAAAGCTAAAGTTGTCTTAAATGATGCTTCTTCAAAATACATTGTACCCCCACCTCAACATCAATATGACTTAGTCAACCAACTTCAAAAAACTCGTACTCAGATTTCTATCTTAGAACTCCTGAAGATTTCCCTAGCACACAATGAAATTCTAGAGAAGGCCCTCATTGAAACAACTATATCCACTAATCTAGATGTGGACCAATTTCAAGCCATGGTAGGACACTTATCCTCACCAAAATTCCTCTCATTCTCCAAAAAATATGGTGTTTCCATGACACTTCCCCATAATTCATCGCTATACTTAGAAGTCATGATCCACAAGTTTTGTGTCAGACGCATCCTAATAGATGGAGGTTCTAGTTTGAACATATGTACCATGAAGTTAGTTCAAGCTTTAGGATTTTTTGAGAACTCCATTGATCCTATAAGAAATACTACTATTAAATCCTACAATGATGAGGAAAGAGTGTCCAAGGGTTTAATCATGTTCCCGATCAAAGTGGGACCTATTATCAAGAATACTTTCTATCAAGTGTTAGACCATGATCTTGCATACATCTTGTTGGGTCATCCTTGGATCCAAAAAATGAAAGTTATCCCATCCACATATCATCAATGTCTTAAGTTTCCTTATGATGGACATGAAATTACAATACCAACTGATAATTTGAATAGTCAAACTTGTACCAACATCAAATCTAGTCAAGATATTTTGGTCCCCAACAATTGAGAAGCTCCTACTAGTACTTCTCCCAAAGTTGATACACAAATGAGTCAATTAACCAAAATATTTGACAAGCAACTACGGTTCAAGGACAATGGAGTAGGGGGTTACTCTCTATGTCTTGCTAATCTACCTACATTCCCTTGTTCACATGGAAAACCTTCTATCACACAACAAAAGATATTTGTAGCATCAACATCAACACAACCACCAATAGAGCCAAATACTAAGTTCAATGGACAATTTATCAAAGAAAAATTCCACATGGAAGATTTTGAGGATAAAGAAGTTCTAAGTTGGCTCTATAAAGATGAAGATGAAATAGCTCTCAATTTCAAACTACCAATTGATTAGTATGGTAAAGGATATCCAGTCATGCAAAATATGGGCTATGATGGTAATGGTCCTATTGAAAAGAGAAAAGGAGTAGTTGAGCCTATTCACCTACCAAGACTTGTTGCAAAAGATAAAATAGGACTAGACTATGATACTAACTCAAAATAAATAACATCCAAGCTGTTGTGTGATATTATCCTCACATTGCAAGAAGGTTCCGATATAAGAGAAGCATATTTGACAAAAAATCAGAATTTCATGGATAATAACTCTGACATAGACTTTGGTGAATATGAATGGGACACCATCCACAATGATGAGTTTTGGAGGGATAAAAAGAGTTGATGTGATACACAAGTATACACCTACTCTAATCGAAGGTTAAGGGTCAAGGACCCAACCAAAAGAATCTGAACTACAAGGTGACTATGATTCTAGTGATATTGAGTCAGATTTAAACGAACAAGACTATCATGATAACAATACCATCATTGATCTGCCTCATACCTCAGATCCTATAGACAATTTAGTTATGACCATAACCATAACTGATTTCATGCAACTTGATGATCTGCTACCTTTGATCTATCCTGATCTCATTGATTGGGATCTATTTGAACCCATCAATATACCTATGTTTCCAGGTGATGAATCTATCGTAAACTTCTTTTCCGCAGATGACACAAATGATTGTTCCCTTGGCTATTTTTGGCATAGAGTCTTTAATTAGGAGAGTGTCAAGTCTCCTAGCTGTAAAATAAAAATAAAAAAGAAAGATGTAATGGTGAAAACCAGAATATGGCAATATTAGATCAAACAAAAGATAAAACAAAGATCATATCAGATGGTGAAAACCTTTTTAAGGCACCATATGATGGGAAGCTTGACACTCTCCCAAAGCACTATCATGAGTGATCACCTATCTTGATTGAGCCTAAAAAATAAGTTAATCTTGAAACTACAAAACAACCAAGGATTCTACAGTTAGTTGCATCAATGATAGAGAAAGCAGTGCCAGAGTTCATGAAATTTCTCAGGGAAAATCAAGTCAAATTTGCCTGGTCTTATGCTGCCAGGTCTTGATCCTGATCTTATAATGCATCACTTGTATATCAACCTAGGAGTTAAACCTATGAAACAAAAACTCAAAAAGATACATCCTCATGTTGCACTACTAGTTAAGGAAGAACTCCAAAAAATCCTTGATGTGGGTTTCATAAGAACAATCGACTATGTAGAATGGATCTCCAATATTGTTCCTGTATCCAAGCCAAAAAAATGTATCAGAGTGTGCATAGATTTTAGAGATCTTAATATGGTATGTCCTAAGGATGACTTCCCACTTCTAAACATCGATCTGACAGATGGCCATGCCATGTATTCACTAATGGATGGTTTTTCTAGTTACAACCAAATCAAGATTGCACTTGAAGACTAGGAAAAAACAACGTTCACATGTCCATGGGGGACTTACTATTGGAATGTCATTCCTTTCAGTCTAAAGAATGTTGGGGCTATTTACCAAAGAGCTATGACTACAATATTTCATGACATGATGCACACATTCATGGAAGACTATGTAGATGATATATTGGAAAAGTCATACACAAGAGGACATCTTGAGATATTATCCAAAATCTTTGCAAGGTTGGAAAAGTTCAAAGTTCACCTCAACCCCAAGAAATGCATTTTTGGGCTCACATTTGGAAAGCTCTTGGGACACATAGTATCCACAAAATGAATTGAAGTAGATCTTTCCAAGGTACAAGCAATCATGGAAATTCCATCACCAAGGAATATCAGTTAGTTGAGATCATTAGAGGGAGAACTTCAATCTATACAAAGGTTCATCACACAATTGGTAGATAAAAGTCTACCTTTCACACATCTACTGCATAAAAATGTTCCTTTCAAATGGGATGACAAGTGTGAAATGGCCTTTCAACATATCAAGCAGTACCTAATGAACCCACCAGTTCTAGTACCACCAAATTTGGACAAACCTCCAATCTTATATATTGCAGCAATAGAGACATCTTTGGGGGAATTATTAGCATAGGAGGACTCTACAAGAAAGGAACATACAATTTTTTACATCAATCAAATGCTAAGAGGTCATGAGCTCAACTACACTTTCATTGAGAAAGCTTGTTTAACAATAGTCTTTTCCTCACAAAAGTTTCAACACTACATGTTGACTCATACAATCAATCTTGTTGCAAAGATTGAACCACTCAAGTATCTATTAAGCAAAGCTACATTAATAGGAAGGCTAGAAAAATGGGTCATGATCTTAAGTGAGTTTGACATCCATTATGTTGATCACACATTTAAATCAAAGTACAAGTTATTTCCAATCAACTAGCTGATGCACCACTCCAAGCAGAATGTCCCATACATATCAAATTTCTAGATGTTAATGTCTTCACTATAGAATCCAAACAACCCTGGTCATTATATTTTGATGGTTCTTTCACTCAACACAGATTGGGGGCAAGAATACTCTTTGTCACCCCTCAAGGAAATACCATTCCTCGGTCATATAGGCTAATGTTTCCATGCACTAACAATATAGCAAAATATGAAGCTTTAATCACTAGACTCAAGATATCATTGGAATGGAGGATCACAGAACTACAAGTCTATGGTGAATCATAGTTAATCATTAATCAAATCAATGATGATTATCAAACCAAAAATGACAAACTATTGCCATATAAGAAGATGGTAGATATCAAGTTCATACATATTCCAAGACCTGATAACAAGGCAGCTTACGCCATGGCCAAAATCGCATAATTGTTACAACTCCTAGAAAATCAGACTCGCTATGAATTTCTATTGGAACAATCATTTACACTTGCCTATGACACACCTGAAAGCCAAATCATTTTCCACTTAGTAGGATATGACTCACCTTGGTATGGCAAGATTTGTGCCTACTTAAAAGATGAAATCTTACCACTTGACTTATCCCATAACCAAAAGTGCAACTTTATCTACCAATCCTCTCACTATACTCTTATCGCTAACACCCTTTATCGCCGCGGTCTTGATGGTACTTTACTTTTATGTCTTGAACGTGATGAAGCTGACAAGGCTTTACAAGAAGTTCATGGTGGCATTTGTGGTTCTCATTCAAGTGGACTACCCTTATCCAAGAAATTGATTAGAATGGATTACTATTGGATAACTACATGGAGAGGGAATCATTCACTTTCATGAAAAAGTGCTATAAATGTCAAATTCATGGGAATCTCATTCATACTCCTACACAAGAACTTCAGCCTTCCACACCAACTTGGCCATTTTGTCAATGGGGGTTAGATCTAGTTGGAAAGATTCATCCTTCATCATCAAATGGACACAAGTTCATCATTACAGCAATATAGTACTTTACCAAGTGGATTGAGGTAGTACCTCTCACTAAGATTACCGACAAACAAATCTCATCATTCATACTCAACTATCTCATTTGTTGGTATGGTATTTCCAATTCTATCATCACAAACAATAGACGATCATTCAAGAATCAGGATGTTGATGAAATTTGTGAGAGATTCCATATCCAACACAAATATTCAACACACCTTATTGTCCACAAGGGAATGGCCAAGCAGAGGCCTCAAACAAAAAAATGCTGAAAATATTGAAGAAGACTGTGAATGATGCAGGGAAAGATTGGCATGTTCAACTCAATTCCACATTATGGGCCTACATAACTAGCATCTAAACGCTAATAGGAGAAACACTACATGCTCTTGTCTATGGAGCAGAATCCATTTTTCCACTAGAGGTTGAGATTTCATTACTGAGAGTATCATTGAAGGCTCTCATAATAGATGATGACTACAAAGTTTCCCAACTGCAAGAGTTGGAACTCCTCGATGAGAAGAGACAATGAGTATCTGATCATTTGAAAGCATATCAATAGATGATGTCTCGTAGCTATAATAATAGAGTCAAACCACATACCTTTCAAGTTGGTGATCTTGTTTTGAAGGAAAACCCACTAAATCAGCAAGACAGAGAGAAGAAAGGAAATTTTGCACCAAATTGGTTGGGTTCATATGTGGTCATCGCAATATATGGTTCAGGAGCATACAAGTTGTCAACACTATAAGGGGACATGTTTGATGAACCCATCACTAGCATGCATCTAAAAAAGTATTATGTCTAAAGCAGTTATCATCACCCAAAAAAAAAGTCCTAAAAAAATAACAAAAATAACAGAAAAATTCTTGAAAAAAATAACAAAAATAGGAGAAAAAATCTTGAAAAAATAACAAAAAAAGTAGAAAAGATCTTGAAAAAATAACAAAAACAGTAGAAAAAGTCTTGAAAAAAATAACAAAAATAGCTAAAAAATTCCTCCCAAAAAAATATCATCATAGGGTGAAAACCTGGCAATAAGAAATCTATTGACAAGAAAAATACAAAAAATAAAAAAGAAATAAAAAAAATGTAATAAAAACAAATAGTGCAAATCTAGCAAATAGATGATATTTTTAGCTCTCCATCTCTTAGCTCATGTTCTACACTTAGCTTTTCATCCTTTATTCCATCATCTTAAAACCATAACATCATATTGCCATCATTTTCCTAGAGCGATAATGTCTTACCATGGCTTGATCATTGTACATATCCATTTTAGCAAGTTGTGTCAATACTGGGGGCAAATGTTGACATATTGGAGGCAATCAACTTTTGGGTTCTACCAAAATAGCTAGACAATGACATCAAATCCAATCATGCAAACAAAAAATCAAGTCCTATGAGCAGCTATCCAATCATTGATCCATATGACAACAATTTGTAGCAAGTACCATATCATAACACATATCTAGATGATTTAAAATCTGAATAATGTTTGGAGTAGTAGTATTATATTTTGAACAATGGTTGTTTGAATTTCAATAGCATCCCTCTAGAGACCACACGATGATGTCCTAAACTAGAGTGGTGAGGAAAGAGGATGATTTTTCTTTGTCTATTGTCTTGAGGTTAATTATCAATCTATTGCAAATATGTCATGAGACATGATTTCCAAAATGTATAATTGAGGACAGTTCTAAATTTGCATTAGAAAATGGTTAATCTTTGTCTGTTTATGCAAGAAATACTTAGTTCATCTCAATTCAATTATACCTTGATGCTTGTGTTCACTTGCTATATCAAAAAACATGAAAGTTGTACTCAAGTCATCATTGGTGCTAATTTCCCCTCTGATGCTTTTACATACTTCCAACATTTTAAAACACTCAATGATGATTCAAGAAAGCTAAAAAAAGGCTCAACAAATGGTTGGTTTCATTTCATTGCATTTCATTTTGATCATTGTACATATTTGCATACTGGATTTCTATTAGAGTTTTAAAAGGCTAAACAAAAACATCAACAACTATCATGTCTCTTGGGACTAGTTATGGAGGACATTCATACATTGGTTTCCTTATCATCTTTCATTTTCATCATCATTTCATAACATTTCATTTATCATTTCATATCATTTCATATCATTACACTTCATTTTCATTTATCAGTTCATATCATTTTCATTTATCATTTCTTTATCATTTCTTTATCATTATCATTTTATCTCATTATCATTATCATTTTATCATCATTCCATTACATTTCATTACATCATACATTCCATCCCATTATTTTATCCTCTCTTGCACTCATCTATCATTTTCATATCATTTATCTATCATGTATTTTTCCCATAAGCATTTGACTCATTTCACATATCATTTATTTTCCTAAATCATATACGTACTAAAAATTCATGATGCATCTCATAAACATAAACATCCATTTTTCATCACATCTATTTCTTGCATTTGAAAAATCCAAAAAAAACCATTCCACTCATACATTACATTTCCATATCATATTTTTTCATAAACATATCATATATCTTTGTACACACTCTCCTAATCAAACATCCTAGGTCATCCACCTACATGACATCATTAGTACACATCACAAATCAATTCATCACATGAATCATCCTGCATATCATGTTAGTCATCAAATCAATATAATGCATATCAAAATCCATACTACATCATACAAAAATACATGTATATCACATCATCACATCAAACATGCACATCATCAAAACTCATCACCACTACATATCATCATTCATCAAAATACATACAAATTTCCAATGTCTAATGAAACTGAACAATATAGAGAGATACATGAGATATAATAAAAAATAATGTACATGCTCCAAAAAATGATATACATCAATAACTCAAGGCTGGCTGGTGGACCTCCTTGATATAGCTGGTCTCGAGGATGACCTGCCACTACCCCCTACATTAGGATCCTATTGCAACCTTGTGACCCCTCTACTATGTGTCTTCATCTGTGATCTACTCTTGTTCCTATTGTGGGACTGAGGGTAAGGCTCTTTGCGGTTGTGAGGACACAACTCCTCATACCTAACCCAGTAGTACTCGACGTCCCTGGCAATCTCAAAGCCATCTACAATGGCCTCTCACAAGGATGCACTCTCAATGGTGCCCATGAGTCTCTATGCCACACCCTCTACCTCCACTACCCTCTGTCTGAAAGAATCCCTCTCTACTATCAACTGGGCTACCTATGGGTCTGAGGCAGGCGGAGGTTCATGTGTCTATGTAAGTTGTGCCTATAACTATACTACCAAACTTTGAGCATGAGCCAATTGGCTTAGCAATTGTGCCTACTGCCCCTAGAGTGTTTGTACCTAGGCCTGTAGTGTATCTATCTACTTCTGTTGTGTTGTAGAGGAGACACTGATCACCATCCACCATCTGGTATTACTCCTCGGCCTCTGCATGACTTGAGCACTGCCCTAGATATCCATCCTCTACCTCACTAGCCTCTGCTCCTCCCCTCCACCATCTCCACTGTCATCCCTATCACCATCATCTAAGCTCTCCTTCCCATCTCCACTCTCATCCTCTCCTCCACCAACTACCTAATCCCCACCTACCACATCCTTTTGTCTCCTAACCCCTAGCTGTAGTGCCACCAAAATGGGTGTTGGCTCATCTGGACATGTGAACTGCAGAAATGGGTGTGTGTGATAATAAATAGAGTACTCCTTAGACATACCTGTATCAACAATATAAGGCTTGCCATCCCATACCTTAGGTTGTAAAGCTATATAATCTATATATGAAACCTAATAAGAAATGCAGGGCCCCCATCTAGGCTCATCCTTGCACTATCCATAGTGCACAACACCCTAAGGCATCCTTTGTGTGAATTTGAACTATCTCTGTACTTGCAATGCTAAACATATCTCTATAATGAATGGGGTCCAACCTATCAAAAACTGGGGTATACATACAAATGACATCTCTAAATGATCTATGTCCCACACATCACAATCTGTGTATGGCCTCCATATCACTGAATCCATATCATCTAGGGTCCGTCTCTAGTACTCCAACTTGCCCAGCTTGGGCTGGACAAGTGAAATAGAATATGCATACATGTATGGCCTGCCTAGTGTCCTAGCTCTAGGAAAAAGTGGTCGCATAATCACAATATGCTCCCATTCCTAGATTTGGAGTAGGGTGACACTGCAAGACAAGCTAGTTGGTCCTCTGTATACCACATAGTGCAAGTCATGATATAAATGTGCCAACATATAACCCCCCTAGGCACATCTTTGTGGATGCCCCATCATCTTCTCAATGATCCTCCCCCACCTAACTGATAGTCCCTTTGATCGATGGTTCAGACAAAGGAAGCCTCCAATAAATGCACCCAAAACTGTAGGTAAGGCTGGATATCCTCTAAAATCTACCCATGGCACCCAATACCCTACTATGTGTGCATCCCCAAACACCCTCCTAAGTGCATATATACCACCTAGCTCCTTGTGGTCATAGAACACAAGGGAACTACCACTAGGATCCCCAAAATCCTGTATACATCCTCTAGGGTCACCGTCATCTCACCCATCGGAAAATGAAAACTATTATGCTCAAAATGCCATCTCTCTGCTAGTGTGGTCAACAGTCCCCTGTTGACATGAATAGGAGGCATAGATAATAATGGTCCAAACCCACATCCAACTATCAATTGTACATATGCAGGTGTGAGATCTTGTATTTGATCCCAACCTACAGGGAAGCGCTATCTAATCTAGAGGTTTTTGAAAACCTATTTTTGGTCATCACAAGGACAATTAATCACACTCATATCAAAGTAATCTATCTACTTCACATCATACATATTAGTGACCTATATCAATTAGATTCATATCAAGTGACACATATCAGACTCATATCAAGTGCATCATATCATGTGAACCATATCAAGTGTTCTATCTAAGGGATTTATATCATGAAATCAATGCAAAATCTATTTACCTGAATATCAAATCAATCTACTCTATCATCATTTACTATTTGTTTTTATTTTTTAGGAAAGCAAAATTATCAACAATAAAATCATCATCCTATTTGTACTTCAGTCATGAATTCAAATATGTTTTCAATCACATCATCTACTATTTGTTTTCTATCATAGAAAGGAAATTTATTAGAAGTCATATCAATCATCTACTCTTTGTTTTCTAAAAGAAAAGTTATCAAGCAAAATGCAATCAATCATTCTACTCTTTGGAAACAAAGTTATCAACTATCTACTCTTTTCTTTCTATTTTTGGAAACAAAGTTATCAATTCATTTATCAAATTTTCTATCATTTCTATCCATATCAATATGATGACAAGACAATTTATCTATCTATTGACCAAAGAAGCAATAATACATGATCATTTTCATCATACAGTGCATTATACCTAAATTTTGTAGATGCACTAATCTATGGCTTAAAAGCGCTAAAACCCTAAATGCATTGAAGTTTCCCCTGATGCACTAAAACCCTAGATGCACCATTCTATGCCCTGAAAACATTGAATCAAACCCTAAATTCACTATTTCTCTATATCCGCTAAATCCCTCATTGAATGTGTCATTTCATCTACCTGGTGCGTGAAAACCATAAAAGTGCTAATTTTTTTCCTATATGCGCTAAAGTACCCATTTCCCACTAGAATCTTATAAGCGCTACTCTGCGTATCGTATGCGCTAAACTGCCTCCTACCTAGCTAAGCTAAATCACACCCTATATGTGCTAAAGGAAACATCATAAGAACTACTCTATTTCCTAAATGCGCTAAAGTGGATTGCTAAACCCTAAATCCATGCCAAAACATCTCAAAATTTGACTAAAATAAAAAAAAATTCAAAAACAAAGAGGGTTGAATTGAATCACCAGTGGTCCATACACAATTGGTCTCTGGTATGGTGGGCCCACTCGAAGCTATGCCTATGATAAGGAATCTCCATCTTGCCAAGTCATTGTCACAACACAAAATCAGTAAAGTCAAAAGGTGAAAATGACTTGCCCTTTTTACCCTTTTACCTTTTAAAGGTCAAACAAGGTGGGTTTTTGGTGGCATTTTGTTTTTTTTTATCAAAATCTGACCTTATTTTCAAACTCGGGCATCTTTTTAATCAATTATCGGGAGCTAAATCACTGTGTCCCTCTCATCATCTAAATTTCATCGCCAACTCAAAAATTTTCTCATCATCAATGATTTATCTCTGGAGGGGGCATCATCAATATTATGCACGTTTTCTAATTAGGGGCATATCAGTTAATTTTTTTCCGATCAAGGGTGAAATCAAACACCAATTTTTTTTTAAAATAAGGAACATTTTCTTTGAAGCAATTTGTTTCACACATCACTTCAAAGAGGGGAAAAATTTATATGCATAAAATTGGTCATGTCTAATTAATCCTAGCACTTAATTAAATGTTTATTATTTAATTAATCTCTCTAAAAGTCCTCTACGTATGATTAAGTGTAATTAATTTAATTATATTGTTCATTCACTTTATTCTTCTACCATAATTAAATAAATCAACTTTATTTAATTATTTCACATTTATATGTCTACTTGATTAATTAAATAAATACCCTTTATTTATTTAAATTAATTATCACCTTTTGAATTTAATTAAGTCTTTTGATTTAATTAAATTTAAATATTTTCTTTCTCCTATTCAAATCTTTCTTCTAATTAATTAAATATTTTATTTAATTAATTTCATTTACATGTCATTTCCTAAAAAAATAATTGAATATCTTTATTTAATTAAATACCCTTCATATCTTTTCAAATCATAATTAAATATTTTATTTAATTATGAAAAATTTCCATATCACCAATAAATAAATAATTGAATTTATAATTCATTATTTATCTTCAAAATATTTCTAAAATCTCACAAAAAGATGATTTTTACAATTCATCTTTATCATCTCATCTTATCTCTTCTACAAAAAAGGAAAAAAATCTTGCTTTTTGGTTTTCTTCTATTTTTCTCTCGAGTCTTATCCATCTTCGGCCATTCGATCTACTAGGAATTTTCACAACCATTGATCACATCAGCCAATTAGTATCTTTTTAAAACTCTATAAATACCCCTATGAATCCAAGCATTTGTTACACACACATAGACAAACACTGACATACATGCACACATTGGCTATTAGTTGCATTCTAGCATTCTAGAATTTCTAGTATCTTAGCATTGTCATTATTATCTTTAGCTTTCATAATTTGGTAATCTTTCATTCTAGCAATCATGTCTAGTTTAAGCATGCATTCATCTTCAAATCTCGTTCTCTAGGAAGACCGTTTGTTGAGCCTAGCACACAATCTGAGAGCAAGCTGGAATTGAAAAAACATTGGAGATAGAGGAAGATAGGACAACATCAAAGATAGAAGACTGAGTTTGCATTCCTTTTCATTTGATTTTTTTGTTTTGATATAATGTTTTATTGGTGTGTTTGATTTATTGTTTTTACATATTGATACACTTAAAAATCAATCACACACTTAGTACCAAATGTCATACCTACACAAGACTCTTTAGATTGTGAGATAGTGTTCTCTCCTTTATTGGAGGGTGTAAAATATAATGAACTCAAATCATTAATGTTTTGTGAGATGACATTGACATTAAAAAAATATGTCTTCTTTTGTTTCATTTCAGGAAAAGGATAAAAACCAAGACTACTAGTGTCTATCATTTCAGGATGCACTACTATTAAAGTCGACTTAGAAGAATATTTTGTGAGAGTGTTGATATTAAGTGAAGGCTTGTTTATTTCTATGAAAGGACAATAACTAAGACCATGAGTGGTTTCTTGTGTGTTAGGCTTGACGGGGACATAGATACCTTGTTCTCTAGCACCACATCCTTTTCCACTATATCCAAGTTGTCTCATAATTTCATAACCTTTTCCATAACTTTCTTCTTCATGTCCTTTGGATTCAGGGGTTGTTCGTTATTAAGTTCATCAAAGTGTGTTGTGTAATTTTTTTTTTCTTCTAAATTGGTTGAGGTGGATGCTTTAGAAGGGTTGTCTAAAGTTTTTCTTTACATAATCGCTTTCTCTTTCCCTTTTGAGAGTCTTTGTTTATGATCTTGTATTCTCCCATTAATGTATGTTTGAAATCAAAGGAACCCCAATCATCTTCTAAGAGCTTTGTGATTCCCTAAATTTATTTTTCTTTTTCTTGCATGGGTTTAACTTATGTAGATGGTATTAAGTTTTTGAAAGGATTCTCTTTGTTTTTATCAATGTTCAAACAATTATTTGGTTCAAGGTCAGCCTCAAGTGTGTACACTTTGTTGTTGTAAATACACTTCATTTGATGATTAAGAGTGGAAGGCATCCCATTCATTACATTAATCCATGGCCTACCTAAAATAAGATTATGGCTGATCCCACAAAGCTAGTTTACAATTTCTGGGAGGAACTAATTTTTGCTGAAATCACATATTTTTAGAAAATATAATGATTTAAGCCTTAAAAGGTTCCATTTAAAGAATTCCAATTGAATAGGGTTTGATAAAACTACCTTAAATCAAACCCCCTTGGATAGAACCCGCTAATTTTAAACCATGCCTATAACAGAGTCTCGTTTACACCTATCAAAATGCTGATAAAAAATCACTTTTGATTTACCTTTTGGGGGATCAAATGAATTCATTTAAAATTTATTTTTTGCAAGTATTTAGTCCTTTTATAATCTTCCCAAAAGTATAATTTAAATAAATTTAATTTTATTATTATATTTATTTTTTATTTCTCGTGAATGTAGGTTTTTCACCGAAAATCAAGCTCTCTATTCTACACATGTGGAAAAATCGTAGATTATTAAAAAAAATTTGAAAATATTAGTACACCAGATATTGAAGTCCTTGATCCAACAAAGAAAAAAAATTGAATTTTGATACATACAAAAAAAGTTACAAGTTATACAGTACTATCCTGAATTATAATTGGTTTGAATTTGAAACTTGATTAAAGAAAAAATATTCAATAAAAAACTATCTAACCAAGTGGAAGCACTAGATATCAGAGTTATGAATCTAAATTCAAAATTTGGAATTTTCTCCTTCATGGAAAAAAAGTTATGCATTATACGATGAGAGTCACTTTTTAAAAATGTTGTTTTCTAAAAAAAACTAGTTTTTGAGGGAGATGGAAAAAGAAGTGTAATATGATTCCAAAAATTTTGAAAAAAATATATTTAGAATCTATAGACAAAATGTCACAAAACTCTAGTTTACATCATCTTCAAATTCCTCACGGTTTAGCCGCTATAGGTGCCTGAAAGTGAAGATTTAGTTAATAAAAATTATTTCAGTGTCCATTTTGGCCAAAAATTGTAAACCACTATTGTGGGATCAGAAATATCATGAGGCATAACATGGGTTTGTGTTTATAATGTGTCCTTTCTAACTATAATAGGCAATGTGATCACACTGAGTGGTTTCTTTCCTAAACTATCAAATCCACTAATAGATAAAGAGACCGGTTGAATTTTTTGTTCATCCACATGAAGCCTATCCAAGAGGTGTACACTACACAAACTAAGGGATTAGTCATTTCCAACAAGGGTTCTCTTTATCCCTATCCTATTGTATTGAGCTATGATTACAAAAGCATCATTTTGTTTTTGCACTTCCAAAGGGGGGATTTCACTTTGGTGGAAAATAATGCCAACATTTATTCCTTGGATCATGGCTTCTATGTCATTTGGTTGTGCATTATAAGGGATAGGAACTTGTTTCAAGGCTATTTGAACCATGTTGTGATAATTAGGTGAATTCTAAATTAGGTCTCATACATATATCTTTGTAGGAGTATTTTTAAGTTGTTCAACAAGATTTTACTCCTTTCTAGTTTGTGGAGATAAATGAGGAGGACCTAGTAAAATGGGGTTAGGTGGGATAGAATCAGGCAATGGGATCTCAATTCCAATGGTGTTTCTCTTGGTTGTGGATTTTTCCTAGTGTTATATGTACGATCAATGGTATTATGACTTGGTTGTTGCGATACAATATTCTTAGGTAGGTAAAGGATGAGTTCAGGTTTGTTTTGAGTTTGTAGTTTGTGTGAACAGGGGTAAAGGATAAGTTTAGGTTTGTTATGAGTTTTATATTTTTGCGAAGGTGGACAAAGAATTAAAGGATTCTTAGGATGTCCCACGAGCTATATAGGAGGTCCATTCAAGGGGGATCTAATGGACATATGTGCATTCATAAGCTTAGCGGTCTTGGTTTGATGTATCTCTAATAAAGGGAAATGTAGTATTACCTTTTTACCATCACCTAAGGAAGCCACATTATTATTTTTTTCATTTTCTTGCATCATATAGTCTCCCTAGGAGGAGAGTTCTTAGGAGAACTACAAACAAAATGCTCTTGAAATTCAACGATTGGTTCTTCCAAAATGACTTCATGACAAGTAGGGGAATGATCAATGGTTGGATTTTCTTTCTTAATAAGGTTTCCCTAGGTGAATGGAGACAACTAATATTTTCATGACTTTCATCAATCAAAGTATCTTCTTGAAAAAGAGGAGAGATACTAGGGGAAGGACAAGTATTATTTTCATGATCATTTATGATTTTATTCCTTTGTTCCCTAATATCTTCTAAAATAGGATAAGTAGGGGAAGGATCATAAAGAGGGTTGTTATAGACCTTAAATATTTGATCATCTAAGACCAATATATCATCCTCATCATTTACAATCCCATTCTCTTCCACTAAATTATTCTAACAAGAAAAGGGGTAATGGATATTAGGTAAATTAATGTTGAGAGATGTGTCTATGATCTCATTCTCTTGTGCTATAATATATTTCCAAAGGGGATGAGGAGAAGGACAAGAGATACCTTCATGATTCTCAATGATTGTACCTTCTTTTGCCAAGATACCTTCATCACTAAAAGGAGAGGTATTGGGAGAAGAACAATTATGATCACCATGATTATTTATGTTTGTATTCTCTTCTATCACACCATCCTCACAAATAGGAGAGATAGGAGGGGGTGTATGTTTAAGGAAAGCATTAACACTTTCACTTTCTTGCGCTAAGAGACTCTCATAACTAGGGAATGCATTGAATGAATGACTCACATGCTTATTATCTAAATTTTTCTTTCCAAACTTGGAGAAGATAAAAACTAAATTTTTTGAAAATAAATCTATGTCAACTTAAAATGCAATGTAAGGACTTAAAATGAAATGCAATTTTTTGTTTTCAAGAAAGATAGATTTCTAATTATACTATGCAATGATATGAAAATGGAATGTTGTCAGTGCAAATTTGAAATGAAGCAATGCATGAAATGGACTAATTTAAGTTGGATTTAGTGAAATGCATGTAATAAAAAGTAATCCCAATGAAACAACTAACCGATGGCAACAAACATAAGCTTAAAAATGAGGCTTTTGGTGTTGTAAAAGGAAAATTAAAATCTTTTCTAGAATTGATTCGCCCAAGATGGAGAATGATTCAAAGTATGGATTTTTTTAAAAAACTTAGGAATTTTCAATGGATTTTGATGCTTTTATGTTGTATTATGTGTATCCTAAATAAAAATGTATTTTTAAAAAAAAATTCAATGATTTGAGATGCAAAATGCAACCTATATGCTCTTTCACTAATGCAAAATTTTGAAACCCTAGAATGCAAATTAACTAATGCAAAACATAATGCAAAGTTAACACCAGCTAAATATACAATGATAATGGACTTGAAATCAAAAAAGAAGGTTCACCAAAATGAAATGAAGGAAATTTGGGGAGGATTTCTTTCGCTTCTAGGGTTTTGAACCTAAAAGGAGAAAGACCAATTTTCAACCTTTCACTCAAGAACAAACCCTTGAGATTTCAATGCAAAGGAGATTGAAATATTGCAAAGGGATTTAAATAGGGATTGAGTGATAACTAATGAGGGGTTCACCACCAAGTGTAAACTTGGAAAAGACAATGAATTGGAAAACATAGTGTGATGTGCAAACTTGAACTAAATAGCTTGAAAATGCAAGAAGAATAAAATAGAAATTTGTAAAACTGTAAGTGCACACCTAGAAACTTGATGGAGATGGAATGGAGCTCTAAAATCTTCAAAATGCTAATTTTTAAACCTAGTGGGACTCATTCACCATTCTAGGTGAATCAGTCCTAATTCTAGAAAACTATATTGGAGCAAGTTTTGGCCAAATGGGTATCCAAATATACAAAGATCTCTAAAAAAATCATGCAATGGGACTCATTTGTCACTCTTGGGGAATGAATCTAATTTGGATTTTTTGGAAATGCAAAGTTTTGATCTGCACTTCTTGGTCTACTCTTTTTGTTCCTCAAAGTGTCTAGATCCAAATCCCTGATTTTTGGGGTTGTAAGTGACCTTTTGTGAAGATTTTGACTTTGCAAGTAGGGAGATGACTCCAACAAGTCTAAAACCTATTCTTCAATCATCTCCAAGCCTTAGATCTACAATCACATAAAGAAAGAGAAAAAAAGTGTTGATTGTTAGGGAGTATGGGTTTTCCTTGGTCAAAACCCATTTAGGTAATTAAACCAAATGATGAAAAAGGATAATGGAGCATGAAGATGAGCTAATGTAATTAGAACCTTTCCATGATTATGGATCTTGAATTTCTACAACATTTGATGAAGAAGATACCTTTGAATGCCTTGGAATTGATCTTGAAAGCTATCTTGATGACCTTGTGAAGACTTGAAGTGCTTAACTCTTGCTCGCTTGACTTGATGGCATGAATGCATGATGCTTGGATGAAATGAGGATTTGACAGCTTTCTTATATAGGAAATATACTCACATGATCATTAATTTGATCCCCAAGGCCAACATTGAAGAAATTTAAATTAAAAACCCACTTTTTCTCTCTCAAACCTCAAAAATAGTTCAAATGGGATTCATTCACCATATTGGGTGAGTGAGTCCCACCTGGATGGGACTCATTCACCCAAGATGGTGAATGGGTCCCACAGGGGCTATTTTTCTAGATAGAATGTTGGGGAGTGAATAGATCATATTTATATATTTATTTTGTGAGGTATTTGATTAAAATATTCCTTGGTATGCATAATATTAGGTCATAGGAGCCTAATAATGATTATGTAAAGGCTATAAATGTAAGAGGGCCTGAAATACAATGTGAAAGTGTAAATAAATGCACTTCACAACACTAAATTAAGGAAAAATTGAGTCCACTTAGCTTAGAAGGGCCCTAAATCCCATGTGAATGTGTAGAACACATTACAACACTAGATTAGGTCAACTTGATTTACAAGCCTCCCAAATTTAATGTGAAGATGAAAGTAAATGCATTTTACAACATTAAATTAGGGGGAAAATAAGTTAATTTAGCTTAAAATGGACCCAAGATCTAATGTGGATGTGTAAAACACCTCACAATAGTAGACCAAGGTGAAATTAAGTCTAATTTATCATTAACTATTCCCATATCAAGCAAGGGACACATTTTTCTACACTATAGTTTGATTTTCTAATACCAAAGTATTTTTTTTGCAACTAGAAGAGATACTAGGAAATGATAAAGTATGATTATCATGGTTATTTATGATTACATTTCTTTGTCCCATAATGTCTTCCAAAATAGGATAGGTAGGGGAAGAAACATAAAGAGGTTTTTCATAGATCTTAAAGATTTTATCATCTAACACCAACTTATCCTCCTCATTCACAATTGCATCCTCTTTCACTAAAAAAATTTCCAAAGGGGGAAGAGGTTTGGAGATGAATGTAGACTATTTGAAGTGGTATTTAGATAAGGTTCAATGTTATCTTGTTGTGTTATGTGATCATCATTATTACATATGGTTGTGTTCTTGTGTCTATCAATTTCTTCTTCAATAAGAGAGGTAGGAGGAGAGAAGCAACTAGGGTTATCAAAACTCTCATTGCTTGGTTCTTATAACACCAAAATATCTTCTTCAAAAATAGGATAGATATTAGGAGAATAAAAAATATGATTTTTATGATTTCCTAAGATTGTATTCTCTTTCACTAGAATAATCTCACTTATAGGAGGGATAGTAGGAGAGGGGTCAATAATAACAAAAAGAGAAGGGAGAGGACCTCATATTCATATGAATTTAACAAAAATTTATTATATTACTCAACAAGATCTAAAAATAGAACATGAAGTATGATAACCATAGATTTTTGCAATGAAAACATGATGTAACAATTGTCTCACAAATTTCAAATGTGACAATCATAGAGCAAACATGCAAAAGGACAAATGCAATTTTTAGATATAAAACATGATAATTGACTAATTATGCTATGTAACTAGCTAAAAAAGAATTGTTGTAAATGCCATTTTGAATTTAAGAAATGCAATAAATGAAGTAGATTAAGCTAGATCTAATGAAATGAATGAAATAGAAGATCAACAAACTAAAATAGGTATCTAACAACAACAAACATAAATACATAAATGGTGTTTTTAATGTTGTATAAGGCAGTTTTAGGTCCAATCTAGGACTAAATCGCCCAAAGGGGTGTATGAGTTCCAATTAGGATTTTTCAAGGGTTCAAAATTCTCAAAACAATCCACACATAATACCTATCTAAATCATGAAAAACCAACTATTCTAGGACTAAATCACCCAGAGGCGCATATGAGCCCAAAATGAGCATTTATGTACAAATTTCAACAAACTATGAGTGAACGTTATGTTTTTTGGTTTGAATGATGCATAGACAATATACAATTATTTATTTTAAATAAAATTCAATGATGCAAGATGCAAAAATGCAACCTATGTGTACTTTCACTAATGCAAGATTCAAAACCCTAGATGCAAATTAACTAATGCGAGACCTAATGGAAAGTTAATGCAAGATAGATTTAGGACTATGATGCAATCCAAATCAGAAAAAAATGTGTTCTAAAGGTTAGGTTCACCAAAATGAAATGACAAAAAATGTCGCTCTATATTTTAGGAGATAGAACAACCAATTTCCTACAAGTTTCTCTCAAGGAAACATTAGAGATATCAATCTATGGATGTAAATAAGAGAAAGAGATCTGAAATTAGGTTTACTATGGTTTGAATAAATACTTAAAGGTGGTTAGCCACCAAGAAAGGGCTTGGAAAGAAAATAAATATAAATGATATGTAAAACTTAAGTAAATTACCTAGAAATGAACTCAAATAAGAATAGTAAACTGAGAAAGTACGAAGGTGCACCTAGAAATTGAAGAGGATTGAATGAGGGTCTAAAATATCAAAAATATAGACTTTTGAAGCACAATGGGACTCATACGCTAGTAGGGGTGATTTAGTCCCAAACTATGGATTTTGAGCAGAAATTGGAATCTCTCAATAACTAATCTAAATCTCTTGAAATTTGGAAAATGGTAGTATTGGGACTCATATGCCCAAGGTGGTGATTTAGTCCCAGTATAATGGTTTGGATAAAATTATATTATTCTCTGGTGATCTCCTATAACTTCTCTACTATAAGATCTCTGAGTCTGAAACACTTAATTGCAACCTGTAGGTGACTTTCTATGAAGATGACAACCTTGTAACAACTCGAAAAATTTCTTCAATCTTGTAACTTATCCTTCAAAGGATCTTCAAGCCCAAAATCACCTAGACCTATAATCACACATGTAGAGAGAGAGAAAAAAAAACTTTTTGATTGTTAGAGAATAGGGGTTTTCCTTTCTCAAATCTAGTTTAGGTAATTAAACCTTATGATGAAACAATGAAACATGAAACATGAACAATGATACCTTGAATGATGTCTTGGAATGTAAATCTAAAATATAACATGAAGAATGTAGATATTTATCTTGAATTAGATTTGGTACAATGGTTAACTTGGATCTTGTATGCTACATCACAACAATAGCTCAACAACATGCTTGATGGCTTATGCCTTTGACATGATGATGGATCTTGAATTGTTGTAACAAATGATGAAGAATTCTACCCTTGAATGCTTTAGAAATTCTCTTGAATATTATATGATGCTATTTTGAATTCTTAGGATACTTAACTCTTGATTTCTAGGTGGAAAAATGATTTGAAACCTTTTTTATATAGGCATTCCATCTAACTTATCATTTATTAGATCCAAAATGCTGACATTCATAAAATTTGAATCCAAAACTCTAATTTCCTACCCAAAACCCTAAAAAGGGGCCAAATGGGACTCATAAACCCAAGGTGGCATATAGGTCACATCTAGGTGGGATTTATATTCCCAAGGTGGTGTATGGGTCCCACCAAGGCTTTTTGGGTAGAGGAAATGTTAAGGGGTTTAGATATTAAGTGTATCTATTGATTATGTTGGGATATCGATTGAAATAAGCCTTGGGATGCATAATAAAGGGTCTTAGGGGCCTATTAATGATATTATGAAGGTCATAAATGCAAGAGGGCCCAAAAATTAATGTGAACATGTAAATAAATACACTTTCCAACACTAAATTAAGGAAAAATTAGATCTATTTAGCTTAAAATGGCCCCAAACCCAATGTGAATGTGTAAACCACATTAAAACACTAGATCAAGGCAACATTAGGTTCATTTTAATGTTGATCATTCCTAAATTAAGTTTGAAAATATAAAGGGATACATTTTTCTACACTATAAAATTAGAACAATAAGAAACAATTTATTTTCCAAATTTTAATAAATGTTATATAGTGCATGCTATAATATTCTAGTTTTAAATTATATTTAGAAAATAATTAAAAAATATTAAAAACTAAAATTTAAAATTTATAAAAAATAGTTTATTTTCATGGAATTAAATACCTTATTAATTAAAAGAAAACTAGAGAAATATTTTTACTAGATAAAAACACAAGTTGAATAAGGAAGAATGAGATAACTCTACCATATTATCTTAATAATTGTGTCTAAACCATTGATGTCTAAAAATAATTTGGGTTCAATAGTCATTGATCCACTAAAAAATGCCTCATTTATGAGAGTCCACTAGAGTTCAATTCTTTCCAACTATAAATATATGACACTGTGCCATAGAAAATTGGACCCTCTTGAGAAAAGAGACAATTTCATGCATAATTGGACCCACTTTTCAGTCCCCTCACATCATTATCCTTCAAAACAACACTTATAGGCCCCTTAGGCCTATTAATTTTGATCTAGAGGCTTGTTTCACTTGAGAAATCACATAAAACCCATCAAATAACATTTAATGATATCATACCCCAACAACCCACCTTCAAATAGTAGTAGTGGGACCCATTCACCACCTTGGGCGAATGAGTCCCCTCTAGTGGGACCCATTTTCCAAGGGTGGTGAATGAGTCCCCTTTGAGGGAAAGTTCAAAATTAAGTGGGAATTTAATAAATTTAACTTTTATTTCCAGTGAATGTCAACCTCTTCGGTCTAATTAATGGAAAAATAAGGTGTTGTTTCTTATAAATACAAATTTCAAGTCATTTTACATAACATCTATAATCTTTTATCATCTTTTTATCATCTCTCAAGAGAAATTTTTAGGGTAAAGTCTTCTACAACAAGTTTCATTAGCAAAATTTGAAGTTTTAGGGCAAAAAACTAACGTTTTTGTAAATCTTAATGCTCACTTTTCTTGTCAAGATCCAACATTGCAAAGGGTTTATGATGGATGCCTATGGTGAATCATGAAGAAATATAGGGTGAAGAGGTGTAACTAGCCACCAAATCATGCCTAAGGACTTGGTTTCATATTGATTCCATCTTCCATTTTCACTCAATCTTCAGATTATGGTTTGCATTGTGTTTTTTTAGCATTTGCATGTCATTTTATTCCTATGTTTCATGTGTTCTAAGGTTTCTAGGGTTGAGATCTTGCATCATTTCAATCGCCCTTGCATGTCTTGTTCTAGAGCAATAGAATAGGGCCCTTCTTACATGTCATCTTTTCCTAGTCTTTAACACATCTAAGGGTAGGGTTTATGCACATTTTTCTCTATTCAAGGTTTAATTACCTTCCTAGGGGTTTGCCTAAGAAAAATCCCCCATTAGATCAACTCTTTTAAGCTATTTTGTAGGAATTTTCTGAGATCCAGAATCGAGTTTCTGTCAAAAATTGTTATGCAGGTGTCAAGGTATAGATCTGAGTTTTGAGATTATAGAAATTATAAAGAGGATTGATTTTCCATGTATGGAGAATGAGTCCACCCTAAGGTACAAATTTTAGTCAGATGCAGTTTTAGATCCCCAACTGTCAGAAAAGAGGTTATGTGCAGAAAAGTCTTGATCTAGAACTAATTTTCCCAAGGTGGTGAATGAGTCCCAGTCAGCCCAAGTTGAAATTTCATCAAATTTTTAGATTTTTCTCCAGTCCTTTGCAACTTTCCAGGTGTACATATTTTGAGAAACAACTTTCAATTTGGTTAAAAGTTGCATTTTTGTTCATTATTTTAACCTTTTTGCAAACAACACTATGTTTTCAAACAAAGCATAAATCTTAGTTTTGCATTCATTTTTTAGTCATTTAGATTAGTCAATTACATTTATTTTTCTTCATCTAGCCTAGGTGACATTGCATACATCCTAATTTGAGTGAATCATTAGCATTTTTTTCCCTATATCTCTCCTTTTAGGTGAAAAACCCTAGAAGTGCAAGAGTAGTCCATAGGGTCTCAAAAATATATGTTTCATTTTGGTGAACTTGAATTTTGAGAATCATATCATTTTGATTTATATTTCTAATTGCATCTTAGGTCTTCATTATTTCATGCTCTTGCATTATTTTAGGATTCTTAAAAGCATTGCATTAGTGAAAGCATTGTTTACTTTATATCATTACATTATTCCACATCTCTACATTTACATTTTGTATTTGCATTTTACAAAGTTGAAATTTTTAGAAAATACAAAAAAATCATAAAAACATAAAAAAATCATCTCGTAGGACTCATTCGCCACCTAGGGCGAATTAGTCCCTTTACAGTTTTTCATTACCATTTCCATATTTTAATTTCCTGCATTGCATCTTTTTATTTTTATCATTACATTTATGTTTCAGTTCAATTCTTACTATTTTCTTATCATAAATTTTATTTCTTTTCAAGGAATTTATGGATAGCCTTATACTTTTACAAGTTCCATTTTTAGTCATATTTCGTAGTCCTTTCCGATTAGCTTACATTGAGGAAACTCTAGCAAATATCCAAATCCAATCACCCAACACATCAAATGATCCAATTAAACACATGATTCAAATTCAAAACAACATCTCATCCAAGCCACTTCGCAGTGATGATTTCAATAAATTAGATGAATCCCTTAAGGGTTTCCTCTCACTGACTTCATCCTCAAATGCTTGCAATGAGAAACCTAACACCATTAATGATAAATCCACCCTCAAACCTTTTTACTGTGATGACTTTGATTTTTTAGATGAAGCTCTCCAAGACTTCATCTTGCATAAGTCATCCACTAAGGTTTGCGGTAACCAACTTGATATAACAAATGTTAATACCTATAATTCTTTCCTTGAAAATCCTAAACTAGTTGACGACCATTTACCCTTCACACCTTTTAGTAGTGATGATTTTCATTTTCTAGATGAGTCTCTTCAAGACTTCCTCTCATCCAAATCATCCTCTATGGTTTGTTGTGATTCCTCTAAAATCAAGGACATTAATGTAATTCAACCTAAACTTATCCTTTAACCACCCTCACATATACTTCATCCCTCTAATCAACCATGCTACACCCTCCGTCCACCTCAAACTAATGTATCACAATAATCTAGTGATGATATTGTTGCTCATACATATAATACATGAAATAACCCACAACTGCCACAACAAACTCCACCATCATTACCCTTACCTAATTCACCTAGTGCTCCTCATTATAACCCACCTAAAAAAGAGTATGATCTTGTTGAACAATTAAAGAATACTCCTACCAAAATTTATCTTTGGGATTTACTTCAAACTTCATCAACATACAACACCATTCTTCAAACCACTTTAAAAAATCTCACAATTCCTCTTAGAACCACTCTAAATGATGTGGTAGCTCTTGCTCAAAAACATAGTCTTGATATTACTTTTCATCAACATGAGCTCCCTCCTTTGGAGTTACGAAAATAGAATGATGCCTTTATTTTTTTTGCTCAATTCCATTGCATAGGTATCAAATGCACTCTCATAGATAATGGTTCTTCCCTTAATGTGTATAGTGTGAGTCTCCTTGATTGATTAAAAGTTGATAGATCACAAATAATACCTAATTTTGTTTCTATTCGAGGATTTGATAATACAATAAAGCAATCAGTTGGGATAATTACTTTACCTATTATGGTTGGGGTGGTTACTTTGCAAACTCATATCCATATCATGCCTTATGATATTTCATATAATCTCCTTTTGGGCCAACCATGGATTCATGAGATCAATGCAATACCTTCCACCCTTCACCTTATCATGAAGTATGTTTATAAAAATCATACATATCAAATTGAAATATACCCTGGGCTTGAAAGTTGCTTGCACCTTGAAAAAGGAGTTACAAGTCCTTTGAAAACATTGATTCCAACTTCTAACATTGACCCTCTTGAAATTGAACACAATGATATGAAATCGGTCTCTAAATTATTTGGTGATGATTGGGGATCCTCAGAATTCACACCCTTGTTCATGGATGAATACATACTTATGCAAAAGGAAGATGAGAAACATGAACAAACAATAGTTATTTCCACTCAAACTTATGAAAAATCATATTAAACATCTATCTCTTACAATATGGATGAAAATGCAACATACACAAATTTTTTTTATGAGATAGATTATCAATCCCCACCTACCCCACGTGAAATGGAACAAATTTATGGGAAAGGTTATAAATTTTTTTAAAATTAGGCTATATTGGAAAAGGGTGTGGAAAACATGAACAAGGTATTCATTTCCCTATTGAACCTAATACACAAGAAACAAAAACCGGATTGGGATATTATTTTTCTAAAATGGCCAATGCTACTCAATGACCATCTTTAAACGTTAATGTTATAACATGTCACCCACAACACAAACTCACAATCAAACATCTCAATTTGCTTGATATAACCTTACCACCTTCATGGAAATATGTTGATAGTGATGAGTATTTGAAAAAAATGTTTGGAATTTATGATACCCCATCCTCGCTTACGTACATGAAACACATTCCCCATGAAGAAGCAAGTGATGTTACTGAAGATTTCTCTGAATCTAAATGTCCTAAATTTTTTGCTTGAAAATATTTTGATATGTTTGGAATTGACCCAAAAATTGTGATGCATAACATTGTCTTTGTTGCAAATGCTAAACCCGTCTATCAAAATATCCACAAAATGCACCCTAACATAGCCTTGTGTGTTAAAGAGGAACTAGAGAAACTTCTTGATGCATGCTTTATTAAACCTATTTATTATTCCCCTTGGATCTCAAACATTGTCACAATTGCAAAACCTGATAATCGTATTAGGATATGCATAGATTTTCTAGACTTGAATAAAGCCTCTTTAAAAGATGATTTTCTGCTTCCTACTATAGACATGATTGTGGATTAAACTATTGGACATGCTTTGTTGTCATTCATGGATGAATTTTCTACTTATAATCAAATCCTTATTAATCCTCAAGATCAATACAAAACCTCGTTTACAAATTTTTGGGGTACATTTTGTTGGGTTGTGATGCCCTTCACTTTGAAGAATGTCGGCACAAATTATCAACATGAAATGACATTAATCTTTCATGATTATATTCACAAAATTTTAGAAGACTATGTCAATGATATCCTCACTAAATCATTAACACAACAAGACAATGCGAATTTCCTTCGTAAAATATTTGAACACATAAAACAATACAACATGTGATTAAATCCAAAAAGATGTGTTTTTGGCATAGATAGTGGTAAACTTCTTGGGTTTTTCATATCTCATAGCAGCATTAAAGTGGACACAAAGAAAATTGATGCAATCATTATCATGCCACCTCCTCAGAATATTTCTCAACTACATACATTACAAGGTTGAATTCAAGCTATTCATTATTTTGTTGCATCTTTAGGCTATCACACAATACTGTTCATGCATCTCCTTAAAAAGGGTGTCCCTTTTGATTGGGATGAGGATTGTAAACAAGCTTTTGAGAGTATAAAGGAATATTTAGCCACTCCACCTATTTTACAACCTATTGTGCAACATCGAATGTTTATCTTGTACATCACCACATCTACCCATGCTCTTGTAGCATTGTTGGCTCAACATGAAAATCATGTGAAGAACACCCTATTTATTACATTAGTCGTACCTTGATTGATTATGAAACACACTATTCACCAATTGAAAAACAATGTTTGGATCTTGTATTCACTACTAGTAATTTGCGACATTATCTACTAAAATTTGAAGTACAAGTTGTCACAAAATTTGATCCTCTTAAATATCTTTTCAACAAAACTAATATTTTAGGATGCTTAGCTAAGTGGGTGATGTTAACTAAGTTTCATCTTAATTTTTTTTGAAAAAAAGCACTCAAAGGTCAAGCCTTTACCAATCACTTAGCTAATGCTCCTTCTCCCTTTCCTTTCCCTACTAATGATTCCTTTCTTGATGATCATGTCTTAACCATTGATATTAAATCATGTGAATTATTTTTCGATAGATCTAAGTGTCAAACAGGTTCTAGTGATAGAGTGGTCCCAATTCCACCAATGAAAAACCTATTCCTTTATCTTACCATTTAAATTTCCTATGCAAAAATAATATAGCTGAGTATGAGGCATTGATTGCAGGTTTGTAAGCTACTCTATCTCTTCACACTTAACATATTAAGATATTTGGTGATTCACAATTAGTCATTAAATAAATCAATGGTTCATATCAAACTAAACATGACAAATTATTAAGATACAAGGATCCCATAATAAAATTATTAGAAAATTTTGATTTTCTCACCATTAATAGCATCCCATGCAAAGATAATCAACATGTGGATGCAATATTGAGTACAACTTATCTCATATCCCCACATGATCCTTCTAAAATTTTTGCATTCGTTATTCACCCCATCATGAAACCTTCAATAGATACTCTGTTAGATGAGATTTTGGCGATAAATCAAACAACTTCATGTGAATGGTATGATACAATATACAACTACTTAAAAGATGGTACCATTCTTGAACCTATCACAATAAATAATCAAAAACACTTACGTAAACTCACAACTAAATATGTGATCCTTGTTGATGCGTTGTATAGAAGATATTTCAATGGTCCCCTATTACGTTGTCTTAAATATTCTGAAATCCCTTTACCACTCGAATAGGCTCATAATGGTGCCTGTGGAGGTCATTTTGGAGGTTGTCTGTTAGTGCAAAAAATTATTCGTATGGTTTATTATTGGAAACATATGGAAAAGGATTGTTTCTTCTATGTTAAACGATGTCACAAATGCCAAGAACATAGCAATTTTATTCATGCTCTTGTTGTTGAGCTCCATGCCAATGTTCCCATTTGGCCATTTTTAGTATGGGGGTTAGATCTTATTGGAAAATTTTCACCTCCTTCTTCTGTTGGGCATACATTTATCATAACCGCAACTAAGTATTTCACAAAATGGGTAGAAGTTATCACTCTTCATTCAACAACTGTTGAAGTAATTTTTTGATTCATATTAGAATAAATAATTTCTCGCTTTGGACTTCCTTCTACATTTTTTTAGACAATGGAATGCCATTTAAGAATAGAAAAGTTCAAAATTTTCTTGTAATATTTAATTCAACATTGTTTCTATACACCGTATCATCCACAATCCAATGGACAAGCTGAAAATACTAATAAACTTCTTGAAAAAATCCTTAAGAAAACTATTAACAATAATCATAAAGACTGGCATACACAACTATCTTACGCACTTTGGGCTTATAGAACTAGTGTTCGATCATCCATAGGGAATACCCCTCATAGCCTTGTTTATGGTACTGATGTGATTATTCCCTTCGAGTTAGAAATTCCTACTTTGTGAGTTGCTCTTCAAGATCTTTTTGACACTAACACTTATACAGAACAATGATTACATCAACTTGAGATTCTTGATGAAAAGTGCATTAATGCTCTTGAACATCTCCAAGCTCACATTACAAAATTAGAATGTAAAAATAACATTCATGTTATTCCCTAATCATTTTCTAAGGGAGATTTTGTTCTTGTTGAAAATCAAAGAATTGTTAGTGCTGACAACGAAGACAAAGATAAGTTCAGCCCTAATTGGTTGGGACTTTATGTAGTTGATACCAATTATGGTCTAGTGCTTATCTCTTAACATAGCTTGATGGAATGCCCCTTAGGGAACCTATTAATGTTGCGCATCTACATCAATATTATCTCTAATCCTCTTTGAATAGTATGAGTGGTATAGCAGTTTTTTTTTAAGTTATTTGATGTTATAACTTTCACATTACTCTATTCTTGCAAAATATATTTTTTTTTGTCTTTAACACTAAGTAAATTATTTAAGTTCATTTTATAATTACTTTAGGCTTCATACTATTCACCTTCTTGTTGTGTTAAATTAAATCCTTATTGGTGTATTTAATTTAGCATATTCTTTTTCATTTATCAATGTTGTATCTATGTTAAAACTAAAATATGTTTTATATTAGATCACACCATTCCTATTAAATCATGAAGCCATTGATTAAATACTTTTTACCATAAGTCATTTAATTAATTACATAGCATTTGACATTTGCATATAATAAGATACATCATCATAATATCAAAGGTGCATGTATATATATATATATATATATCAAAGTTTTACATACATCTTAGAATCATATACAATATCAAAATGGTCTGTGAGAGCTAGACCCCTAAGGATCTGGAACTCATGATCTAGTCCCTTGATGTTGTGAGATGGTCGTGTGTGACCGTGATCACAACCTACCGAGTCTAAGTGCATACTCCAAACCCTGTACTCACCCAACGACTATAAGCCACTCATCTACAATTTGGTCCATCTCCACTCGTGTCTGAGCCAACTCTGCCTATAGTCTATCTACCTTTGTTGAGGTCTGTGCTAACTATAGTGCACTCTCAGCCTAATGGAGTCACCTCCTCACACTCTTTTATGTTACTCGTAGCCTCATGAATGGTCCTAAGTGACTCTAGCTCCTCCTCCATAATCAGTGGGGGAACATAGTTAGGATCTATCTCTATGGATTCTTGACAATAGAAATCTCACCAATCTCTCATCGCTCATGCAAGATAGATCGTGTACATAATCAGTAACACATCATCATGATATATATACAAAAATACAACATAAATCACTAAGGGACATGCCTCAAATCAAATGTCATTACCTATGTCTTTCGATGCATAATGAATGCCAATCTCCTCATCTCTAGGGGGCAATGAAGATGTGCTAACCTCTCTCTAATTGTGCATGATAATGTTTTTTGTAGCTACTATGCGTGATCTGGTCCCATAAGTATGTGACGAATCTCCATGCTTTTATTGATCCTCAATAGCTACCTCATCACCCTCACTCAGGGGTGGCTCCTCCTCATAATAATAATCCTCCTCATCATCCTCTCCTCCATCTTGGTCCTCATAATTAGGATCAGCCTCAGACTAGTACTCGCCATCGATAATATCTATAAAAATATATGCTCATCTGTACAATACCTCCTCTGCTCTCTCCTTTGGCTCATCAACCTCATCTATTGCTATCTTTGTATCACCTAGAGGAAAATCCATGGGGAACATAGGATTTGGTCATGCATATGACCACTATTCCTCATGCTCAACTATGTTATTGACATCACAGCATTAGAGATTGGTGGCTGGTCATGAGTTGAATCATCAGAATCACTCTCATGTACATGATCTATCATCAATTGAATAGTGTCACCTAGCCTTGAAGTACTCCACACTAATTGTCTAATGAAGGGGAACGCCCTTGGTGGTGTCTACACCTATCCAAACTATTGCATGACTCGCCCATTATAGAATGGTTGTACAATGTAGTCATGCCTCCCTACTAGATATCTATCCATTTGCATCCTTCGTAACTGTCTAGTGGGGTTTGGCCACTATTGAGTGAGTAGATAGGGACTCCATAGGATCTCATTCTCCTCCAATCAGTTGAATCTTACCCTCCAAAAGTGTAAATATACATACTTTCATAGTCATCGCAAAGGATAGTTGAATGCTTGTGGGTATCCTACTACTATAGTACAAGGATATCTGACAGACTTGGTACATGTGATATAATCAAGGCACCACACTTGTAGAAGTGTATAATAGAACATACTATCAATCTATCAAAATACAAATTGACCAAGATCATAATACAAGTGTGCTAGAATGTAGTGGCCCTAGGCATAGACTGTCCTCTACTTGTACATCCACCGATTAGGTATATCAGTCCCCCATCCAAGCATATGTCACTCATCTATTTGGATTGAGAACTAATGCCACTGTGTGCATCATAATCCATCTAATCATAGGATTTCATGAGTACAATAGCATGGAAAGCTTGATCTATGATCTAACCCTCTCATCATGTACAAGTCTATCCAAACAATACTACATATATATCTTCTTCTCTTGGAATGACTAATCCCCCCAAAAATACACTCATGCTCCCTAAATAGGAACTCAGAGAATGCGGTGTACATCCTCAAGTGTGATGGTAATTTCCCCTATGGAAAGATGAAAGGTACAAGTATCTACATCCCAATGCTTGCACAAAGCCATCAGTATGGTGTCATGGTATCTCATGGGTGACATAAGATATTCCCAATAGATACACACTGACTGTAAATGCTCTACCTCTATTGTTGATAGCATTGGTGCATGATCTCTCAAAAATTTCAACCGTCTTCCCCCTAGCCATTGTCATGATTGGGTGGGAACCTATCAAAATCATCAAAAAATGATCTAAATTTCATCTAATATTTTCAATTTTCATAATTTTCATCATGCAAGTGTGCTAAAGTTGATCTAGTGTGCTTCCCTAATGGCCCTAACACTTTAGAACCCTTTTAGACATTTTACAAAGAAATAGGGACACTTCGCTAAGAAACAAGACACTTTGCGAACAAAAGGGACACATTGAGAACAAATGGGGCACTTTGTTCCAAGAACCCTAAATTAACGTACCCATACATAAAAATCATTAAAATACCATTAAATCACAATGAGAAAGGTATAGAATTAACTCACCTCATGATATAGATCACTATGTGCCACCTACTCAAGAAGATCATCTAGTCGCAAAGGTGTGTAATCCCATTTGCTTGACATTTCTTCTCTCACTCGTCACTTTCAAGGTACATGAAGGTAAAATGAATAGTAAGTGAGAAATTACTTTCTTCTCTTTCTTTAATCACTTTTCACCTCTTAATTTTACACATTATCATAGGGTTATTGTCTCTTAAAGGCTTCATAACATATATCTCCTTAAAATCATCATAACAAGTGCTAGGGTGATCCATTTTTAATGCCATGTGATGCATTGGAATCATGATTCCACACTTGACATCATCATTTGTCTATCATTATGTGGCATGGTACTTAGAAATTCCCTACAATATGATGTTTCTTGTTCGGCGTGGCTAGATTGCTACCTTGATTCCACCTCTGTAAAGCAAGCAAAATCAAGGGGGCATACATCTACCCTCAAATTGGATTCCTTAGAGTTACATAAGAAGATTTTTGAGAAATTAAAAAATGTGTGTTGCAAGATGTAGTTCCTAATGTTGTGGTTGTGTAGATAGCTACACTAGGGGATTCGTTCTCCCATCCTTTTGAATATGTATCCTTGTATGTAGTAAGGTGCATTGTTTAGAGTCCTTTAGCTTACATATGCACATAGAGTCATATGGGGGCTAAAGTGGGGACTAAATGGGCCATATAAAATTAGACCCTCTTGAGAAAATAAACAATTTCATGCATAACTGGACCCACTTTTGAGTCCCCTCACATCATTTCTCCTTCAAAACAACATTTATAGACCCCTTAGATGTATTAATTTTGATCTAGAGGCCTATTTCACTTGAGAAATCACATAAAACTTGACAAAAACAATTTAATGACATCATACCTGACAACCCAGCTTCAAATAGTGGCAGTGGGACCCATGTACCACCTTGGGCGAATGAGTCTCCTTTGAGGGAAAGTTAAAAATTAAGTGGAAATTTAATCAATTTAACTTTTATTTCTGGTGAATGTTAGCCTCTTAGGTCTAATTAATGGGAAAAGGATGTGTTGTTTCTTATAAATACACATTTCAAGTCATTTTACATAACATCTATCATCTTTTTATCATCTCTTAAGAGAATTTTTTAGAGTAAAGTCTTCTACAACAAGTTTCATTAGAAAAAATTAAAGTTTTAGGGCGGAAAACTAGGGTTTTTGTAGGTCTTGAAGTTCACTTTTCTTGTCAAGATCCAACATTGCAAAGGGTTGATGATGGGTGCCTATGGTGAATCATGAAGAAATCTATGATGAAGAGGTTCAACTAGCCACCAAATCATGCCTTAGGACTTGGTTTCCTATTGATTCCATCTTCCATTTTCACTCTATCTTCAAATTAAAGTTTGCATTGTATTTTTTTTAGAACTTTCATGTCATTTTACTCCTATATTTCATGTGTTTTAAGGTTTCTATGGTTGATATCTTGCATCATTTCAATCACTCTTGCATGTCTTGTTCTAGAGCAATAGAATAGGGCCCTTCTTACATTTCATCTTTTCCTAGTCTTTAACACATCTAAGGGTAGGGTTTATGCAGATTTTTCTCTATTCAAGGTTTAATTACCTATCTAGGGGTTTGACAAGATCCAAAATCGGGTTTCTGTCAAAAATTGATGTGTAGGTGTCAAGGTATAGATCTAAGTTTTGAGATTGTAGAAATCAGAAAGAGGACTAATTTTCCATGCATGGTGAATGATTCCACCCTAAGATGTAGATTTGAGTTGGATATAGTTTTAGATCCCTGATTGTCAAAAAATAGGTTTTGTGCAGAAAATTCTTGATCTAGGACTAATATGCCCAAGCTGGCAAATGAGTCCTAGTTAGCCCAAGTTTAGATTTCATCATATTTTCAAATTTTTATCTAGTCCTCTACAACTTTACAGGTGTACATATTTTGAGAAACAACTTTCTTTTTGGTTAAAAGTTGCATATTTGTTCATTATTTTAACCTTTTTGCAAACAACACTATGTTTTCAAATAAAGCATAAATCTTAGTTGTGCATTCATTTTCAGTCATTTAGATTAGTCAATTGCATTTAGTTCACTTCATCTAGCCTAGGTAACATTGCATACATCCTAATTTGAGTGAATAATTAGCATTTTTGGCCCCATCTCTCTCCTTTTAGGTGAAAAAACCTACAAGTGCGAGAGTAGTCCATAGGGTCCCAAAAATCTATGTTTCAAACACCTACAAGCTATATAGATAAACTCAAGGCTCTAGTGCATTTTATAGAATGAATTCCTCAACTACTTGAGACTAATATGAAGTAGATACTTTTTTGTGCACTTAATATTTTATGTTACAAATTTATGAGAACATGTATTAGCAAATTATTTTCAATGATTTATAACCTATGTTGTGTCACATAACATGTGAGAAAGGGATTAGAGTTGATCAATCGGGTATGTGCAAGATCATGATGGGCCAAAAAGTGGCAATATGATGGGTATGTGTAGGGTATGTGGCTGAAATTTTTTTTTTTACCCAAAATTGATGAAATGAAAAGGGTTTCTAAAGGAGATTCTCAACTTTCTACCAATATAAATTATGCTTTACTTTGAATTTAATAAATAATTATTATTCATTTTCTATTTGAATTACAACTAAAGTATTGATTGATAGGCTAATTGGAAAACATATATTGCTTTCAAATGGTATCACATTTTTTGAATCCAAAACATGTGTTACATTCTATGCTTCGCATACTATAGGATTAAAAAAAAAAAACTAGAATTTTATGAAGTTTTGACCAAGTTAAGGTGGTCAGACACATGATTTTTTTATATTTTTTAAAAGTTGTAATAAAAAACTCATAATTAATTATTTATTTCGAAAGAAATTACAAAAAATATGCATCACATCAGGACATGATTCCTATACTTATACCTAAAATATTATAAAAAAATATTATCATTTTATGTGGTTAGGGTAGTCAGATAGACACCTACTTCTTATTTTTTCCTTGAAATTTAAGTGCTACTATATTGAAATTTTAAAATTTCACCAAATAGATTTTTGTTTTAAATAAACCTCATGGTTTAGAAACTACATTCAATTTGCTATAGATTCTATTCTTAAATATTTTTGAAATAATATAGATGACTTATTCAAATTTTTATGTCAAGTTTCCTAACTCTGATTTTTCTAATTTTTTTTCCACTTAAGGGCTTGTTTTTCCATGATGATCTGACACATACCCAGGCTCAATAATCCAGTAGGTCACATCTCTATGCATCTACCCTTCACACATGCCACCTTTTATTTCTTAAGAATGTTTCATTTACCCTTTCCCCTATCTCCTACCTAAAGTCGCCAACAAGGTCAAATATAGTTGAACCCATCCTTTTATTACAAATTCAACTATAGTTGATCAGATTGTACACTTTAACCTAGGGAATGGTAATGGGAAACCATCTAATTATTTTAATGCAGTAAATTATTACAATTTATACAATCCTTTACATAGTCATTATAAAGTAGTTTGGTCATCTTGCATGAAATTCAAGGAATAAGTATGTTGTACATTAGAGGAAGTGAGTAGTAGTTGATCATCATATTGAATTTTTTTTTTGAAGACTTTTGGAAGTTTTCCAACCTGAAGTGGCTTATTATTGTGGATTATTTGTAATTATTTATATTATATTTCTATGTTTTTGGTATTGAATTCATCTATTGTGCAATTATTTCATTACAAGTGGTATGAGAGAAAGACCTTTACATTAAAAACAAAATAAAAAAGGTATTTATTTTAATTAGGAGCTTCAATTGCGAAGCAATTGTCTCTCTTATTTTGATTTTTTTTTTTTTTAAATATGGAAGGTTAATCAATGATGCATGAAAACACTAGAGTCATAAAATGAGATCATTTTAATCCATTTTTGTCAATTTTCTATTCCTTCTTTCTACAAATACATTATGATATGGAGAATATGGAGTTATAAATTTTATTTGAATACCACAATATTTAAACAATTTATCAAGATCTATAGGTCTAAAATATTTGCCACAATTTTTATTCCTTAATAAATTTATTTTCTTTCTAGTCTACAATTTTATTACTACTTTGAATTCTTTAAATTGATTGAAAACTTTAAATTTAATTTTATGAAAGTAAACCCATGTCCTTTAGCTATAATCATCAATGAATATAATATTGTGAGATGATTTTGTAATCAAAGGAACACTAGTAGGACCAAATACATTAGAATGAACTAGATCCAAAATCCAACAACATTCATAGAGATTAATTAAAACTAAATATAATTTTATTTTTTATAAATAAAATTCTCGTAAAAATTAAATTATCAATTAAAATCAATTAAACATTAAAAAAAAATAAAAAAATACAAGGTTGATAGGCCTTCTATCCTATTTAGCCAAGCTTCTAGTGCCACAACATTATATTTCATATAGATAATTTAGATTTAGTGGTAACAACACCCTTAGGTACCTAGAAACTATGACCATTAGCTTTAAAGGATACCATCTCTTTCCCCAATAAATTAGCCATAAATTTTCTCTTAATAGAAATAATATTGAACTTAATTTAATACATGCATATAAAGATAAAAACAAGTTTCCTAATTTACTACCTATCTCAATCAATATAGAACCTCTCACCATTTTTAAAACTACTTTAGAAAACACAACTTGTACACTTGCCTCTATTAGCTTTCTCATAGAAAACATATTGTGTACTAATTTTTGATATGGAAGATACCATAAAATCCATTAATCCTACCATTAAGTAATTTTGTCTAATTTCTACTAGGGTGATCCCACAATACTAGTTTACAATTTTTGGCCAAACTAGACATTGAACTAAATTTTTTAACTAAATCTTCACTTTCGGGCATCTATAGTGGCTAAACCATGAGGAATTTGAAGATGATGCAAACTAGTGATTTGTGACACTATTTTTGTGGATTCTAAATACTTTTTTTTTTAAAAAGAATTAGATTGCACTTATTTTTCCATCCCCTTTGAAAACTAGTTTTTAATAGTAAACACTATTTTTAAAGATTGATGTTACTGGTTAACACAACTTTTTTTCTATGAACGATAAAATTCTATTTTTTTGGAATTTAGATTTGTAACTACGATATATAGTGAATAGAATTAGTTTCATAGAATTTCATATTTTTTTCTTAATTAAGTTTCAAAGTCAAACCAATTACAATTTAGACACGATTTATTGGCTAAAACATAAAAAAAATTGTATGTATCGAAATTCAATTTTAATTTTTTTGTTGGATCAGGGACATCAATATCTAGTACATTGATATTTTTTAATTTTTTAAATAATCTTTTATTTTTCCATATTTGCATAACATAGAGCTTGATTTTGAGTGAAAAACCTACATTCACAAGAAAAGAAAAAAAATACAATAATAAAATTAAATCTATTTAAAATTATACTTTTTGGGAAGCTTATAATAAGGAATACATACAAAAAATAAATATTAAATGAATTCATTTGATCCCCCAAAAGGTAAATCAAAAGTGGTTTTTTATTAGCATTTTGATAGGTGTAAAGGAGACTCTCTTATAGGTATGGTTTAAAACTAGTGAGGTTCTATCCAAGGGGGTTTGATCTAAGGTGGTTTGGTCAAATCCTCTTCAATTGGAATGTTTTAAATAAAAATTTTCAAGGCTTAAATCATTATATTTTGTAAAAATATGTGATTTTAGCAAAACTTAGGATCTCCTAGAAATTCTAAAATAGTATTGTGGGATCACCCACAATAGCCAATAATATCTAAATAAGGGGTATGTACAAGATCATGATGGGTCAAAAAGTGGCAATATGATGGGTATTTGTAGGGTATGTGGTGGATGACTTTTTTTACCCAAAATTGATGAAATGAAATGGGTTTTTAAAGGAGATTCTCAGATTTCCACCAATATAAATTATGTTTTATTTTGAATTTAATAAATTATTATTATTCATTTTCTATTTTAATTATGACTAAAGTCCTGATTGATAGGCTAATTGAAAAACATTTATAGCTTTCAAACGATATCACATTTTTGGAATCCAAAAAATGCATCACATTTTATGCTTCACATAATATAGGATTAAAAAAAAGAAAAAATGGATTTCATGAAATTTTGACAAAGTTAAGGTGGTCAAACATAGAATTTTTTATATTTTTTAAAAGTTGTAATAAAAAAATCATAATTAATTATTTATTTGGAAAAAAGTTACAAAAAAATATGCACCACATCTAGACATGAGTCTTCGCCTTATGTATAAAATATTATAAAATAATATTATCATTTTATTGTGGTTAGGGTAGTCAAACAAACAACTACTTCTTATTTTTTCCCTGAAATTTAAGTACTACTGCATTGAATTTCATATTTTCACCAAATAGATTTATTTTTAAAAAGATAAACCTAGTAGTTTAGAACTATATTCAATTTTCTATAGATTCTATTCTTACATATTTTTGAAATAATATAGATAACTTATTCAAATTTTTATGTCAAGTTACCTAACTCTAATTTTTGTAAATTTTTTGCCATTTAAGGTCATATTTTTCCATGATGTTCTTGCACATACCCTAAGAATTATCATGTAAGTACACCTTACCTCCATAATATTTTTCATACTTATTGAACCAATGTCTATTTGAGGTCATATGAATGCATGCACCTAATTCAATCAACCATGCATTCTCATGTAGATGAGTGTCCAAAGATACATTAAATGCATCATCATCGTCCTTCTCAAATTCAGAATTAGGAACAAATTTCTTCTACTTTTTTTCTTTTCTTCTTTACACTCCTTATAGAAGTAACTAGGCTTTCCACAATTCTAACAAATTTCTTTGAAATTTTAAGGATATTTAGATCTCCCCTTCGACTAGCATCTAGATTTTTTTTGTTACTTATCATTTTTTTCTCTTTATTTTTATCTTCCTCAAACACTCAAAGAGTCTTTTTTCTCATTTATTGATAAAGTGAAAATCAACACACTTTACCTTTAAAGTAGTTGATTTTCTTTCAATTTCAATGACTAGATTCTCCCATGAGTTTGTGATGAGGACGTAGCCCGAGACTTAGAAAATAACCCACAAATAAGAGAATAATTTTATTATTCAGAAAATAGAGCTTCTTACATGCAGAGGATCTCAAATCCCCAAGTTCTACAACACATGCAAGTTACAGAAAGCTACAGAATAACCCTTTCGCAATATGCGAGCTTGTCCCCAAAAAGCTACCCAAATATTAGAAACGCGCCCATAAATAGAGCTCCTCATTAATTTGGAGACAAAACAACATTCAAATTTGAGTTTAGGTGGTTTGGCACCGAAAATTTACAACATGAAGTTCAAATTTCAAAAGAGCATTTGCAGTTGTATCTTCTAGAAAGTGCACCAACTTCCCAGGGCCATAACTTTTGATCCGGGACTCCGATTTGTGAATCATTTGAACCGTTGGAAATGTCTCAAAGTCAATAGCACGCTTGAACTCTGCTACGCTGATTTTGGCAACTTTTGGGGCTGAATCAGGAACTCTAAGTGCCTCAAATCTAACTCGGAAGATTTTCAGGTGCATTTCTGGGAAACTAAAACTACAATATCTTTCAACCCAGGAATAGAAAATAAAAACCGTAAATTGGGAATTTCATTATGATGAAAAGGGTATCCAAAAATGTAAAAACATCTAAAAATTGAGAAACTTGAAATTTAACTATTTTTGGGTGATGCAAGATTGCCCTTACACCACTAGATGCTCCTGCATCAGACACCCAGGGTAATTTGAGAAGTGACCCCGTCACGTCTCAGATGATAGAGGAAAAAACCAAAACGGTCAACCTCTGCCTTTAGGCAACCAAGATGAATCTTCAACAGGCCTTCCTTTCCATTTCACCAGATATTCTTCATATAGCATGTTCCTAGTACTCCTTCCCACACGACTATCTAGGATTTCCTCAATCTCCTCCTTTTCTGAAGTAGGTGCTGGAATCCCAAACTATTCCATCATTGGTACTTTCTCTGCACCACCTTCATGATACTTTGTCAAATCTAAAATGTTGAACACAGGGGAAATT
Organism: Sequoia sempervirens; assembly: GCA_007258455.2. Classification (NCBI taxonomy): domain Eukaryota; kingdom Viridiplantae; phylum Streptophyta; class Pinopsida; order Cupressales; family Cupressaceae; genus Sequoia; species Sequoia sempervirens. The sequence goes on from VDFB02193867.1 coordinate 317,154,187, forward strand.
TTGAATCCATCCGGCAACTCTA
>VDFB02193867.1:317158841-317177944 GCA_007258455.2 Sequoia sempervirens
CAAAAAGCTACCCAAAATTAAAAAACCCGCCCCATAAATAGAGCTCCTCATTAGTTTGGAGCCAAAACATCATTCAAATTGAGTTTAGGTGGTTTGGTGCCAAAAATTTACAACATGAAGTTCAAATTTCAAAAGAGCATTTGCAATGGTATCTTCTAGAAAGTGCTCCAACTTCCCGAGGCCATAACTTTTGATCTAGGACTCTGATTCACGAACCGTTTGAACCATTGGAAATTTCTCGATGTCAATAACGCGCTAAAAATATGCTATGCCAATTTTGAAAAAAAATTTGGGGCTGATCCGGGAACTCTAAGTGCCTCAAATCTAACTCGGAATATTTTCAGGTGCATTTCTGGGAAACTAAAATTGCAATATCTTTCAACCCAAGAACAAAAAATAAAAACCATAAATTAGGAATTTCATTATGATGAAAAGGGTATCCAAAAATTTAAAAACATCTAAAAACTGAGAAACTTGAAATTTAACTATTTTTGGGTGATGCAAGATTGCCCTTACACCACTGGATGCTCCTGCATCAGTTTGAAAAAAAACAAAACAAAATTTGACATATTTCCTCCTCATCCATCTTCAAACCTATAGAGTTTAATTGAGCCACCAACATATTAAATTATTTAAGGTTTTTTTATAATTCATTAAGTGTCTTCCAACTTCAAGGAATAAATCTTCTTCCTCAATAATATTGTTTCTACTAAGGATTTTTCCTAATAGATTTCTCTTTCTTTCATAATAATTTTGTAGTAGGTTTTGTGTGGGTATTAACAAGAATAAAATGTGCAAGATATAATATAATTATAAATGCCTCTTTCTAGTGTATTAAATGATACTAAGAAACTAATGTGGCATCCATAGTTTTTTGGATTTTTTTATCAAATAAAAACCATATATCATTATCAATTAATATATATTCTATTTTCAATTTTCACATCCCTAAATTTGAGCCTAAAAACTATTTTTCCTTAATCATGTACTGGATGTGAGTTCTATCTTTATTTTTTAAAATAGAAATAAAAAGGTTCTCTTTTTGAACAAGCTCCCACTCAAATATGATTATGTTAAAAAAATTTCTACCCAACAATGAGAACCAAAAGTGATCAAGATCTCTATTATAAAATATAGATTAAATTAAAATGCTCTGCTTTGCTAAAAAAAATTAGCAAAATCACAATCTATACCACAAATTTTAGAATTCAAGTCTTGTGAACCACAAAGGAATATTCAATGGAAAAGATGTGAATCTATGATTATGAAATGAAATCAAAATATCAGCCTATGACATCTTCTGAATGGCCTTACGAATCCTCAAAGCCAAATTTTATAAAATGGACAAATAATCTTACATTATATAGGAAAACTGAAAAGATAAACCACAAAAATAGATGGAACATGGAACCCTAAACCTACAAAGAAGTCCACAAAAGAATGAGGACTTAATAAATCTAAATCATATAACAAATCTAGAAACACCAATTCATAAAATTAGAAGAGTGGATCCAAAAAATTACATCAACAACTCCAAGACAAACATTCAAGAATACCAAAAATGAATTTGAACTAGTGCTCGAGATTGATGTTTAGGAAGAAATAAACAAGGATATGGATCTTCTCCTTGAAATAGCAGTAATTTGTAGAAGAATAAAAAAAAGGAGAAGCAAAAACTACATTGAAGAATGTGAAAGAGAAAATTGGAAAGTCGACCATGCAATCAATTTTTTTCCTAATAGATTCATCATTGTAGTTTTTATTTTAGAAGAAGACAAAGATAAAATACTAAATAGTGGCCTCTAGTAGATAGATAACTTCCCATTATACATGTAGAATTAGGAACCAGGCTTCAACCCCAAAAATCATAATCCCTATCAGGAAGCCAAATGGATTAGGCTTCACAATACGCCTATTAAATTTTGCATGGAAGAATGTCTCAAAAAAATAGGCAGAACAATAGACACTCTGATAGAGGTTTACATGCAAATTCTAGAGAAAAACTCCTACTTTTACATAAGAATCTAGATTGCCGCAATAAATAAAATACTAGGGAGACAATCATGCTAAAGACTAGATTTGGAATTTGCAAAAAGGAAGCTAAAATTAAGGAAGATAAGTCCTACCTAAAGTGTGGTAAGAGAAACCACCAGTGGTGAAATGAAGGGCCCCAACAAAGACAAAGAAGGTATGCACAAAAAAGGAAACAAATAAGAACATAGAGGTTAGGAAGGGAGCACAAGAGGAAGGCCCAAAGAAGCTATCTCTAGAAGGAGAGATATGCAAAAGAAACACAAAGGTAGAAAAAGAGAAGAAAATAGGCAAGAGTCCAGAAAGAAACATCAACATGATCCAACAAGAAGACATAAGCCTCACCTTACAAACTCAAGAGGTAGAAAAAGACCTTATATCTTAAATAAAAAATGAGGATTTTCCTAATGAATTATACATCATAGAGCCAAGGAATATATCACAATTAGTAGCTTGGATGTCAGAACCCACAAAAAATATCAAGAAGAAAAGAGGAAGGAAATTAGACAAGAAGAAAAGGGTAGAACTGGCCCAAGAGAAAGGAATTAGGAGCATCATCAAATTTTGGAAAGAAAACAAGGGAGAAGAGTACTCTCCCTCTAAGGCACCATAAAGATAGCAAGTTGGAATATTAAGGGCCTCAATGCCCCTAACAAAAGATGCTTAATCAAGCTTCAAATAGAAAAGTTGGATTCAAACATAATCCTACTATATGAAACAAAACTAGAGGAATAGGGTGCCACATTCTTCCACTTAGGAGGATGGGAAGATTCATATTCTAAATCATTCAAAAAAATAAGTGGTCTGGGGATACTTTGGTGTTCATGCAATATCAAATTAAGAATATTAGAAAAAAATGAAAACTAGATGATGTGTGAGGTGTGAAGCCTAAAGTATAACCTCAAATACACCTTTTTCAGCATCTATGGCCCAACAAGGGTCTAGGAGAAATAGAGGCCATGGGAAACCCTAAGTCATAAAATTTCCAACTACAGCTATGGGAAAATAATCATGGGCATATATTTTAATTATTTCTTAAGGAAAGTAGAGAAGTTGGGTGGGGCAAAAAAAAATGCTTTCTCTATAAATTACTTTGGTCAATTCCTAACCAGCAACATTCTAATTGATGCCCAAATAGAAAATGGCTCATTTATATGGCCTAACAAGAGGATGGGGTGAGGATGTATTAAAGAGAAATTGGATAGATTTCTCTTCTCCTAGGAGTGGTTAGAAACCAATTTCAATATTGAAGTCTCTATCCTTCCCCTAATAGGCTCTAAACATCTCCCTATCAAACTATCAATCAATTCAAATAAAAAACAGAAGAAAGGAGCCATCAAAGTTGAAAATATGCAGTTTAGGAGACCTAAACTTATCATTCAAATTGAGAAGTGGTGGAAAATGGCCCAAAAATGTATAGTCACTAAAAGCTTCATATTCTCAAAAAAATTAAAATATATCAAAAGGAAGTTTCAAGAATGGAATATAATAGTGTTTAAAAGCATCTTCCTTGAAAAGGATAGGATAGAAGATGCCTTATCAGCTCTAAATGAACAAGTAATGAACCAAGGGATGTTCCAAGAGAACTACACAAAAGAAAAAGATCAATGTTGAATATGAAGAAATCTTGGCAAGAGAGGAGTATTGGTGATCCAAATGCAAAGAAATTTGGTTATGTGAAGGGGATGCCAAAAAATTTGTTTTCCATAACACCTCCAAAATGAAGAAAGCATAAAAAATAATATTAGCCATCCAAATTTCAAATGAAAGACTAATAGAGGATATAGAAGAAATTTAGGAAGAAGAAATTAAAAATTTCAAGGAACTACTAGCCCTAGAGGATGGTGTTGATATTATCAACTATGGAAATATCCTAAGGAATATCCCCAAAGTCATTGAGTCTAGGAAGACAAAAAAATGCTAACATCACCATTCACAGTGGAAGAAGTTAAGATTGTTTCCTTCCAAATGCACCCAAAGAAAGCACTTAAACCAGATGAGTTCCCAACCTTCTTTTATCAAAAATGTTGGCCCTTCCTGGAGGAAGAGGTGTGGGAAATTATGGAGGAATGAACAAATAGAAAAATAAATTCATCAAATACATGAATAACATAGTCTTGGTGTTAATACCAAAAAAGGAGGAATGATCAAGCATGGGGGACTATTGCCCTATCTCAATATGCAACACAATATACAAAATTATTTCAAAAGCTCTTTCCAATAGATTAAAGAAACTATTTGGGGAGGTAATCTCAACCAACTAAAGTGGCTTCACCCAAAGGTGAGACATAATAGATAGTATCATAGTGTCAAATGAACCCCTACACTCAATCAACAAAGATACGACATAGAGCATGATGATTAAGCTTGATATAAGAAAAGTTTATGAAAGAGTTAGGTGGAGATTCCTAATCAAAGTCATGGAGTTGTTTGGTTTTTGTGAAGACTAGATCAAAATGATCTTTTGTTGCCTATCAACAACTAGATACTCATTACTGGTAAATGGACTCCCATGTGGTTTTTTTGAAAGATCTAATGGCCTAAGGTAAGGGAACCTTATTTCCCCTTCTCTATTTGTTATAATGGAAAAATCTCTTAGCAGAAATATAGAAAAATACCAAAGGGTAGGTAGTTGGAAAGGAGTGTAGATTGCTCCAAAAATAGAAGCCACTACCCACCAACAATTCACAAATGGAACACTACTCTATGGATAAGCCTCAATCAATTATGCATCAAATATTAAAGAATGCATGGAGGAATACATTTTGGCATTAGGGAAACAAATCAATAAAGAAAAATCCAAAATATACTTCTTCCATACCAAAAAAGTTCTACAAAAAAGAATCTCAAAACTCCTATCATACACAATAGATGTTACACCATGTTAGTACCTAGGTGTGTCTATCTTCAAAGGAAAAATAAGAACCAGAATCTAGGATAAAATCAAAGAGAAATGCATAGATAAATCCCTCAATTGGAGAGGGAAATGGCTCACATTGGCAGGAAGAATCATAATGATCAAAGAAATACTATCTACAATTCTAGTATATGCAATGTCTAGCATGAAATTAACCTCAAAAGTAGCTTCCAATTTAGAGGGAATATTAAAACATTTCTTATGGGAAGGTTCAAACAATCAGCATAGAATCATGTTGATACATTGGGATCAAGTGTACAAATAGTGGAAGGTGAAAAGACCTAGCCACATAAGTTGTGTTGGGGAAAGCGGACACTACAAAAGTCCAAAGCCTTTACTTGTATGTCCTTACATGGAAGAATATTAATTGGAAATAGATTAAAAACTATTGGCATATTAGGCCCTAATTGGTGCATCATGCGTAAATAAAAAGAGGAATTGATGTAGATCACCTGCTCCTAAATTTTCCCTTCCCAAAACAATGTTGGGATTGACTATAAAGGAATCTAAATGGGACCTCCATGAGGTAACCAACTATGGAACTTCTTCCTCAACTAGCTCAAAATCAAGAAGGACGCCTTTTGGAGCCTATTTTGGTAGATAGCCCCATCTAGGACAATATGGAACATCTGGAAGGAGAGGAATAGGTGAATATTCTAGGATAAATCTAAATCGGTAGAAGAGATAATAGTTGACACAAAAAGGAACATATCAAAATGGCTAAATTCCCATATAAAAATACAAAGGAAAACTAAGTTTGCAAGTTGGAATAATGAACTAATGAGAAATTGGAAGCAGCTTAAGGTTCCCTTGATTTTTTAATTTGTGCTAGACTAAAAACAATGAAAAAGTAAAAAATGGATCCCTCCCCCACAAGGATTCCTGAAGCTCAACATTGATGGAGCATCAAGATAAAACCAAATGAAAGCTATAATTGGATGCATAATTAGAAATTAATATGGTTAGTTGGTTGAGAAAATGTCAATAAAATTACCATAAGTCACAAATAGCGTTATTGAGATAGAGGGGATCCTTAGGGGTCTTCACTTATGTAAATAAAATGGCCTCAGGAATATCAAGATAGAGTGTGACTCAAATGTTAGCATAACTATCATAATCAAAGGGTAGGCAGGTGATTGGAATCTTTAGTCCAAGATGTTAAGGATAAAATAACTTATGTAAGAGATTAATGTGCAATTAATTCGTCACACCTATAGGGATGCCAATAAGGAAGCTAACCTTTTAGCTAAACATGGTCTTGACCAAACTAAGACTACTAGAGTTGGATCCAAGGAAAACCTATGGTAGGGACTGTAAGAATGAATCATAAAAGACATGAGAAATTCTAAAGGAAACTCAATCCCAAATGGGAAAACTCATAACTAAAATCCAAGATAGGACACTAAGGAAGAAGACTCCCTAGAATCAATAGATATTCAAGCTATCATGGTAAGATGGAACCGATACAAGGTATGGGCCCATACTCAAAATACAAGGTACACACCACTAAACTATAACAATTTTCAATATCCTTGTTCAAAATAATGCACTAACAGTAAGTTCTATGATTAAATGTTTGAAAAAAAAATACGAATGGTACAACAAGCTACAATACACCCACATTGTAAGCAAACCTATAATTTGTTGACATTGGAAAAGAAACACAAGAAAGTTTCATCCTATGCCCTAGCCCTTGGAGTCATGAAACAAAGGAAATTTAAATCACTAAACCTTTTAAGATTAACCCACAAAATGGCTCTAAATACCACATAGGGTCGACACTATGATAGCCAATTTTCTCTATAAACCCCAAGGGAAGACTAACTACAGTAATTTTAAAAGGTATAAAAAATATTTTTGTAAGGAATAAGCTAACTAAAATTTAAAAAAAAAAACCATATATCTTAAAAACCATAAGTAGGAGTACAAATTAACACATGGTAAAAAAGCATATTGTAATACATAGAGAATAAATCAATAGAGAAGAGTGATATGAACTATAGCACTCAAACACATAAATTTATTTATTCATACATCTTTAAAAATCATTAGTTCAAATAAACATGTTCAACATCCACACTTTGCAAATATGGTTTAAATAACCCATAAAAAAGAGTGACATGGAAACTATAATCCAAAAAATTGTAAATAGGGTACATGATATTGCTCAAATTGTACAAGAATATTGACAAGATTCATTATACTTTGTGCATGTGAAATTGAGAACTGGAAAACAAAATCATAACTACTCATTAGAGTGATAACATTACAAAAGAAGCTCCACATTTCCATGAATAGATGTATGAACATATATTATTGAAAGAAATTGAAACCCTAACAACATTAAGCATAGGAATAACCAAAGCAAGTGGAAACTTAGCCCACACATTAAATCCCAAAATATCATCTCTAGTGAAACTAGCCACAAGTTTGTCACATAATCCAAAATATGAAACTAAGACATTTGGAGACTATAATGGAACCCCTGGTCTTGGAACCCTAAAATTCTTGAAAGTATAAGATACCCTTGGCCTCTAGACTTCAAAATTGGGCTCTCAATTTTATACAAGTTACGACTAGATAGCCCTAGTTGAGAGGCTAACACAGAAATTAGGAAAAAATATATACTACTATGAACATACTACAAAATTAGGGTGGAAAACTGCAAACCCTAATCCTCACAAGCAATGAAATGAGCAATCCATTTAGAATCTTTCATAGGCATGAGCTGATATAGGCACTTGAGAAAATCATAAGAGGTCTTAGTGTAGAAACAATGCACCCAATAGTTTGAATCATAAACATCTAGCAAAAAGGGAAGAAGCTTGGTGGTGACTTGGTCAGGTTATAGCAAGTCACAGGGGTAGGGAATTCCTTCCCCTAGTTGTGCAACATCCAACACCAAGTCCAAACCTTAGAGAAAAGTAGGTTTAAACACTCAGTTAATTGTGAAATCATCTCCTTACTAGCATGAAGATCCAATAAAGGTGCTACAAAGTGAGAGGTGATGTCATATTTCACCTATTATCTCTTTCTTGTCACCATGAATCTCCTCTCCAAAACTATCTTCATAGCTTAAATGATCAAGGATTTTGGATTCTATATTATACCTTTTAGTCACCTGACAGAAATCGGACCAAGAAATGCCAACTATGAATTGGTGTTGGTTAAGAAAACTAGGGTTTTCATACTTAGGCTCTCCTCAACCTTTGACAATTCAAAAACACACAAAAGGAGAAATAAAATCCCCATCTTATATAACAAATAGTCAGATTGATGCATGGAAACCAAAATGCATCTACATACTTACCTTTTGTTGTCTCGACCCCAAATAATCATAACCAATATTAACTTGAATGGCCTTGGGAAATGCCAAGGGTGAAATTATTACAACATAAGGTTTGAACTTTGGCACTAGGTAAAATAAGTATGACTCTCGACTCAAGATGCTAGGGCCAACCACAAAATTCATGATTATCCAACAAATATAACTGTCCAGGCTAAATACACTTTTGGTTTGGCTATGGGGTGACAAGTATAACTCACAAGAGGTTGTAATCCTAAGAACCTACTCAAAATATGCATAAATGCAACTTTGAAAAACCAAAAAATATAGTAAATTCTATCAAACCATGACACTAAAAAGTAAACCAAAATTAGTGCTTCTATATAATATTTTATTTAATAGTTCCATCTCAATTAAAAATCTAGCTTACCCAAACAACTCAAAACATAGCGCACCATGGAAATCATTTAAGATGTAGACATAATTATTAAACTAAGGAATAAAAGGAGAATAAACCTCATTAATCCTGACCAGATCAAGAGGAACGATACTTATAATAAAACCATATATTTTGGCACTTAATATTAAACTAATATTATAAAACATTCAAATTCTTCAAATATATTGTCACTTCTATAAAGAAGAAGGGCTATTCTCTATAAAATTTAAACCCCAATTCCTATCCCTAAGATTTACATTTGAAAAAATCCCAACTATGAGAATATATACACTATTCTTATGGGTATGTGCAGGATCATGATGGACCAAAAAATGGTGATATGATGGGTATGTGTAAGGTATGTGGCTGACGACTTTTTTTTACCCAAAATTGATGAAACAAAAAGGATTTTTAAAGGAGAATCTTAGCTTTCCACCAATATAAATTATGCTTTACTTTGAATTTAATAAACAATTATTCTTTATTTTCTATTTGAATTATGACTAAAGTCTTTATTGATAGGCTGATTTTCAAACATCTATAGCTTTCAAACAGTATCACATTTTTTGAATCTGAAACATGCATCACATTCTATGCTTCACATACTATAAGATTAGAAAAGGAAATCAATTTCATGAAGTTTTGACCAAGTTAAGGTGGTCAAACATATAAGTTTTTATATTTTTCAAATTTTGTAATAATAAAATCATAATTAATAATTTACTTGGAAACAAATTACAAAAAAAATGCATCACATCGGGGCATGAGTCCTCTACTTATTTCTAAAATCTTATAAAACTAGTAGTCGTATGCATAGGCATGTGACAACTAGCTGATATGGGCCTACTGTGGCAATGAACGTTTGTGGTGAGGAGTGTTGAAACTTTTCATTTGCATGGAAAGGTGACCATGAATGAAATAGATGAGTTAGATTGTATGAATCAAGTAATCATGAAGAACATTTTGTATAAATTTTATTAATACTATTAGAAAATTTGGAAATCAATTTTTAAATTTGTTTAAAAGTGGGAACTTAAAAATTAAATTAAATAATAAATTTAAAATAATTATTTCTTCTAGCAAGAATATTTAAATTTTATATTTAATAGCAACAAATGCACATGTATATTGTCACTTTTTTGTGTAGCCTATTGAATCAATTAATCATTTAATTTTGAAGTTAATGGAATTTTTGTAAGGGTCATCAGACATGTGTGTGTTTTTTAAAATTGGACATTTTTAAAAGGTACACATTTTTTCCATGAAAGGCAGACATTCACTATTGAGTACTTTTTATAATTAGTATATTTTTATAGTTTTGGAAATTAGCTATGGGCATTTCCACTTGTAATTCTATTCCTATCTAGAGAAGGGGTGACAACAATTTGTATCTAACAATTGATTTCCCAATTGAAGATTCAACCTAGATTATTTGCCACTAAATATTATAGACAAAATAGGGAAATTGTAAAACAACTCCTAAAAGAATAGTTAAAAATTATAGCTAAGTCATAGATGAGCTAGAATCCACAATAAACATTTTCATAGAGCACAAGTATTACAGATTAGCATATAATTGAGAATAGAAAAGCCCACTTTTAAATGAATGATTGCATTATGCAATTAGAGAGTCAAAATAGATAATGTTGTAGGAGGGGAAAGTTTAGTACAAGATATCCAAGATAATATATTGATTCAGTTACATTTTGAAAAGAGCCATTTTGGAACTATACATATGTTGCACATACTACATGATTAAATGTTGCCTTCTTAATAAATAGAAAATTCAAACAAATAGCACATAAGTTAAAGATGTGACCACTTGGTAGTACATAAGAAACATGTTACAAACCATGTTTTCTATACATGTATCTATGTGAGAGAAGATATATGGAATGAAAAGGAAAAACAAAAAACCCATGCTCGTTATCCACCCTTCCATATTGGCATCATGGAGCCTCAGGGACCCTAGCCAAACCCCCAAGCAAAAGCAATATGAAATGCCCACTGGAACTTTTGTTGAGCTCCATCTTTTGGAATTGCCATCTATGCTTTAGCCTAACATCTGCAAATAGAAGACAAAGGTATGTCAATAGATGGGGAAAGAAGATGAGTGAGGGAGGATCAAAGATTAGTAAATATATAGCAAAAATCAATAAACATAATTAGAACATAGGAACAATGAATAATATTTGCAAGGTGGTCACAAGATCTATTTATTGATTATGGAGAATTTTTGCACTTACATTTACTATTGGTTATGATTGAGAACCAGAGGGAGGATTGGATTGAATTGTTAGAGCTCATTAAATGATTTGTAACTTATGCAACACATTAGTGTTCAAACCTTGAAACCTGCTATGAAAATGAATAATAAGTAGAGAACGATAACTATAAGCAATAAATTAATCATTTATGCAAAACACCAAAGCAAAATGGCTTACTGATTGTGCAACCCAATAGTTTGAATAGCCTCCAACCTGCCAAAAGACAAAGTCGAACATGCCAAATTTAGCAATAGTGTGTTATCAAAGCAACACCACAATGGCTCTTTTGAGAATACAACTTTATGAAAGTATACTCTCCCAGATGCTAGCATTTAATATTGTATTTACATACATATATATACATGTATACATATATAGGATGGCAACATGTGAACATATATATATATATATATATATATGCATGTTAGATATATATACATGTAATGCAACTTAATCAAAATACACTTTCCCACACTACTACATTCAATATTGCATTTATTTCAACCAACCACATTTACTTTGTCCACTACCATAGTACAACAACAAAATGCATTGGGGCTTGGGCGAGCAAACACTTAGCATATACAATTACTCTTTTTGTTAGGATTGTACAAAGAAGCAGTTCAATCAATGTGCAAATTTATATATGCAAAGAGAAGAATAACTTATGTAGCAATTACAATGCTCGAAAGATTCACAAAGAAAAGAATGTAGCAATGTGGGAAAGTATACACCAAAATATGCAAGAAAATATTTTTAATTCAGTTGCATTGTGAGAATAGGCATTCTGGTATTATGAATATGTGGTCCAAAATATGCAAGAAAACATGTTTATTCAGTTGCATTGTTAGAGACCTCTATTCTTAGCAAATAGAAACTTCAAACAAATAGTGTATCAACTAAAGATATAAAGTTCAATAGATTCAATGAGTCTTTCGACAATGCAATTTAATCAATATACTTCCTCACACATTTTGTAGCACATGAGTGTTAGAACCCTTGAACCTGCTATCAAAAGGAACAATAAGAAGAGATTGAAAGGCATGAACAATAAATTAATCATTAATGCAAAGTACCCAATATACATATACATGTATATAACCATGTAGATATAAATGTAACCCAGTATATGTATACATGTATGTATATATATATATAGATGCAATATATATATATATATATATATATATATATATATATATATATATATATATATATATATATATATATATATATATTGTATGTCATGCTAGATGTAATACCCCTCCATTTTGGATGTTTGGATCGATAGTGTTTTCTTTGTAATGTTTTGTTATGTTTATGATGTGACTTTTGAACTTGGTTACTTTTGATTGCAATTGTTAAACGATGTGAAAGTTATATTTCGATGTGATGTTATTTTACTCTGATGTTATCTTTATGGCATGCTTTGGATTAACTTAGAAGATATTTGATTTAATGATGTTTTATGCTTGTGATCATGTTAATGGACATTAGAATCATCAATTAGTATTTTGTATTGGTGAAGGGGACAGGATAGTATCACTCGCTTGCGAGCACCCTATGATTCTGAGATTTCCTCTTCACGGTGTGTTTGATCATATTATATATATATGCATGTTCGATGTACTGTTTGTTTGCAGGTTGACAAGTACATGACATCGACTCCACTTGGTTCACAAGTTTGAGCTTGTCCATTGACCAATGGTAATCGATTGGGAGATAGTAGCTAGGTTTTCCATGCCAAGTCGTCACCCTAGTCATAGCGTGTTGTCGGGTTGTCGTCAGGGTTAGTTGTTTTAATTTGGTCCTTTTCACCTTGAGTATTTAATTAATTTCAAATTTTAAAGGTTATTAAATGTTATGTGTAGTTTAATTGATGATTAAATGTATTTAGTTGCAATGTTGAAACATTATTTATTTTATTGATTAATTTGATTTAATTAATAAAATAATTTTTAGTTTATTAATTGATTTGATTAATTAATAAAATTAGATTGAGTTTATTAATTAATTAGATTAATGGTGATATATTAAATGACATAGTTGTTTTGGCATTATTGAATATTAAGATTTAATTAAAATAAAAGTAGAAATCTTGTTTGGATAGTTAGAGTTAAATTAAAATAAATAAATAAATAAATGATAATGTGTTTTTAATTTCACTTTTGAAAATTGTTGATAAAGTAAATGCTTTGCAAAATTTGTATTCTTTTGTTTTAAATAATTTTGAAAAATGCATGAGATTTCAATTTGAAAGTAAAATTGTTTTAAAATGTAAAAATGGAAATATCCTCCAAATGTTTTAAAAATAAATTTAGTGAGTGGGATATTTTTAGGGTTTGGCCAAATTTGGGGAAAACTCTTTTAAAAGAAATAAAATTTCATTTTGTCTGGAATTTTTTTCAATTTTGGTGGAGAGTTTGTTGGTGGCTTTGCTTGGATTTGTGAAGGAGATTGAAACTCTTGCTTGAGCTGGATTCAAAGGAGGAATTGAAAACACCATTGTTCAAGTCTTTAAGATTTGGAGAAAAACCAAGTTCCTTCTTGATTTTATTTTGTTCTTTCATTTTGGAAATGAGTTTCAGTCTGTGTTATGTTGTTGAAAAATCTTTGAACTATTTTTTTTTGGAATTACAATGAAAACCCATGAGAATTTGTTTTAAAAACTAGCAATAGAAAGTTGAAAGGGATCAAATGAAAAGTTTAAACTTATCTGTTCAATTTGGGGAATACCCAAAAATTTACATCATATTATTGTGTTCAAAATCCTTCTTCTTAGTTTTCTCCTCAGGAAAATTTGGCCAATCTATGTATAAAATGGAAAAAATATAAATATATATGTATATAGGAAGTATATATATATACATATACTGTTTATGTTTGGAAATTACTTTTCTTTCTGTTAAAAGCTCTATGAAATTTATAAAATAAAATGAAAAAAAGTGAAAAATTTATGTGTCTTGTTTTGTTTGGTTTTTTTTCCTATGTTAAATTAAATAAAATTTAAATTAAAATAAAATTTAATTTTTTATGGGGGCTGCCCATAGCCACCCCCCATCCATGGAGGCGCTGGCTGTGTAGCGCTCCCCATGGTTGGGGAGGGGCTATGTAGCAGCCACCATAGGGGTTGCATCCCCTGTGAGTGGCTACGTAGTAGCCACCATAGCGGTGCATCCCCTGTTGGGGGCTACGCTGCAGCCTAAAGGCTTTTGCCTTTATTTTATATATATATATATATTTTTAAATGTTTAGATTTATTTTTTTATATATATATATTATTTTGTATATATATAATATAATATATATATTATATATAGTAATTTTATATTATATATATATAATATGATATTATTTAAATAAATTTTTATAATTAATTATATATATAATATATATATTTTATACATATATATAACATGCATATATAAATATATATCATGTATTTTCTCTTTAAAATATTTGTATTATGGAATTTTAAATTTGGTTGATTTAAGAATATTTGTATATTTAAAGGGATACATATTTATAATTGTATATATATATATATACACATTAAGTATATATATACTTTTATATGTATATTTAATATATGGTTAGATTTGAATATAGATTATTCTATGATGTATATTTAAAGGTGAATATTATAATCAAATGTTTTAATTAAAATTTGGTTTTGTAATCAAATGATTTATTTTAAATTTGATCAAATGGGTTTATTTTATAAAGATTATTTTAATCCTTATCTATGATTGATCAAATAGAATTAAATTATTGGTTTAATATTCTTTAATGTCGGTAATGTGATTTGATTTACCTTGGGTATGTGCAAATAATGTTATTTATTTAATTGATCTCTTGCATTATGCCATTGCTTGACTTGGGTTTAGGAAACCTGAACATTAGTTTATTGAGTTGCTGGAAATGTTTTTTTTAAATGAGGTTTTTTTCTTTCTCGATGTTGGGAAATGGGGTTAATTGTCTAGTAAGTCTTCCAAAAAATTTCTCTAGTTTGGGATGTTTCATGTAGTGGTTCGATTTGCGAATTGCCTTGGGAATTACATAGAGTTGTATTATGTTGCTGTACTCGATTTCCACGAATGGGGATTTGTGCCTCCTTGGGATTAGGAGAGGGTTATGAGGATTGTGCCTCCTTTGGAAGGAGTGGGTTTTTGTACTTTTGTTGCCTCTAGTGTTTGGAGTGAGTTCATTTACCTGTTTCCTCCTTGGATTGGAGAGGTTGTATTATCTAGTTACCTATTGTGGTTTTCACCGTGTGTGTTGTCGATAGGAGAGTGGCTCTTTGTGGGGGTCTGGCACACAAAGGGGCACCTGGGTAACTCACCTAGGGTTTAACCAAGTTATAATCTAAAAGAATTAATGGGGATCTTTCACACTAATAAAGATAATGAATGCCTCCCTCTTGAAGCTTGTGTTTGATAACACTCGAGATGAGATGAGACGCATAGTTTTGCGTGAGGGTCCAGTAGCTGATAGAGGCAAGCCAGGGTAACCCAAGATGGGGGTCCGATAGCCTAGGAAGGTTGAGCTAGGGTAACTCATGGAAATTTATGTATGACACTCTTCCTACATCAGTAGTCAGTCAGTTATTGTGAGGTGTACATGATCATTGTTCTCTGGAAGTATTGTAACTTTGTGTTAAGTGATATTGTGGTTGTAGTTGTTTCAGTCCAGTTATGTTTTAGCCTGTGTCTAGTGGTAGATGGTCTTGTGTATGAATTTTTGGTTACTATCTCCTAGTATGGAGGGAGTGGACCTTTGTGTTCCATGTGGTTGGGTGGCACGTGCATCTTAATCCGTTGGGTTGTCTTCTTGTTCGTGTGGACAAGATTTCTAGTTGGAGAGCTCATGGGATCTAGTTTCTCTTCTTGCTTTATTCTTCCTAAAATTATTGTAATTTTATTACCCCTCATTTGTTATCGAGGTGGAAATTATAATATGTAATCATGCTTATTGGATTTATCTCATTCGGGGAATGAGTGTTGGAATCATGTTGTAAATTATATCATTGGAATCAAGTGGAATCTCATATTCTTTGATGTAAATTATTATGTATGGAATGTATGTGAACTTAAATTGTTAAGTATTTAAATGTTATAGTTTATTTCTTGTTCCTTGTTTGGGTTTAAGTAACTCAGTCTTGTAACTTTAGGGGATTGGTTGACAATGGTTAGTGAAATAGCATGTTAATCGTCTTTTCAAAAAAAAAAAATAGTTCATTTGTGTAGTAAATTGCAACTTTCCCTAGGGTTGCGTGGCGGGGTGTTACACTAGATGAGTAGTTTGCATAGATGGTTAATTTATTGTCTATGTGTTTTTATCAAATGTTTGTATATTTATCTTTATACCCATTGTGGAGATTTCAAAGAGATTATCATTTTGTATGGATGCAGGAATTGCAATTAAATTTCCTTTCTTTTGCTAGAAAATATATTGAGCGTTAGTAATTTTTTTGTCATTGGTTTATAGTTCTAGTTATCTATGTTTATTGACCAATGAGGAAGATTTAGGAAGATCCTTTATTTAAGAGGTAAGGTCCAGGTTGTCAGTAAAAGCCTTGGAGAAGTCTTGTCTATTTGTCTAAAAGCACGAATTTGAAAGAGTTATTACATAGTAAATCCTATTCATGGTTAGATTGATGGAAGCCCTATTGAAAAAGATATAACAAGAAGACATTAACAATAAATTAATCATCTATACAAAACACCCATGTAAAAAATAGTATAACCCCATAAACCTCATTAAAAATTCCACATGTGTTGCATCGTACTAAATATTATAGAGTAATAAAGAAATTGTAAAAGTGGTATTAGAATAAGACAAACAAGTGCAATGAAGGAAAATGTATATAATCACAACACGTGTATAGAATGGTCTAGGAAAATATATCTTGAAGTCTTTGAAAAGATCAATGCATGTCTATTTGCACATGTATATATATGTATGTATGGATAAATATATGTACGTGTATGTTTTACTAATAATTTTGTTATAATTTCTCTATTTTTATATAATACTCAATGGAAAATAATTCAACTGTTATTAAACAAATCCTCTATTTTTTACAACACTACAAAGAAGGTTGGCATCAAAGAAAAATGAAAACCATGGAATCTCAATGGGAAGAATAAATTAAGTAGCCATTCAAAATCTACAGTGTCCTCTTTGTAAGGATTTGAAGTGAAATTAATTAGAGGGATTTGAAGGAGCTAATTGTACAAATTGTGTGTAGCACCAAAGATGCACAAAGTGTATATATGTGCCTAGATATGTGTCACCATTCCATGCAAATAAAAAGCCTCAACCTTCATTGAGAAATTGTAGTTAAATGTTGTTGTTGTTGCTAGGAAATATGGACAACGATAGTCTGTATGCTATTGTTTGTTTGTTGTTTGTAGTTATCTCTATGCACTTTTCATTTATAGCCATTAACATAGGAGAAATTATAGATTAAGAGTAGTTTTTTGGCTGTGAAGTATTATTCTAGTAGCTCTTTTATAGTTTCCTTATTAATTTAGGTTGACTAGGAAAGAGTATAAGTTAAATTTTTAATTCATAGCTCAATTCTTATGCAAATTGCTTATCTTGTATTAATATGTTTAACATGGGATTTAAGATAAAACAAAAAGAGAATAACTATTGTAGTGAAGTACATGTATAAATTTGTGCATGATTGTTTATATAAAGCAAAATATATATAGAAGGTATGTAGCCATGGAGGGAGGGGAAAATTGATTGTATAAAATAGGAAAATATAAATATGTAAAACAAACGTTGTTTACAATTAGAGTTGTGGATGTCTTTCCGACACCAATTGTTGAATACATGGGTTACATTTTTGCTTGTTGATCTACCTTTGTATTGAACAAAACATCATACAACTACAAAGCAACATTTTGTATTGTTATATCAGAATACATGAGTGAAATTAGATAAGTAAGGAATGGGGAAAAGGCATTGTGGAATGGCCCACCACAAGAACAATAGTGAAGGTGTCATAGGCTACGAATGGGGTAGTTACGAAGCTCTCCAAACTAGCACACAATCCAGGTGCATATTAGTTCCTTTGATAGGTTTTCTATGAAACAAACACCAGTGTTTATCATTTCACAAGGCAACCAAAACAGTTGATATCGTTATAGTAGAACAATGAATATTATCAACTGGCTTATGACTAAACACCTACCATTTTATGTCTATTGAGTGGGGTAGGATGAGGAAACCCCAAAGGAAATAAAATCCATGGTCATATTGGACATACTTGAACAAGCCAAGATAGATAACATGGAATTTTATCATGTATCACTGAAAAGAAAATAAATGTACACAACACTATATATTTATGAATGTAATATATAGGAATAGTGAAACAAGGAAACAGAGAGAAAGAATTTTGTAGGCAAACATTTGTAGCAATTTGAATCAAATAAAGCTAATAGAAAAGATAATAGGAAAACATTTAAATTTGTGGAAGGAAAGCATGGAGAAGGAATGTGAGAGGTCAACATCTATAGGCTGTCAGAATAGAAAACACAACATCGTTGGATGATTTCAAACTTATTAATCAAATGGAAGAGAATTTATTTTTGAGAATGCATCTACAACATGTGCATATAAAGGGTAATATATTGGAATGTTGTAAAGACGTTATTTACCTATAGAAATTTTGTTTTCTAGTTATTGTTGGTGATGAAGGCACAACCCGAGACACAAAAAATAACCCACAAACAAGATAATAATTTTATTATTCAGAAAATGGAACTTCTTACATGTAGAGGATCTCAATCCCCAAGTTCTACAACAAATGCAAGTTATAGAAAGCTACAGAATAACCCTTTCGCAATATGTGAGCTTGTCCCCAAAAAGCTACCCAAAAATTAGAAACCCGCCCATAAATAGAGCTCCTCATTAGTTTGGAGCCAAAACAACATTCAAATTTGAGTTTAGGCGGTTTGGTAAAATTTACAACATGAAGTTCAAATTTCAAAAGAGCATTTGCAATTGTATCTTCTAGAAAGTGCGCCAACTTCCGGGGGCCATAACTTTTGATCCGGGACTCCGATTCGCGAACCGTTTGAACCGTTGGAAAGGTATCAAAGTCAATAACGCGCTTGAAATTCGCTACGCTGATTTTAGCAAGTTTCG
>VDFB02193867.1:317181697-317191697 GCA_007258455.2 Sequoia sempervirens
ATCTTTCACTTTATTTTCATCATCATTTCGGCTTCCTGAAGGTCTTCCATTGCCCCTTCCACTTTGACCTCCTCGTCCTTTTTGCTTGCCATCAAATCTTTTGTTCAACTTCTCTTCCACCTTCAGAGCAAACTGATACACATCCTCAATGGTGGCCATTCTGACTAGGCTTAACTCCTCCTGAATGATCGGTTGTAACCCATTAAGATATTGGGCTACCTTCTCCTTATTGGCCTCTGTGTGACCCATTCTAATGATTATCTTGTGAAAATCTTTAGTATATTCTTTGACAGATCTACTTCCTTGCTTCAACCCTTGCAATTTCTTCAATAGATCTAACTAGTAGTCCACTGGTATGAACTGCTTCTTTAGTTTCTCTACCATGCGATCCCATCTAGTGATCTTTCCTTTTCCTCTTCAATTTCTTTCCAACTAGACCTCTTTCCACCAAATACTGGCATGGCCCTTCAACATCATTTTCGCAAACTTAACCTAATCTGGGTCCTCTATTTCCTCATACTCAAAATATTCTTCTAGCTTGTTGATCCAGTCGATCAACTCTTTCGGGTTCAGACTTCCGGAATAACTAGGGACTTTTGCTCTGGGTCTTTTCCCAATGTTTGAAATGGCCCTTATTAGCTGCATTTCGTCTTGATCAATTACTTCTTCTTCCTCTTCTACATTTGAACCTTCTTCCTCTCCTTCATCCTCACTTTCCTCGCTTGGGTTTAACCCTCTTCTCAACTGCTCTTATAATGCATCAATCTATCTCTAGAGGGTTGTCAGTGCATCTCTTCCACCAACATTTCTGCCACCTCGACCAGCTCTGGCACCACCATGCCTACTAGGTATCACTCTTGGAGGCATCTTTCTGGACCTCGACCCACAACCACGGTCTTGGTACGAACTTCCTCACGATCAGTGATCTGTCCACATGCTCAAGAAAACCCGCTCTGATACCACTTGATGAAGGCACAACCTAAGACACATAAAATAACCCACAAACAAGAGAATAATTTTATTATTCAGAAAATGGAGCTTCTTACATGCATAGGATCTCAATCCCCAAGTTCTACAACACATGCAAGTTACAGAAAGCTGTAGAATAACCCTTTTGCAATATATGAGCTTGTCCCCAAAAACCTACCCAAAAATTAGAAACCCGCCCATAAATAGAGCTCCTCATTAGTTTAGAGCCAAAAAAACATTCAAATTTTATTTTAGGCGATTTGGCACCAAAAATTTACAACATGAAGTTCAAATTTCAAAAGAGTATTTGCAATTGTATATTCTAGAAAGTGTGCCAACTTCTCGGGGCCATAACTTTTGATCCGGGACTCCGATTCGCGAACTGTTTGAACTGTTGGAAAGGTTTCAAAGTCAATAACGCGCTTGAAATTTTCTATGCTGATTTTGGCAAGTTTCAGGGCCGTTTCGGGAACTCTAAGTGCTTCAAATCTAACTCAGAAGATTTTCATGTGCAAATCTGGGAAACTGAAACTGCAATATCTTTCAACCCAGGAATAGAAAATAAAAACTGTAAATTGGGAATTTCATACTGACGAAAAGGGTATCCAAAAATGTAAAAACATCTAAAAACTGAGAAACTTGAAATTTAACTATTTTTGGGTGATTCAAGATTGCCCTTACACCATTGGATGATTTTGCATCAGTTGGTTCCAATCTCTGTTCATCTTAGACAATTGGAGTTGTTTGTATTTGCATATCTATTAATGTGTAACAACTATAACTATATGTTTACACCACTATATGTTAAAATCAGTTGTAAGATAATTGTAGGTATGCTAATAAATAGTTGACTTCAAGGAATTTTAAAACACTTAAACAAAGATGGGAAAATGGAATACATAAGAGTGTATTGGTTTGAATTCCATATAGTAAAAGCATCACACAATGAAATATTAGACGAAGAAGTTGGCAATTTAATAGAATAGAATCATCAAAAAATGGAATTGGCCTATACAAGTTGTGGTGTCTAGTTATTTGTGTGTGGTATCTTTGTGCATCTTTGGCACTATACCCATTTTACACAAATAATTACTTGGTATGGTTTTTAAATATACAACTTAGAAAATGTTTCAAGAGGTGATGGCACACAAGCTAAGGTAGATGCAAGAAGAATTATTTTGGAGCCTTTTTTGTTTGTCAACCTATTAGCTGGAACCAGAAGCACTTTCCAAGCCTAGAGTATCTCTCAAATGAGAAAGGTGGATCAATACAAAATCATTCAATTGATTTTATATACAAAATAGTTGTAAAATTCAACCCTTTCCTCTCTTTGGTACCTATGTTTATTGTTTCTCTATCTAATGTTAATCCCTATGCTTTATGTATTGTGATTCCCCATGCCATTATGAGTGGAATTTGTGTTTGACTCCCCTGAATCATAGCTGGGATGGGGATGTCCCTCAGATATTATGGGTCCCATGGTGGGCCAATGTAATTTTTGAAGTGAGCAACAACATAGTCAGGTGGGTTTGGTGGTTTAGAATCTGGATTGTACATAATAGCCATAGCAACACAAAGGGATCCTTTGACGACGCCAACTTGAATCCACAAATTCATTGTTAGCATCACCTGCTCAACAAAACAAAGTAGAAATTCTAGGAGAAGTTGGTCATCATATCCATGATCAAATGCCTATTGTTGAGCCATCTGGGCAATGCTAATGGCTATTGGTATTTTTAACTATTTGATCATTTTTTTGTTGTGGAATGTGACCAAGTCATTTGTCACAAACAAACATGTAGCAACATCAAATTGTTGTCTTTCTATGGCTGAGATAATTTTATTTGTTTGTTTTATAGGCTCTTCCCAATCATTATGGAGAGCCTCAACATTTCTTATATGAAGATGGATTTCGTGAAACTTTCGTTACAAAGGGGTATCTCCTTTTTAGCAAAAGATAGTGTCTAGGGTGATTGAGATTGTGAGAGTGTTCCACAAAGCTACTGCTGATGAGGATGAAGCATAAATAGGTGTATCCATGATAGGTCGCAACCGAGCAAGATCACCAATAAGGATCATAGAAACACTACCAAACGGCTCTATCTTCTTATCTAGGAATGCTTGGCATAATCAGCTATCTATTTTGAATGGAAATTTTGGGCCTAGAAAACTCATTTCATCAATCAATATATACTCAATATACTTAAATTATTCTTGGAATAATGTCAATTGTTTCGCTTGCAAAGGAATCATATCCTTTATGGGAATACAAAGTGTTGTATGGATTGTAGAGGCACATATGTTGTACATAGCAACACCTGTAGGAGCCAATGTGAGCAAGCATCTATTGGGTCTAGAAAAAGAGGTGTTCATTTGTTGTTGAATGTAATTTATGAGGAAGGATTTTCTAGTGCCATCTGTCCCTTAAATAATCATGTGGAGAGGGGTTTTGGGTGAAGTTTGCATATGGTGGGTTTGGATTATTTGAAGGGCCAATTGCTTCTTCAAAGAAAGTGTATGGATTGACATATCTACAAGCAAGAATTGAACCATAGCTTGCTTACACTGTTCCTTCACTGGTGAGATGAACTATAAAGAAATATTATGGAGTTCTTCAAGAACATGGTTTGTATTCCAGGGATGGTTCATATCAAAATCCTACCTACCCAATAGCTAAAGTTGATTTATACTAAAGTTAGTAGTAGCACCATGCTGATAGAAAACTTCCCATTCATATTCATCCATAGAAGGATGATGGTTCAAATCATTAGTGTCACTGTCATCATGTTCTTCAATTGTGGATGTAACTAGAACTCTATTAACATGCCAAGGATGAGAATCGACTATTTTTAAAAGCTTCCAATTTTCTATTATCTGTTCTCTCCAAAGACCTATTTATGTTTGTATGTTCCGGAAAGGTTTGTATAATATAAGTTCAGTCCAAAAAAATGTCTCAAATATCTTTGTATCTTCAACAAGAGTAGTCTTGAATAATGGGTAAACAAGGAAAACTATAGGCTAGAGCCTTGGTTTCCATTTATCCTTTTTGTGTTGCTACAAGTGTCTATATAGGTGGACCAAGTCAATAAGGGTTAAAGGAACTAACTCTGGAGGCCTTTGCATATAGAAATGAATATAGTTTGTTGGAAACTCTTCATCAGTATAATCTTTGTTTATATGAAACCATGTCTTTTGCAAACATTCAACTAAACATATCGTTGGCTTGAAGTAAGAAGAGGAAATTTCTATAACATATGACACATCTTTTAAGCAGAGATGTCACTTTCCACAAGCATATTCATCATGAATTTTTGGTATGAAACCAGTGCTCTATCCTCAACTATATTTGTATTTGCATCTCTTTTTAACATATCTAGATAATTTTCTATTTTTTTCTTAGATTTAGCTACATATTTAGAAATATAATTCAAAACAATTTGCTTAGAAACAACTGGCTGAAAATCAACATTGGCACACCAAATTGCAAGCATAGTTGGGCTATGAATATTTAAGTGATCATAATTTCTTTCTATTTTTTAGGATTTGTTAGAGGTAGCATCAGATGTCAATGTAGAGGTAAGTTGCTACTACCCTAGTGCTTTACACCTACATTGCAATTGGTCTCCTTTTCTTCTTAAACAAGTATATTCAGAGCATTTTGTGTGCCTTTGAACTGTGTTTAGAAACTCTCGATAATCTATGATTGGATCATTGGTTAGGATTTGGCTTGTGGTAAGAAAGAATAGGTTTTCTTAAAAGCAATGATACATTCTAAGCAATCTTTGTGCAAGGCAACATGGATTCCAAGCTGAAACATATTTATCCAAAAAGTGTCTTGCTATGGTAAGATCATGGTTATTAGACCAATCAAGAGTATCCATGTCAGGAGCTTCTGAAAGCCATATAAAACCATACACATGTGTAGAGCCATGATGCTTCCATTCATATATATACCAATAATCTTTTGCATGCAAAATCTTTTTGGTCACCTCCTCACAAAAATTTGAGAGTCTATGATGCAAATATAAAGATGTTATACGTAGAATCTGAACAACACTATCTATTAGCATATGTGTTAAAGGCTCCATCACTAAATGAGATGCAGTAGAGAAAAAAATTTGTAGGTCAGCCCATTTTGTGTTTTCATAGCTCAAAGTGTAAAAAAGGGTGGGTGTACCAAGTTGTTCAATCATAGTGGTTAGCTAGGCTAGGCAAGCACTCCATAAATAGCAGGTCCCACACAATGACATGCCGAATCACATCAACTGATCGGTTAGTTGGTGGTCGGGAGCAACTTGAATTTGTTGCCTCAAAATAGTCAATGACCTAGGGATTCTATACTTCACATCCACTCTAGCAAAAACATAGATAGTTTGTTGGTTGTGATGTCTCATAATCAAGTTGTAGAGAAAATATCTAAACCTAACATTTCTTCCAAACCTGTGGTCAAAATATCTCATTAAGTGGAGGGCATATTCATGCAAGTGAATTTTAATATTTCTCGATTTAAGGGGAAGTGCTACTCTAGTGGGGGACAATTTTGGAAATGCCATTGAAAATAAACCTTCAGTGTTGTATTCATTAACAAGAGAAGAGTTAACTTCAAGCCAAGATAATATATTTTGGTCCTTTTTCCCAATTTGTAAGACATATTTTATTGCTTGTAGCTCTCATCTACCATTTGGTAAGCAAGGAATAAATGATGAAAATTTTGAAAAGCCATTTTCTTCTTGTCCATCATTTTTTGAGTTGGTTGATGGAATTAGGTCTTCACCCGAAACTTTCTCTTTTGTATGCAACAAACTGGACACATCAACAACAACATCAAGTAACATATTAAGAGCCTCAACATAAATCTCAACATCATTGTAGTATTTGTCATATTGGATTATGTATTTCAATGCATCCATGACATGATGTTTATTAACATAAAAAACATAATTCCCACCTTCAATAGTGGTCTTGTGAATGATAACGACCTCAAGGTCTTGCAGACAACGCGACAAAAGTTTTGTGATGCTTGAGATATCCTAAGGGAAGATTATCATGTGACCACTATATTTAAATTTTCCTCCTCTACCACGGGTGACCTATAAAGTTGGAGCCACCCTAGCAATAAGCATCTCTTCAACTTGTGTTAACTTTTTGAGTAACAATGGTTGTGGGCTTGGATCCATTCCATTTATGGAGTTGAACCGATGGTCACCTTTTTCAGAATAACACCTTACACATATGGCTTTTGACCCTAACATTTGAGTGTGCATCCCTATGTAGCTTTCCCTACATATTTTTTAAATATAAAGGTTGGAAAATGCATCTATACAATGTCAAAACCGCTTTAC
Organism: Sequoia sempervirens; assembly: GCA_007258455.2. Classification (NCBI taxonomy): domain Eukaryota; kingdom Viridiplantae; phylum Streptophyta; class Pinopsida; order Cupressales; family Cupressaceae; genus Sequoia; species Sequoia sempervirens. The sequence continues at coordinate 317,188,009 of VDFB02193867.1, forward strand.
CACAACATGATACTATCGTTGAATATTTCTTTGAGGTATTGTTCTTGTGTTTATGCAACAAGGGAGCTCCTCTGAGATTGTGTAGAAGGATTGGAATTTTCCATTGGAATTTCATGCTACAAGGGAGCATTGTTACCATTTTCATGTGAAAATGTGCTTTTTGTAGTTATCCTTTGTTGTAAATATTTTTGCAATGCTTCATGGATATTTCCTCTCTATGTTCCCTATAGTACAAATAGTTCCATTGTTGTTTTGACCCTGTTTAAATTCAACAATTGATTGGGTTGTGCAACTTGACTCTGCTTGTACAACCTATGAGTATACATACAATCTCATGTACATTAGGATATATGATTATACATATATACCCATACATACATTGAAAGTGTCGATTATAGATAAACATATAACAAAATATACATGTCTATCCATTTGTATATGAATGAACATAAAAAGAATAGCATAGGTTGAACATTAGGAATTGAATATACATAGAGGACTTAGGAACCTCAAGACAAGGATGGGTGGGTAGTAAGTTTTTTCTCATGCGAAGCTTAATTCATCTTGCCATTGTTGGGCAATGGGGACAAGCAAAGCAAAGTAAATGCGAGCAAGCTGAGTAAATGCAATATTGAATGTTCTAGTCTCACAAAGTATTCTTTGATTACGATGCATTGTCAAAGCAATCATTCTAGCATTAATTTCATAGTAATTGGGAAAAATTTGTTGTCTACATATCTAATCTATGATATTGTAGTATTTATTTTTGCATATACATAGACATACACATATGCATATACATACACATATACATCTACATATGCATACATGCATACACATACATACATGTACATATATAACCATATACATAGATATACATATATATACATAGACATATATACACATATACATACATATAAAATATTGATTGTTGCAATGTCAAAAACTATAGTTTCATTAGGTTGCACTATCAAAAGAGCCATTGTGCCATTTATTTCATAGAAAAAGCACAATATTTGTTGTCCTCATATCTAATCTATCATATTGTAGTATTTTATTTTTGCACGCCCATAGACATACACATATGCATATAAACATACATATACATGTATATGCATACACATATACATATACATATGCATACATTCATACACATACATACATAGACATATACAAACATACACATGCATATACATATACATATATATACATATACATGTATATATGCATAGACATATATACACATGCATACATATACATATACATATACATACATATACATATATATCAAAGCAATCCTTTTATATGTTTGAAAATATGAATGCATATCTAGTTCCACATCTATATGCTTTGTCAAGATGACCCATGCAGATGTACACCTAGAAGCGAAGAGAATTGGAAACAATAACACCAAATTTGCAACAAGTACAAGATAGAGTGAAACCATACTTGCAAAATTAGGATCTAAAGGCTAGGCGGCCACGCCCTCAGAGCCAAACTTCACAGAGAGACCAACAAGAGCTAGCAAAAAATCAATATTGGTGGCCTCTGTGAACCCATCCACAAATCCCACTTCTATAGACATAGTTCTACGAGCTTATTTGCAGTGACACAATGTTGCAAATTGAGTTCACTAATTGACAACTCTATTTCACAATTACAAAAAAAGATCAATGTACTATAGCATCCAAATGTTAATTGGTACATAATTTACAAATATCAATTTATAACCATTCCACTTTTAATACCATTTAAAGAAGACAAGATACAACAAGAAGAATAGAAATATAATTTTAATGGTATGCAAACACTAGGGGATACATCATGAAGAATAAAAATAATAAATGCAAATGCATATACTCTCATATGTATCTCTCTATCTTTCAAGATGCTTATATGTGTGTCCATGTAGGCTTTTATTTTTTCTATGTATATGTATTTATGCAGATTGTATATTTTACTATGTTATGGCAAGAATCATATGGTGCAATAATTTGTCCAAAAATGTGTATAACATCATAGCTTTAATTACAAATTTGGTCTACATTTCTTGGTATTCAATATTATGGGAAAAATATTCATGCAAAATACCAATGCATAATGATTTATAGATTCCATAGCACAATAGTTTGGTAAACCTCTATTTTGTTAGACAAGAGAGAAGGAAGATGTTTCTTACAATACTATAATTTTAAAGCAACACCACTATGGCTCTTTTGGCAATGCAAATTAATCAATATATTTTCTTGCCTTAATAACAAAAGAAACAACAACCATTACTAAAGAATCGAACATATGTCATGCTTCAATCTTTTCCTAATAGTTCTTTTATGATTTTCCTATTTGTCTATAATATTTAATGGAAAATAATGGAGCTTGAATGTAGAATATATGTGTGTTTACATGTGTACAAATAATTAAGTACATATATGCATTGAAGTTCCCCTTGTTGAACACATTTACAAACACACACATATAAGCATATATATGTATCCATATGTACATATGTATATATGTATCTATATACAAAGGAATATATCTAAATACTTTTGTATAGTATATTATTTTTATCACCATATAACTCTTGATCTTCGAATTTATGAGGACAAGAAACATCCAAATTGTTTTCCCCCTCAATTAACCAATTTGGAAGGCTACAAATTCAAACCTTTTTGGTTGCTTATACCATATAGTCTACTCTAAAGTTTTACATCAGTATAGGTATCAAAAGGGTTGAATTTGAAGCCTTCTCAACTAGTCAGCTGAGGGAAAATGTATTCTAGATGCTTGCATTTTGGGGACCCTACACCTTTTTATGTAAAAACAACCTTGCTGATTTATTTGAACTTATAGGAAAAAAAAAAATTGAAACATATTGATACAAGATTCAACCTACATCCTTTACAAGAAAATATCAAAGACAAATAGAGAATTTTATAACATATATTAGACACATCCTTTACTAGTTTCACAATTGAAAATTCAAGCAACATTATTTCCCACTAAATATTATAGGAAATAAAATAAAATTGAAACATATTGATACAAGATTCAACCTACATCCTTTACAAGAAAATATCGAAGACAAATAGAGAATTGTATAACAGATATTAAAAAATCAGCAAATTTCAAAACAACTATTAAAAGAAAAGCTAAAAATAATAGCTAGATCATAGATGAGTTGAAACCCACACTAAAAATTCTCATAGAAGGAAAGTAGGCTATGTAAAACTTGCTTTTTCAATTCAAATTTGAAGCTACATTATTTGGTATGAAACCCATATTAAATAGAACTCATAAAGCCAATGAACACCAATAATCTGCACAACCTCCCCACAATGACACAAGCTTAATCAACCATTCAAGCTACATCAGCTAGCAATAATTTTTGTAGTCAAATAGAGAATTTTTAAAATTGCTATTGCATAACAAATCTTCTTTCTGGCCAAGCCAACGAGGAGCCCAGTCGAAATTTCAAACAGATAAATTGAATGGATAAAAGAGATATTAGAAACAATAACACTTACCAGTTGCCAAACTAATTTTATATCCATCATGTTCATAATCTACAAATGGTCCTATGTTAATGCATCCAATAGCATAGATGCAAACAAATAACGAAAACAATAAATGCATGGAAATAAAAATACTAACCCTAAGCATATTTATTGAGCAAACAAAGAAGGGTC
>VDFB02193867.1:317196697-317277021 GCA_007258455.2 Sequoia sempervirens
GATCACTTTTAATATGTTTTTGATGCCCTTGTTTGGAGGTCTAGAAGTAGGTTTGTTGTTTACAAGTGTTACACCTTTATGAGTAGGCCATCTTTGTGATGTTGTATTTTTTTGCATACTTAGTATTGAGCCCAACTGATATTTTTTCATAATTCTCTACACCTTAATGAAGCCACTTGTCAATTGGTATAGCCCCATGAATTCATTTGCTAAATTTTCCAGCCTAAATTCGTTTGCAAAAAGATTAGATTTGCAAACTGGACAGTGTAAATCTGCAGAAAGTGGCCTCACATTTGAAGTTTTATTTTGCAACCTTTTAGCCTGCATGTCAAAGTGAATGTTCCCCATGATTTTCTATCTAATTATCTACCACTTTACCAATTTGTAGTACCCCAACACCTTATTTGATATTTTTTAAAAGCCCATTCCAAATGAACTTTTTCAAGGTTTTAGAATCAGTAGTTTCAGAAAAGTCTAAGAAGGAAACTTTTTCAATTGATATCTTTCACCTCAAGAAGAATTTTTCTATGCCATTTCTTGCACCACATTCTTGGGTCAAGTGTCTACATGCCTACTCAATTTCAAGCTCCCAAGATAAGTTTTGGTGGGTTAATCATCTTCTGACTACAATAGGGCCAAAAATTGGTGTCCCGAAAAGTTTCAAATTTTCAAATTCTAAGGACAACCCAATTCTTTTTTTTCTAAAACCTCTACAACTCCATTTTTATCAAAAATAAGGTCATATGATGTGTTATTTTAATGCATTTCAAGTGTGCTAAACACATCCCAGGTGCCAATTTACAAAGGAGGTACCTAAATTTTAATGGCTAGGAAAAATTTGAGGAAATGGGTTTTCTCTAAATAATTGATTATGTTTGCATGCAAAAATCTTAGCTTTAGGGGTCACCATTTGAGCGCAGTGAATTTTCTTCAAATGACCGATAGGTGTAATTAGAAGACACAAATTTTTATAATGTTTCAAATGTTCATATTTAAAATATTTTGAATTTTTTAAATATTGTGTAAATGAAAAGGGGCATTTAGGGAAAATATAAAATACATTTTCAAATGTTTTGAGGACAAGCAAGTTTAATTCTTTCTTTTTATTGGTCCAAAGGTGGCTTTCACAGCTTTCACAGTTGAACGGAAAAACTCATCGTCCATCACCAATTTGAAGTTCAAATCAAGCAACAAATTAGAGATGCAATGTTTTCTACTGATGAATCTTCATTTGGGCAAGTCAATTAAAGCTTTTAAGCAAATGACAGATTTTAATAAATTTTCAAAGTTCTCCCGCAGTGCATCACCTGAGTTCATAGTGAAGAAACAAATTAGCAATGAGCAATGGTTGCTATGTCCATCGCATTGATTGGTATCACCATTTCCATGATGTATCAGTAATGGAGTGATGTTTCATTTCTCACACGAAAATGGAGATGTGTGATGGTGGTCAGAAATGTTTGGCAATAATTTTTTCTATAGTGGGTAAGAAGAATAAAAAAATTCTTCACCAAGTAAAGTAAAAGCTTTTGGATGCCTTGGGAAAATGAATTTAATATTTAAAAATTTTGTGTTCGTGTGTGGCGACTGATCATGCTATACTATACATCCCAACATGTATCCTTGTTGGGGTTTGGGGCTAAGCCAGGCCCTAGGTGAGGGTTTGGGGGCAGTAGCCCCCAAAAAGTAGGGGTTCGGGGATGGCAACCTCGAGAAAAATTTTCCTCCTACTTTTTCACATCACCACCGAAAAAAGGAAAAATCAATGAAAAAAGAAAAAAACACGACTTTGTAGAACCCTAATCTAGAAGCTTCTAAGCTTGTTAAAAGGGGGTTCGGATGTGGGTTATAGTATGATGAAAAACATGATTATTCACAAGATTGTAATAAGGTTTTGCATTGGATAACAAAATCATTGGATGGTTGTTGTTTGGTGGATGTAGCCCAGATTGGGTGAACCACACTAAATTATTTGTGTTATAATTTATTCTATGTGTGTTTTAGTTTCTCTGTTTTATTGATTAAATCTACATTTTATTTTTTGATATCTGCCATTTCTAACCCTAACAAGTGGTATCAGAGCGAGATTGTGTTTCGATTATTGTTTGTAGGAAGGTCTCACAGTTGAGTGGGAGTAATGGAAGGCGATGGTAAGAAGGTTGAGATGTTTAATGGGTAGAACTATCAGTTATGGAATATGCATATGGAGGACTATCTCTATTAGAAGGATGTATAGCGGACATTGGAAGGGAAAGTCAAGAAACCCACATCAATGTCTGATGAGGGCTGGGATATTTTGGATAGAAAGGATCTTGGTAGTATTCACTTATGCCTGGCACAATCGGTGGCGTTCAATATTACAATAGCAAAGACAACTCAAGAGTTGATGGAAACCCTTGCGAAGTTATATGAAAAGCCTTTCGCTTTGAATAAGGTATTTCTTATGAAGCGTTTATTTAATATGAAAATGGTAGAAGGTGGGTTAGTTACTGATCATTTGAATGAGTTTAATATAGTCACCAGTCAATTAACTTACGTAAAAGTAAACTTTGATGAAGAAGTTAGGGCTCTTTTGATTCTATGTTCTTTGCCTGAAAGCTGGAATAGCTTGGTAATGATTGTTAGTAGTTCTATTTTTTGTTCGAATAAATTGAAATTTGATGATGTTGTTGGTGTTATTTTGAGTGAGAAAATTCATAGGAAAATCTTAGATGGAACATCCACATCAGGTAGTTTTATGAATGGAGAAAGCAGGTGTAGAACAAAGGAGAGAGGAAACAATTCCAAAAATCGTGGGAAGTCATGAGGAAAATCAAAGGACAAAACGTCCCAATCTGGAGACAAGAGGGATTGCTGGTATTGTGGTAAGTTGGGTCGTTTAAAGAAAGATTGTTGATTTTAGAAAAATAAAGGAAGTAAAGAGGAAAATGTGGTAAGTAAAAAATATGATGAGGATTCTTTGATTCTTTCTCTTGATAATGTTGATGATTCTTGGGTGTTAGATTCACGGACTTCATTTCATGCTACCCCCTATAGAAGTTATTTTATTGATTATGTTCAAGGGGATTTTGGGCTAGTTTATTTAGGAGATAACAAACCATGTTAGATTGTTGGAAAGGGAAGAATTAAGATTAAGTTGCAGAATGGGAATCATTGGCTACTACATGAGGTAAGACATGTTCCAAAGTTAAGTAAAAATTTAATTTTAGCAGGGCAACTAGATGATGAAGGCTGTGTTGTTACATTTAGTGATAAAAATTCGAAGGTCACAAAGTGTGCCTTATTGGTAGAAAAATGTATGAAAGTAGGCACCTTATATCTTTGTACAAGTCATATTGTTCCTTCTACTTTAATTGTTATAGAAAAAGGTCAATGTTCAGGAACAGTTGCTGCAGTTTAGCAGGTAGAAGATCATATAGTTGTTGTGGACTCTGAATCAACACTATGGCATAATAGACTTGGGCATATGGGCATATGAGTGCAAAATGTATGAAATTATTTCATTCAAATAATGTTTTACTAGGTCTAAAATGTGTTAATATGGATTTTTGTCAAAGTTGTGTGTATGGAAAACAAAAGAGAGTAAGTTTTCTCAAGGATGGGAAGCAAAAGAAAAATGAGAAATTGGAGCTTGTGCATGCGGATGTATGGGGACCAACTTAGGTATCTTCTCTTGGTGGCTCTCTGTATTATGTTACATTCATTGATGATGCAACTAGGAAGGTATGGATTTATTTCCTTAGGCAGAAATTTGATGTTTTTAAAACTTTTAAAAAATGGAGAAGTTTGGTTGAGAATGAGACAGGTAAAAAGTTAAAATGTCTTAGATCTGATAATGGTGCTGAGTATTGCAGCAAATATTTTGAAAATTATTGTTCCTCTAATGGTATTCATAGGTATAAAATGGTTCCAAGGACTCCATAGGAAAATGGAGTGGCTGAGCACATGAATAGAACAATAATGGAGTGTGCACAAACTATGAGATTGCATGTTGGGCTGCCTTTAAAAATGTGGGTAGAGACTGTAAACACTATTGTTTATTTAATTAACAAAGGTCCCTCTAATCCTTTGGGTTGTGGTATTCCAGAGGAAGCATGGAAAGGTAAGAAGGTGAGTTATTCTTTTCTCACAACCTTCGGTTGTGAAGCATTTGCACATGTAGATTTTGAAAATAGAACCTAACGAGTGAGCAAACCTGACACACAAAAATAATGCACACAACTAGAAAAATTTATTATTATTCAATAATGGAAATATTACATGCAGAGGATCCCAAACCCTCAAGCTTTGTGATATATGCAAGCTATAGAAGTTTTAGAAACTACATACATTATATAAGTTCCCCTTTTCGCAGCATGAGAACTCTTTTCCCCCAAAAAACTACTCAAAATCAGAAAGATCCTACCCATAAATAGCCCTTTTCCTATAGGATCCAAAAAAAATATTTAAGTTATGAGTTTTGGCGGTTTGGCACCAAGAATTACAATTTAAAATTCAAAAATTAAAACACCATTCAAAAATTAGCACCTTTTTGAAAGTGTACCAACTTCTGGGAGCCATAACTTTTGATCTGAGACTCCGTTTTTCGAACCATTTGAACCATTGGAAAGGTATCAGAGTCAAAAATGAGCTAGAAATTTTCTACACCAATTTTAGGAAGTTTTAAAGCCATTTCTGGGTTGTTTAATACCTCAAACCCAATCTGGAAGGTTTTCAGGTGCTTTTCTGGGAGACTAAAATTGCAATAAATTTCAAACCGAGAATGCTCTCTGCTTGATTATTTCACCAATATTCTTATTTTTCTGTTCTAAATCCTCCCAAATAATTTTTGTTAAATTTTCATTCCAAAACACCTTCAATTCTCCAAAAGTTTCTAAAAATAGCAGAAAATTCCAAAAGCTACTGAAAATAGCAGTTGACCAGAGAAAGTAGAACAACAAAACTGCAAGTGAGGATTTACATAATGATGAAAAGGGTATCCAGAAATGCAAAGACATCTACCAAAGCTAACCAAAGGAAATATAAATGTGATGCATGTTTTTGGGTGATACAAGATTGCCCTTACAACACTAGATGCTCCTGCATCAAAACCAAGCTTGATGTAAAATCAAAGAAATGTATATTTTTTAGATGTGGCATTGATGAATTTGGTTATAGGATTTGGGATTTTGAAAATCAGAAAATTGTGAGAAGTAGGGATGTCATATTCAATGAAAAAAATTTGTATATTTGTTGATGCAACATGAGAAGAAAGAAAATGATTATGTAGTATTGGATGATATTCCAAACAATGATGTTTAAGTGGTTCCTCAAGCTGGGCAACAACAACAACCAAAAATACCATAAACTCCTATTAGACGATCTTCAAGGATAAGTAGACCTCCAAAAAGATTCTCTCCCTCTTTGTATACTATTTTCTTAACTAATGTTGGTGAACTAGAATATTATGATGAATCTATGTATGTGGATACCAATGTTTAGTGGGAGCATGGAATGGAAAAAGAAATGGACTCCTTGCTAAAAATTAGACTTGGGAATTATGCAAGTTGCTTATAGGTAAAAATGTTTTACCAAACAAATGGCTTTATAGGTTAAAACAGGAGAATGGAGGTAAGAAAAGATTTAAAGCCAAATTACTTGTAAAGGGATTCGCATAGAAAAAGGGTATTGATTTTGATGAGATTTTTTCTCCAGTTGTTAAAATGACTTCTATTTGTATTGTTTTAAGTATTGTGGCTACTGAAGATTTTCATTTAGAATAGCTTGATGTTAAAATAGTCTTTCTCCATGGTGATTTGTAAGAGGAAATATATATGGAATATCCACAAAGATTTGAGGTCAAAGGTAAGGAGAAACTAGTGCCCAAATTGAAGACAAGTTTATATGGCTTGAAGCAAGCACCTTGACAATGGTACTTGAAATTTGATAGTTTTATGGCTGAGCAAGGCTACAACAGGTGTAATTCTGACCACTGTGTTTATTTTAAGAGTGTGGATAATGACAGATATATTGTTTTATGTTCATATGTTGATGACATGCTTGTAGCAGGGTCTAACATGGATCACAGAAGTGAGCTAAGACAATAGTTAGAAAAATATTTTTCCATGAAGGATTTGGGGGAAACAAAATAAATCCTTGGTATGAAAATTTGTAGTGATAGGAAAAATAGAAAATTATTTTTATCTCAGAATAATTATGATGAAAAGGTGTTGTAGAGATTTCATATAGAGAATGCAAAAGTTGTCAACACACCTTTTCCTAGTCATGTTAAATTGAATAAGGATATGTGTCCAAAGACACAAGAGGAGGAAGAAAAATTTCCAAGGTACCATATGCTTTAGCTGTAGGAAGTTTAGTGTATGCCATGGTATGCATGAGACCGGATATTGCACATGTTGTAGGAGTTGTTAGTAGGTATTTGAGTCATCCTAGAGTTGCGCATTGGAATGTGGTAAAATGGATTCTCAGGTACTTGAGAGGTACATCCAATAAATGTTTATGTTTTGGGGGCTATAGTATTGATTTAAAAGGCTATGTTGACTCAGATTTGGTAGGGGATATAGATACCAGGTGGAGTACCATAGGTTATGTATTTATAGTTGGTGGGACAATAGTGAGTTGGATTTCTCGATTGCAAAAGGTGGTTGCTTTATCCACCATAGAGGTAGAGTATGTTGCTACAATAGAGGCAGCAAAAGAGATGATATGGTTGCAACTTTTCATGGACAATTTGGGAACACAAAAAGCTTGAAATTACTTGTATATAGACAGCTAGAGTACTATACATCTTGCAAATAATTTTTCCTTGCATTCTAAAACAAAACACATACAATTGAGATATCATTTCATTCAGTCGGTATTGGAGGATGGACAGGTCAAGCTAGACAAGATACATACAAATGCCAATCCACTAGATATGTTTATGTAGGTGGTGACAAGGGAGAAGTTGAACTCCTCTTTAGCTTCGGTTGGCCTTCAAGGTTGAATTCAAGTATAACAAAGCAGCAGGGTCCAAGGTACTTATTTCCAATGGGAGCTATAAGTGCAACAGTGTCGTCCAAGATCAATCTCCAAGTGGGAGGTTGTGATGGTGTGGAGCCTGATCAATGGGAGATTGTTGGTGTGTGGTGACTGATCATGCTTTACTATGCATCTTGGCATGTATCCTTGTTGGGGTCTGGGGTTAGGCCAGGCCCAGGGCGGGGGTTTGGGGGCCGCAGCCCCGAGAAAAATTTTCCTCCTACTTTTTCACGTCATCACCAAAAAAAGGAAAAATCAATGAAAATAGAAAAAAAACTTGACTTTGTAGAACCCTAATCTGAAAGCTTCTAAGCTTGTTAAAAAGGGGTTTGAATGTGGCTTACAATATGATGAAAAACGTGATTATTCACAAGATTGTAATAAGGTTTTGCACTAGATAATAAAATCATTGGATGTCTGTTGTTTGGTAGATGTAGCCCGGATTGGGTGAACCACGTTAAATTATCTATGTTATAATTTATTTTGTGTGTGTTTTAGTTTCTCTATTTTATTGATTAAATCTACATTTAATTGTTAGATATGTGCCATTTCTAACCCTAACAAGTTGGACATTTTAAAATTTGTGAACTCATGGGTAAAGAATCTTCTACAACTGATAAATGGTGAACTTAAAATTTTCTTTGCTGGAGAACATGTTATCGAGCATCTCTATTTTAATATTTGCATTCCCAAATATATTAGCGATCAGCGATGAGATGGGTTGGACAATTATTATCGAGCATCACTAATTGATTTTAGCCTTCCCAAATGAAATAGAAATGCACAAGAAGAATGCTAAGGAAACATTGTAAGGTAAATGGTGGGGCCCCATGACTTATGATAAATATTATGATTTGATGATGTTTTAATTGTGAGAAAGGAGATAATGTAGTTGGAGAGTAAATTGAAGGTGAATACACAACAAAGAGTTTTTATTTGCAGCCAAAATAAAATAATGGTTAAAACCCTCACAATTAAAAAAAAAAAAATGGTGAGAAGTGAAAGACTTGGGTAAATAATTTTTATTTACCCAATAAAGTGATTTTAAAAGCCCTTGTTGATATAAAGGTAAAATTTTGAAATAAATGGGCAGTAAAGCACAAATGTAGAAAGCTTTGTATTTTTTGGGCGTGAGGAAAGTAAATGAACAGGTAAAATGGGGATTTTTGTAGTGAAATTTTTTTCACAGCAAACCAAATATTCTCTACAACAAGGAATTTTCAACATGGGAAAAAGAATGAATGGAGACGAGTCTTCTAGAAAGTGATTTTTTTCTGTTATAGGGAAATGGAGTAAAGAGCAAGAAAATAGAGAGCAAATTGAAGAGTCTTGAACAAGTAAGGGCAGTTATAGATCAAGGGAGCAGAAGATGCTAAGTGTCTTTCACAGATGGATTTTATGTATTCTTCTTCTTCTATATCTTTCTTCTTCTTCTCTTTTGTAAGTGTTCTAAAATTTTAAATTCTAGGTGAATAAGGTAGAGTAGTGTTGAGTCTGATTTGTGAATAGAGTATGTAAATTGTAATAGCTAGGTTTTATGAGAAAATGTTAGCCAATTTGTGCAACATTATATTACTATTGTAAAGTTGTCTCTAGATTTGTATGCTTTTGATTATATGAATTCAATATATCAAAGATTGTTTGAGTTTCTCATCACAACTTTCCTATGATTATGTTATTTAGTCATGGTTTTCTTTCAAGTAAAGAGTTAAATTACTTTGATTAGATAACTATAATCATGAGTGCACTAATGGGATTTGTAAGTAGAAATTTATAACAAATATGAGTGGGTTTGTTAATGTAAGGCATTAACATGTTTCAAATCCATTGGTTGAACTTAATTTGCTGATAGGATCTTTGTTGTGGTTTTATATTTGACTCCATAGCCCATGATTAGGCATTTATTTATCAAAAATCCAGAGACAAAACTAGAAACAAATCAAATCATTTAAATCTCTGATACTTTAGTCCTTTTGTTTGTTGTTTAATTTATTTATGTTCCTTGTATCTTCATGGTGTTTGAAAGAGTATAGAGGCTAAATTTGAGAGAAGTTTATCTATTAACCCTCTATGTGTTTGAGATGAAGATATCTAAATTATTTGTTCTTAGTAATATTCAATGCAAGTGGGATTATTCTTGAACTTGGTATATATAAATACCCATCATTCATATACCTGAGAACTATCCACTTTCATGGGTCTATAGTTTGTTGTTTGGCATATGTTTTTCATGCACTCAGGCCTACAATTGGGAGCACCCTCCCGAGTCCTATGGAGCTTAAAGTGTAGAAGAATTTCATAGCCTTGTTCATTGGATTTTCTTGTCCTCAACCTATTAATAGTGTAGATTCCTTGTCCTAAATTTGTAATCCCCTAATTTAGGCATTGTCTTTCTCCTTAGGGTTGAAGGTCGCAAGAAAAATAACCATCATATTGGTGACTCCACTGGGGAGAACTTTGAATCTCTAGTTGCAAACTATTCTATTATAGAGTCATAGTATTTGCTAATATGAGAATTTGGTTCAGATATTGAAGGAATTCATACTTGGAGAAAGAAGTTGTTGTGGTAAACTTGAAAGTTGCATGATCTATGGTGCTATTCTATGGAAGAAGACCTAGAAAAAAAAATCATCTTTGAAGGAGCTTCATACTACTTGAAGTTTAGTCCTCTATGAAGAGAGGTGGTGACTCTATCAAAAGAACCTATTGAAGAGGTGAATGCAATTCCAGATCTACAATTTTTCTGATCAAAAGAACAATTTACAGCAGTTGCAACGTTTCCAGGTATTCTTCACTCTTGGTCTTCAAGAAGCTCTTGTATGAAAACCATATTTGAATATTTTAGGAGGAAATTTGGGTTCCCTATTGAGTGAATTAGCACTAATAGAGGGAGAGGATAGTAATAAAATAAATTTGCACACTTCCATTTGCTAGATCTATTGAATGTAATTGCATTTCTATTGAAATATTTTTTTCTAGTGCTCAAATATTTGATTGTATGGATGGTTAGAATGCATCTATATATACTTGGGATTTCCATCCATTTGCATTGTCATATGTTAGTTATCACCATGTCAAAAAATTTCATAGTAATCCTTCATTTGGTCATGGTTGTAATTATGAACAATTAGTTGAGCCTTAGTTTGTAAATATCTATGGATCATCAAGCCATAAGATGGATTATCAAGAAACTTCATAAGTCTGATAGGAACCCAAGGGTTAGCAAGCCTAGGTTTAGCTTGGAATCGAATGATGTGTTTGAAAGGGGACTTAGAGAGATGGATGAAAGGAACCAGATTTTTCAACAAGTCCAATTAAGAGATAGTCATACTATTTCCACTTGCCAAGTTAATGCACCTTTTGTCAATTCTTTTGATCCATTGTATGCTCAATTAGATTTTTCATGGGTTGATTACAAAACTCAAAGTATGGCAGCTCAATTTTATAAGGAGATGCCTAGATTTCATGGATGCAATTTTTTTGAAGGAGATGCACATGTCAAAAAAATTTCCAACTTCATGGAGAAACATTCATTTGAATATCAAGATATGTGGATGAGACTTTTTCTCAGATCCCTTGAAGCTAGAGCTCAAGATTGGTATTTGAGTTTTCCTAAGAGGTCATTTCCTTGTTGGGATGAAATAGTGAATGCTTATAGAAAAGAGTTTGTAAGAGAGCCCTTTGACCTGGTCATAAGGTTAAAGAAAATTAAAAGGAAAGAAGAAGAGTCAAGCATTGACTTCAATCATAGATTAGTTGTTTCCCTATCACTAATCCCAAAAAATTTCAGACCTAGTACTCTAGATTGTATCCATATGTATTTTGAAGCTTATGAAGAAGGATTTAGTGTATTGTTAAAATATTTTGAAATACTAAGTATCCAGATGGCTTATACATTCTTAGATGGTTTGGAGAAACAAATGAATGAATATGTGCTAAGTTTGTTGTCCTCACTCATGGGTAAATTTTTTGATGAAATCAGCAGTTGTGTGAGTTCAAATGATCAAAGGTCTTCAAACTAATGCATAATTGAGAGGGTAGAAGATGAAAAGGATGCATCAATAAGTGATGAGGAGGTTTTCTTTCAACAACTTACTAAAGAAATGTACCTAGCTGAAATTTGTAGCCATGATGATGAAAGACATGATGAGGTGAATGAAACATTTGAAGTTTCTTTTGCCTCCATTGAAAGCTGCAATGATGCAAATAGTATCATCAATGATCATCTCAGTCTAAAATGTGTTGATGATACTTTCCCTTCAATCAATGAATGTGATATTGCAAAGAAAAATGGGATTCAAATAATTCTGAGCCAAGAACAAGATGAAGGATATGAATTGAATTTACTCTTTGAAGAAGAGATACGTAACCAACAATGTTATGATACAAGTGATCATATCAATTCTAAATGTGTTAAATGTAGTCTTGATGCAAGTCTTCATAATGAGATGTTAGAATTTGTTGATTCAAAAAATGCTCTTGAAAATGTTAGATTATCAGCTACCAGTGAAGAGAAGGATGTGAACGACAAGCTCACTAAAGACACCCAATCTAATTTTGAAATGCAAAAGGATGTGGATTGTTGTTATGAGAGCCCAAAAGCGAGCAATAATGAACAAGTGGATAACCTCTTCATTGTGATTGGTTGTGACCATGCTTCTGACAAGGTTGTTAGTAATCCAATCTTTTATGATTGGGAAAATCAAATTTGTGATTAGCCCATTAAGTTGTCAGACTTTAAGATGATGACATTATGGGATATCCTAATTTTCAATTTGTTAATGCATCCAATTCAAGTGAAGCTCGAGAAGAGGAAGTGGTTGAAAGAATAGATTAGAGCAATGATCTATTAATTTGTGAATTTTTTTTAGATCTAATGACTCTCAGTTGTTTTGTGCTACTCCTATTGACTTTGACAATAATCATGGCCTTCAAGATGCAAGGTATGATGCATGTGTCTTTGATCTTCCTTCTAGTGATGAACTAGATGATCATGATGATGGTAATTAATGTGGATGAAGACAAGCAGTTACTTGATGGTAATGATGCATTATATGATGAGTATGATAGTGTGAATGTTGATGCAAACTCAGAAATCTATTTTGATGAGTTTGAAGTAGCAGATGACCATGAGGTTTTTGCATCCAATGAGCCAAGCTTTGAAGATTGTAATGTAGATTTAAACGAGTAATTGTTTTCTGACTTGAATGAGCCTAGTCATGAGTTTTTGAATGTGAATATGGATGTATATTTCAATGAAATATTAGATTATGCTTTTGAACCAAAATTGCTCGTTGTTGAACAAGCTTGTGATGTTGAAGATGTTGATATGTTATATTCAGAAGATGACTATATGACTACAAATGATGATGAGTCATAAATCTTTAATGACTCTCAATACCAACAAGATGAAGAACAGTTGCAAAGTGTTCTAATGCATGAGTGTATTTCTTTGCATACACTTGGAGATAGTTTGCATGATGAGCAATATTTTCTGGTAAGTTCTTGTGATGGTTTTACCTATGAAATGCAACCTAGTGATTAGAATGAGCTTAACAGTTCCAGCCATGTAGCAAAATGTGAATGCTATTTTTGTCAGCTAGAAGGAATTTTTACAAAGTGTGGCAATGTACGAGATACTAAAGAATGTTATCTTCATCTTGAGAGTGATTTATATGATGAATTTGCTAAGTTGTTGCCACATGATAATCAACATTTTGAACATATGTCTGACTTTCAAATACATAGTGATTATGAACATGTTGATGATGGTGTATATAATTATCTATTACGAGGTACCAACATGTTGAATTGAGCAGAGGAATATGATCAGACTATGCTTTCATATGGTCTTAATCACCATTTTCAAATTTTTCCACTTGATACAAAATCAAAGAATGAAGAGAGTGGAAATGATGTGGCCTATGGTTTCCATGTGATAAAAAATCCAAATAGAGAGAAATTTTCCACTTGCACAAAGGAAGCCCGATGCTTATGTTTGCAATGGTGTACTCATTCATGGTGTTATGGTTTGATAGAAGCAATAATGAGTTGAGGGAGATCAACTCCTTTTATAGAATTGTATTTGGAAAAGGTAAATGTTGACTCCCATTTTTCATTTGGTGGCCTAGGGTCACCAGATGAAGTTGAAAAATTAAATTAAATAAAGGAGCAGTTCTTGAGCTCCCAATGGACAAGGCACATGGTCTGCTCACTTAGAGATCTGGAATCTTACCATGCTCGCAAGGGGCATGTGTCCCTAGTCGAAGCCACTATTGATACCTACAAAATTTGGCTAAATTTTGAGGGCCCAAGTAAAATTTTGCCTAATGCACTCAAAAGTACCCTACAAAATAAGCCTAAGTAGCTTACTTTCGGAGCTTATAATTTGACACTCATGGATTGTCATGAAAAATCACTTTGGTGAATTGTTGAACACCTATTGGAGATGCCATATGTCCATTTGCAACTTCCCATGATCAGTTTTAATAAGTTTTTGATGCCCTTTTCTGGAGGTCCAAAAGTTGTTTTGTTGTTTACACATGTTACACCTTTCTGAGTAGGCCATCTTTGTGATGTTGTATCTTTGTGCATACTTAGTATTGAGCCCAATTGATATTTTTTCATAATTATCTACACCTTAATGAAGCCCCTTGTCAGTTGGAATAGCCCCATGAATCCATTTGCTAAGTTTTCCAGCCTGAATCCATTTGCAAAAGGTTCAGATTTGCAAATTGGACAGTGTAAATCTATAAAAAGTGGCCTCACATTTGAAATTTTATTTTGCAACCTTTTAGGTTGTATGCCAAAGTGAATGTTCCCCATGATTTCATATCTAATTATGTACCACTTTACCAGTTTGTAGTACCCCAACACCTCTTTTGATATTTTTTCAAAGCCCATTCCAAATAAACTTTTTCAGGGTTTTAGAATCAACAGTTTCAGAAAAGTCTGAGAAGGCAACTTTTTCAATTGATATCTTTCACCTCAAGAATAATTTTTCTATGCCATTTGCTGCACCACATTCTTGGGTCTTGGGTCAAGTTTATACATGCCTACTCAATTTCAAGCTCCCAATATTAGTTCTGGTGGGTTATTTAATCATCTTTTTACTACAACAAGGCCAAAAAATGGTGTCCCAAAAAATTGCAAATTTTCAAATTCTAAGGACAATCCATTTCTTTTTTTTTGTCTAAAAACCTCTTCAGCTCCATTTTCATCAAAAATAGAGGTCATAAGATGTGTTATTTTAATACATTTTAGGTGTATTAAACACGTCCTAAGGGCCAATTTACAAAGGAGGTACTTGAATTTTAAGTGCTGGGAAAAATTTGAGGAAATGGGTTTTTTTAAATAATTTATTGTGGTTGGACATAAAATTTATCAGCTCTATGGGTCACCATTTGTGCACAGTGAACTTTCTTCAAATGGTTGACATGCGTAATTAGAAGTCACAAATTTTTATAATGTTTCAAATATTCATATATAAAATATTTTGAATATTTTGAATATTTTAAATATTGTGCAAATGAAAAGGGGTATTTAGAGAAAATATAAAATACATTTTCAAATGTTTTGAGGACAACCAAGTTTAATTCTTGCTTCTGAAATGTCCAAAGGCGGCTTTAACGACTTTTACAGTTGAACGGAAAAACTCATCGCCCATCGCTAGTTTGAAATTCAAATCAAGCAACAAATTAGAGATGTAATGTTTTCTAGGAATGAATCTTCATTTGGGAAAGTTAATTAAAGCTTTCAAGCAAAGGAAAAATTTTCATAAGTTTTTAAAGTTCTCCCGTAGTGCATCATTTTGAGCCCATAGTGAAGAAACAAATTAGCAATGAGGGATGGTTGCTATGTCCATCGTGCATTGCTATTTGGTATCACCATTTCCATAATGTATCAGTGATGGAGTGATGTTTCATCTCCCTTCGCTGATTTCATTTTCATTTCTCACACAAAAATGTAGATGTGCGACGGTGGTCAGAAATGTTCTGGAATGAGGTTTTCTATAGCCGGTAAAAATAAATAAAAAGTTCTGCACCAAGTAAAGTAAAAGCTTTTGGATGCCTCGAGAAAATGAATTTAATATTTTAAATTGCTAGACATTTTAAAATTTTTGAACTCACGGGTAAAGAATCTTTTGCAGCTGATCAATTTTCTTTGCTAGAGAACATGTTATCGGGCATCACTATTTTAATATTTGCATTCCCAAATATATTAGCAATCAGCAATGAGATGGGTTGCACAATTAATATCGGGCATCACTAATTGAATTTAGCCTTCCCAAATGAAATAAAGATTCATGAGAAGAATGCTTCAAGGAAACATTAGAAGGTAAATGGTGGGGTCCCATGACTTATGATAAATATTATCATTTGATAATATTTTAATGGTGAGAAAGGAGATAATGTAGTTGGAGAGTAAATTGAAGGTGAATACATAGCAAAGAGTTTTTATTTGCAGCCAAAATAAAATAATGGTTAAAACCCTCACAATTAAAATAATATTTTAATTGTTGGGAAGTGAAAGGCTTGGGTAAATATTTTTTATTTTCCCAATAGAGTGATTTTAAAAACCCTTGTTGATATAAAGGTAAAATTTTGAAATAAATGGGAAGTAAAGCACAAATGTAGAAAGCTTTGTATTTGTTGGGAATGAGGAAGGTAAATGAACAAGTAAAATGAAAATTTTTGTAGTGAAAGTTTTTTTCATAGCAAACCAAATATTTTGTATCGCAAGGCATTTTCAATGTTGGAAAAATATTGAATGGAAAGAATGATGAGTCTTCTAGAAAGGGAATTTTTTCTATTGCAGGGCAGTGCAGTGAAGAGCAAGAAAATAGAGAGCAGATTGAAGAGTCTTCAAAAAGTAAGGGTAGTTATAGATCAAGGGAGCCGAAGATGCCAGGTGTCTTTCACGGATGGATTTTAGGGCTTCTTCTTCTTCTATATCTTTCTTCCTCTTCTCTTTTGTAAGTGTTCTAAAATTTTGAATTAGGTGAATAAGGTAGAGTAGTGTTGAGTTTGAGTTGTGAATGGAGTATGTAATATGTAATAGTAAGCTTTTATGAGAAAATGTTGGCCAATTTGTGCAACTTTATATTACTGTTGTAAAGTTGTCTTCAAATTTGTATACTTTTGATTATATGAATTCAATATATCAAAGATTGTTTGATTTTTTCATCACAACTTTCCTGTGATTGTATTATTTGGCCATGGTTCTCTTTCAAGTAAAGAGTTAAATTACTTTGATTAGATAAATGTAATCTTGAGTGCACAAATGGGATTTTTAAGTAGAAATTTATGACTGTAAATATGAGTGGGTTTGTTAATGTAAGGCATTAACATGTTTCAAATCCATTGGTTGAACTTAATTTGCTATAGGATCTCTGGTGCGGTTTTATATTTGACTCCATAGCCCATGATTAGGCATTGATTTATCAAAAATCCTGAGACAAAACCAAAAACAAATCAAATCATTTAAATCTCTGATACTTTGGTCCTTTTTCTTTTTGTTTAAGCTATTTATGTTCCTTGTATCTTCATGGTGTTTGAAAGAGTATAGAGGTTGAATTTGAGAGAAGTTTATCTGTTAACCCTCTATGTGTTTTAGATGAAAATATCTAAATTATTTGTTCTTAGTAATGTTCAATGTAAGTGGGATTATGCTTGAACCTAGTATATATAAATAGCCACCATTCATATACCTAAGAACTATCCACTTTCATAGGTCTGTAGTTTGTTGTTTGGCATAAGTTTTTCATGCACTCGAGTCTACAATTGGAAGCACCCTCTTGATTCCTATGGAGCTCAAAGTGTAGAGGGATTTCATAGCCTTGTTCATTAGCTTTTCTTGTCTTCAACCTATTGATAGTGCATATTCTTTGTCGTAAATTTGTAATCTCATGATTTAGGCATTGTCTGTCTCCTTAGGGTTGAAGGTTGCAAGAAAAATAACCAACACCTACTATCAAAATGAATAGTAAGCAGAGAAAAAAAGACATACATGATATATTCAATTTTGTAAGAAACCCATGCAAACTGACTTACTGATTATGTAGTTCAATAGTTTTAAAACCCTTGAACCTGCTAAGATACAAAGTTGAACGTGATGAATTTAGCAATAGCTTGCTATCAATCCAACACCACAATGGCTCTTCTAACAATACAACTTCATCAAAGTATACTCTCCCACATGCCAACATTCAATATTGAATTTACTTCATCTGCCACTATCATGCAATGACAGACAACATTGGGCCTCACATGAACAAATGCTTGCCATTCACATTCCTTGTATCTAACACACCATTCTTGATCACCACCAACCCAATGCTCATGTCACCACACAAAAAAAATGGTGGCCTCCCCACCACCCGACAGACCCTTGTCGCGGAAAAATCTAATTCATGGTTGGGATGATGAAAATCTTAGCAAAACCAATGCCCATGTCACCACACAAAGAAATAGTGGCCTCCCCACCACCCAGCAAACCCCCGTCACTATCAAATCTAATTCATGGCTAGGCTAACAAAAATCCTGGTGGAAACTTCAAACAAAAGAGCCTATCGGCTAAAAATATTATCATTTTATTGTCGTTAGGGTTGTCAAATAGAGACCTACTTATTTTTTCCCTAAAATTTAAGTACTACTACATTGAAGTTTAAAAAAATTCACCAAATAGATTTTTTTTTAAATAAACCTAGTAGTTTAGAAGCTACATTTAATTTTCCATAGATTCTATTCTTATATTTTTAGGGTCAACCTTCTCACTTCATCTTTCGACTTGTGGAGATTGAGAAGGGAAGCTATGAAATGGGAAAGGATGTCTAAATTCACATGATACCATTCCATTAAAGAAAGAAACCTTGAAGGTCAAGTATCAACCTCACCACCTTCATGGTTAGCAGAACTCTCTCAAGTATCACCAACTTCAAGCACTGGTCTGTAATCCACCCAAGGAATTCTAGTTGACTGCAATTGTTGAATAATAGGATATGCATCTCTATTGCAACTGAATAATCAAAATGCTTCATAGCGCAAACCATAATGCTCAATTTAATTAAGGCTTTCTCATGTTCAAAATTATTCCACTATCAATTGAATCCCTAGCCAGAGCCAAGTGAAATTTAATCACATGTGAAAGGAGGAAAATCAATATTCTTTAGTAAGCCATGGCTTATGGAGAGCAAGTGGAGTTAATTACTAAGTAGAGTGGTGTAAATGAGACTTGTGTGGAGGAAGACAACTATCACCTTGAGGTTGCAACTATGAGAAACATGGCCTACATGAACAACTCAATATGGGTATGGGGTGATAATGGAATTGTGTCCAAAAGATAATCCATCAAATGAATGAAAAATGTCGTATGCCTAATGGACAATAAAGACTCCCTTAGAGATTTGATAAAGCACTAGGAAATGGGAGTTTCCACCCAAAATTTGGACACCCAAAATTTGGAAACACTTACCTATTAAAAAAAAAATATAGTGATCAAGATCTAAGTAATCAAGAGATATTAGTACATGAGAAAAATGAGGGACACTTTGTTGGGAGCGGGTGAGCTTTGTTGTGTGAGCATGGTATCCTATGACCTATAAGGTTAGGTTGCATGCTTTCCTTTTCACTTGCATGTGCAGGGAAGAAACTAGATAGATGGTGTTGGTCTTTACTTTGGCATGGGGGCGAGGAGTTGAGGTTTCCAAGGGGTCTTTTGTTTGTGATTGACTTTCTTTTCCTATTGTTTTATGCAAGTTATGGGATACTTCATGGTTGCATTGGTTGCATTGGTGTGTTCTTATGCCCTCTCATGTTTGGTGTCACTTTTATTTACTAGCATATGTCATTTTTTGTATCATCTCTTCCTGGTGACAATAATTGTAATTGAATCATGTCTAACCTTGGTGAGGGTTCATTGAGGAATAGTGGCTTTCATTTCCAAAAGGTAAATGGGTTCTTGGAAAGAGTGTAAGAATGTCCAATTTGGTAATACAACCTGATTCTATAGTCGAGGATGTGGAGTATTATAACAATCATGTGTTGATTTGTAAGTTCATGGGGATGCAAGTGTCGCTTACCTTTCTTGATTCTTGGGTTTGTAAGACCTAAAACTCTGAAGGTGATTTTGGCATAATGTTAGAGTCCAACAACTTATTCATGGTGGATTTTTCTTATGTTTCTATTAGAAAGGGTTAGACTTTTGAAGGTTGGAATTACTTCTACAGTCAGGTGGGCTTCTTCATTAAGCCATGGTATGCGAGACTCATCTCTGCTGAGGAACTCCCTTCTAGTGTTCCAATTTGTGTACATCTCCCTCGCTTACCTCTAGAATGTTGGCAAAGTGATATATTGTAGATATTATCTCTTGCTCAGTAAGCCTTTTGGTCCTTCCCAAAAAACATTGACTAAAAGGGTACTTTCCTTTTCTTGTGTGTGCATTGAGATTGATTGAATAATCCATTGTCAAATTTGATTGACATGAGTTTTAGGAATCTTCTTGGACCCAACAATTAGATTATGAGGAATTTCCTTTCCAATGCCATTTATGCCATGAATATGTTCACCTTTAGTGGAAATTTTCCAAAGTTATTAATGTTGTTAGTACAACTAGTGTTCCTTCCCAGTCTACCCTGAAGATGGACAAAGGTAAAGCTCCCATGTAAGGGCTTGGAGAGAACATGGAATTTTTTGTTCCAGTTAAGTCTCACAATAGAAGTAGAGGTCAAATGAGGACTCTTAAAGATAGGCAAGAAGAGGATACTTTTAATAGGTTTGATACCTTAGAGGACTTGGTTCAGGAGGAAGGTGTTCCCCTTGACATGCAAGTAACTGATGGCTCTACATCTAAGAAACACTTTGAGAATTATTAAATTAACATCTCCATCCCAACTCGTTAGAGGGTCCTACAGCCCAGATGGACACAAACCTCCCTCCCTCAGCTCATGTTCTTGGGGGAATCAGTACAACACTAGAAATAATTATGAAATATGGTAGTCTTGGTCCTGAAGTTATATGGGAAAGGTGTTGAGGAAACTAGTAAAATCAATTCATCTTCTCTTTTTTGAGCTTGCAACAAAAACCCCCTAAAAAGGGGGCTCCTAAGAATCCTCTTAAAGCAGGTAGGAAGAAGGATCAAGAAAATGTAAAGTTAATTGGTGAGAAATTGGTGGAGTCTAGTTCTATGTGGACTATTGATTCTAGTTTCTCCCAACCTTGGCAATGATTATAATATCTTGGAATGTTATGGGTATGAATAGCATTCCTAGACAAAAAGCTATTCGTGAGATGTTTCAAGTTCACTCTCCTGATATGATTATCCTCCAAGAGACTAAGTTGTCTTTGGAAAGTATGATGAATTTGGTTTCTAAGCTCCAGGGTAGAGGTATGTTCTAGTGTGTCGGGGCATAGGACCCATGTAGAGTTATTCTTATTTGGTGGCTCTCCTGCAAGTACTCTATTTTTCTTATTCTTTCTACTCTAGAGTCAAGTGAGAGAATCCTTTTCTCAAAAATATATGCTCATACTGATTTCCTTGGTAAGACACATTTATGGTCTCATGTTAGATACCTACCTTCTTTGGGGCCTTTTCTTCCCCGGATTCTAGAAGGCGATTTCAATGTTATCTCCTCTTTGGATGAGAAAAGGGGTGGTACTACCCATCTGGACCCCTCCTCAAATCTCCTTAGGGACAATGTACCTTTTTGTGAATTTGGTGGATAGCAAACCTTTGAATGGTGTATTTACCTAGAACAATAGGAGGATTGGTGCTAATTCCATTTTAGAAAGGTTAGACAAGTTTTTTGTGTCCATCTTTTCGGTTGGTGACAAATGGATGACTAGCTTTGAGATTTTGGATTAGAGGGACTCTGATCATTTTATGATCAAATTATATGAGCTAGTTTTTCTAGATACTCTAAAATGAAGTCTTTTAGATTTCAACTCATGTGGCTATGGGATGCATCTCTCCATGATCTTGTTCCTAGTTGGTGGAGTTTTGGGAAGCCATTTTTTGGCACTACTATGTACTCCTTTGCTAAAGAGGCTTCAAGATATCAAGTATATGTTGAAACATTGAAATAGACACCATTTGGAAATGTCTTCCAAGCCAAAAGGATTACTTAGGAGCATATGGATGCCATTACTCAACAGATCTAGGCCCAGGGGAATTTTGAGGATTTGAGTATGTTGGAAGCTATGATGGTGAAGGACATGGAGGAATGGGAACTTCGTGTGGAAAATCAATCAATTGGCTCCAAGAAGGGGATAAGAATACTTCATTTTTTAGGAAAAAAAGAAAAGGTAATATCATTTCTTCCCTCGAGTCCCTAGAGGGGGTTCACTTGAGTTCATATGTTGATATTTCACAAGAGTCTATTAAGTTTTTCTTTTCTTTCTTTTCCAATGACTCCCCTCCTAATGGGGAGGAGGAGGCTCTAATCTAAGTCTACATGCCTCCATTGGTGACTAGAGAAATGAATGATTCTCTTCTCAAACTAATACTTTTAGAGTTGGAGGATATTGTGTTTGAGATAAAGGTAAAGCTACAAGTTCTAATGGGTTTTTCATTGAGTTCTCTCATGAGTTTTTGGAGGTTATTAAGCTTGACCTTCTTGGGCTTATTCAAGAGTCCAAAAGGAAGAAGAAAATGTTGGGTCATGAATGCCACCTTTCTGGCTCGTATGCCTATGTGGGAGGGTACTAATTCCTTAGATCTCTTTAGACCAATTTCACTCTATAATTTTGTGTACAAAATAATTATTCTAATTGTAGAATTTTTGAATCCATGGTTAAATAGTTTGATCTCTAAGGAGTAGGGTGGATTTGTGGCTGGCAAGCAAATTCTTGATGTTGTTTTTATTGCAATGGAGAATGTGCACCCCATGGCCTCTTCTAGAGACAAGGCTATGTTTATTAATTTGGACATGGCTAAGGCCTACAACCATGTCAAATGGGATTTCCTTTCCAAGATTCTAGGGGTTTTGGATTTGGTAGTTCTTGGATTGAGTGGGTTATGAGTTTTGTAACTTCCTCCTCCTCCTTTGTGATGGTCAATGGGGATCCTTCTAAGCTCTTGGGGGCATCCAAGGGCCTTAGACAAGGGGATCCTTTATCCCCATACTTATTTATCTTGATTGTTGAGGGAATTTGTAGATTTATTAAATCTCATGTGGGTCTTGGTCTCATTTAGGGTTGGCACTGGGGCAATAATCTACCCTCCCAATCCCATCTTTATTTTTTGGATAACAAAACCTTAATGGGCTTAGCTTGAGTGGATGAAGTGGTCAATTTGAGGAAGGCCTTGCACTATTAGTTGGATTCTTCAAGACAAAGAATCAATGAGGGAAAGTCCTTTATTTATTTCTTTCTTTAACACTCCTAAGCTTATTTAGAGAAGAATTCCAAGGATTCTCAAATTCTAGATTGGTTTGTTGAACCCTTTATTTATCTCAATATTCCTCTTGTTGTTTGCACACTTCCAAGGTTGTTCTAGAAGGATATTTAAAAGTTCCATAAAAAAGAGTCATTGGATGTGAAGATGGCTCTCTACTACTAGTAGAGTGACTCCTTCAAAGTTTGTTGTTCAAGCTCGCCCATTATATAGGTGCTTTGTGTTATCTACACCTACTAGCTTTTTCAAAGACTTTGAGAGTCTTTGTCATCAATTTCTCTAGTTTGGTAACCTCCTCTTGAGGAAGTGGAGTCTAGTTAAGTGGAATGATGTGTGTTGACTAAAGCAAGAAGGTGGTCTTGGGTTGTGTCAGGTTGATTTGAATGGACAATATTTGGTAGTGAAACGTTATTGGTGATGGTGTTCTCAAGAGCATCAAACTTGGGCTAAACTCCTTACCTCAAAATATCTTGGGGTGTGGAGGGAGTAAAAGTGCCTAGATAGAACCTTATGAGTAAAGATTATATGGTTTGGAATACCCTCAAAAGGGGAGCCAAGCTGATTAAACAAGGGTTGTTTTGGATTTGCAATAGTGGCTCAAATGCTCTCTTTTAGTTTGATACTTGGGAAGGGCTCCCTCCTATTATTTCAACACACCCTCATTTGTAGGATTTATGTAAGAAATTTTTGGAGCCTAGATGGAGTCATGTGGTGGATTTGAAAACCCCTTATTCTCTAGATTCGAGGGCATGTGCAAGATCATGATGGGCCAACGAGTGGCAATATGATGGGTATGTGGCTGACGACTTTCTTTTAACCCAAAATTGATGAAACAAAAAGGGTTTTTAAAGGAGATTCTCAGCTTTCCACCAATATAAGTTATGCTTTATTTTTAATTTAATAAATAGTTATTATTCATTTTCTATTTGAATTATAACTAAAGTCTTGATTGATAAGCTGATTGAAAAACATCTATAGCTTTCAAACAGTATGACATTTTTTGAATCTAAAACATGCATCACATTCTACGCTTCACATACAATATGATTAAGAAAAATAAATTTCATGAAGTTTTGACCAAGTTAAGGTGGTCAGACATATGAATTTTTATATTTTTTAAAAGTTGTAATAAAAAATTTATAATTAATTATTTACTTGGAAAAAATTACAAAAAATATGCATCACATCGAGAGATAAGTCCTCTACTTATATCTAAAATCTTATAAAAAAATATTATCATTTTATTGTGGTTAGGGTGGTCAAATAGACACCTACTTCTTATTTTTTCCCTGAAATTTAAGTACTATTGCATTGAAATTTCAAATTTTCACCAAATAGATTTTTTTTAAAATAAACCTAGTAGTTTAGAAACTACATTCAATTTGCTACAAGTTACCTAACTCTGATTTTTCTAATTACTTTTCCACTTAAGGGCCTATTTTTTCCATGATAATCCTGCACATACCCTAGACTAAATTGTATAGGTGGAAGGACCCACATGAGTGGCCTCCTAGGGGTTTGATGGAGGAATACCAAAAGATCACCAACATTTTGGTTGATAGGGTTTGTAACTCTCTTTTGGAGAGGGATATTTTGGCCTGGGGTCATGACATGAATGGAAAATTCTTTGTTTCCTCTAGATTTTGTGTGTACGAGGGTCCCCTAGTGGAAACAAATCTAGAATAAATTCTCTTGACCTGAGTACAATTTATTCTCTTGGCTAGTGATTTAAAATAGATTCTTGACTTAGGATAATCTTAGGAAGCATTGTTTTCAAGGCCCCTCTATGTGTGTCTTGTGCTCTAATAGTGATGAGAACTCTTCTCATCTCTTTTTTCAGTGCTCTTTAGTTAAGGTGATTTATCATCTCTAGTGGGATGTCTAGAATTAGCTATGTAAACATGCCTCTTCTTTGGTTGATTTTTGGTTCAGGTTGGGGATCTCTCCAACTAAGACTTATTTTCTCCATGTAGCTTGGACAATTAGTCCTAGCTTGATCATCTAGAATATCTGGTTGAAGCACAACTATAGGATCTTTCTAGATAAGAAGTTGCAGGTGTGACAAGTTTGGATGAGAATCTTAAGGGTTCTTTAAGAGACTTTAGTGGCCAAGTGTGATCTTTTGGTCCCTATGGATCTTGGAGATATGAAAGTAGTTTGTATTTTTCCACTTCTAGTTTGTGACAGGGGTGGGCCTAGATCTAGTCTTGGTCAGAATGTTAGAGGGAAGGTTTTGAGAGATGGGTATTGGAATCTACCTCCTCTTGGGGTATTGAAGATCAATATTGATGGGTCCTGTAGAGGTAATCTTTTTCATGTTGGGGTTGGTGGCATTGAAAAATATAGTTTTGAAGTGGTTGAGTTATTCTTCTCAAAGTATAGGGGCTAACACTCTAACAATTTCATGGAGGTTTTGAATGTTCTCTTGGATTTGAAAAGGGCTTATGCCCTTGGTTGGAGAAGGATAATTTGTGAGTATAATTCTCAGATCATGATTGACTTGTTGAATAAGCACCATTTAGAAGATATGACTTGGAAATTGGTTGTGGTGGTTAGAAATATCATCTCTTTAGGTGGTGCCTTGGATTCTATCACCTTCTGCCATATCCCACAGGAGTGGAATAAGGTGGTTGATGGCTTGGCTAAGTGGGCATCTAAGTGGATGGTAAATTGGAATGTAGAAGATTGGGGTTGTCTTCCTGAGAATCTTTTTCAGGAGCTAGAGGTTCTAGTTATAAAGGAT
The DNA here is from genome assembly GCA_007258455.2 of Sequoia sempervirens. Taxonomy (NCBI): domain Eukaryota; kingdom Viridiplantae; phylum Streptophyta; class Pinopsida; order Cupressales; family Cupressaceae; genus Sequoia; species Sequoia sempervirens. The sequence continues at coordinate 317,221,851 of VDFB02193867.1, forward strand.
ATGAGATGTTTCTTGGGGGTTTCTTGATAGCTTTGCTGTTGGTTTTTCACCCCTAGTGGGGTAGTTGTACTTTCTGGCTTTGTATTGTTTTCTTGGATCAATAAATTTTTTCCCCTCCTTTAAAAAAATAAAAGTGACCAAGATCTAATACCATTCATAATGAAGAAAACTGTGTGGAAACAACTTTCTATGCTAATTTTGAGAGGAGTAGCGTACAAATAGATTTAAATATAATATTCAAGTAATTAAAAAAAGTAAAGAAACACATTCATAAATAAATAAATAAAATATAACCATAATAGAGTGATTTACATGGGAAAAATACTTTTAAGTAAAGAAACACACCATCTAAAACATATAAATGTATTATTATTTAGCAACAAAGAACTACAACACACTTGGAATGCAAGTCTTTATAAGAGTATTTTATACCATTGAAATATTGATAATTTTGGGAACATCCTAATAACACTTGAATGTACTTGCAAATATTTATCATAATACAACTCATTAAGAACCAATTTTTAGAATTCTTGTAACCTACAAACCATTAGCAGTTTTATGAAACCATGAGAAAATACTCCCAAGTGGTATAGTGCAAAACTTGGGCCCAACTTCTAATGGCCTCTAGGATATTTTGTCATAGGAGTGAATAATTGTATGTTATTTATATAATCATATATCATAATAAACCAACTTAAACCACCCTACATGGGTGCCCAAGTTTGATAAAATTTGAGTCCCAAATATTATAGTTATGACAAATAATGAATCCTTGTCATAGCTAGACAAGATTGAAACTAGCCCCCCATTATTCTTGGATCTTATGTTTCATATGATTTTATCATTAGTTTTCATAAGACACCACAAAGATAGGGATCTCAAATTTTCTACAGATAGGTTTCTAAATAGATCTTACAATACTCCACAAAGTAATATCATGTGGCATGTGATGCTAAGTCAATATCCCATGTCCTATTTTGTTGGATCACAATTGTTAGATAAAATAAAATATTATAATGTTTAATTATTTAGGGGAAATCCCAAATAATAGATATATAATTTTAAGAACTTGTAAAGGTTGAGACACTTTAATTCTCAACAAATTACAAATAATATAAAGAATGTGTCATTGAACCATATTTAATCATCATCCAATTAATAATGCTCTACCACTAAAATTAGATAACTAATATCTCATAATAATGATGACTAAAATAGTGAAGTTGAGTAAATCATGAAATAATAAAAGATATCATATATAAGCAATTGGTTTGTAATTTAATAAAATTACATGATAATACATATAAAATGATAAAAAATTGTGTAGTAAGGATAATCATATGAATGGTTATGGTCCTTAGATATAGTTATAGTTCTCTAACTAGATAGTTTGAAACCTTATTTTATCAATTAGGATTGGTTTTCCAAAAAAATATTTCTAATGAGTTAATCATTATAATAGTTCTAAATCAATTGTAGAATTATTATTTTCAATTGGGTTCACCATGAATCTTATACATAGTCAAACCATTGTCTATGGTGCATATGAATGATATATTTTTTAGATCATTTACAATTTGAAGAGACTCCAATATTTCAACAACATCCTTCATGATTGGCCTAGATTTAGGTTTTTTGCTAAGACATTGGTATGCCAAGTTTGCAACTTTTTGAGCTTCCTTTATAGAATATTCTTTCTCCATTCTAGGATCAAGTATTTGCAACAACATTCTTTTATTTTTAAGAAGTGGACGAGCCCATTCAACCAATCTATACTCTTTGCTAGGCCTTGTCTCATCAATAGATTGTCTACCAGTAAGCATTTCAAGTAATACCACTCCAAAGCTGTACACATCACTTTTAACTGTAGGACGGCCTATTTACAAAAAAAGTAAAGAAATTAGTAGCTAATAAAATTTAAGTCATCCAAACATTCATGGAAATGGTGTCATGGTAAGAAACTATAATTACAAGACTATTCATAAACCACACTCAAATCAATGATTAAAAAAAAATTAGCTAGTAAAAATAATAAAATTGTTTACCATTTTTTGATAGGGTCAAAGTTTAAAATTACTATTAACTATTTTACTGTCAAAATTTATGATTTTTAAGTTGAGTGTAAATAAAGTAGCTTTCAAATTTTAGTTGTCATGATGTAAAATAAACACATAATGATGATAGGGTATGCATAATGTGGAGTTGAACCTAAATAATTACTATCCTACAAGCATACCAGTCATGACATACTCAGGATCTACATAGCCATATGTACCCATGGCAGAAGTTGAAACATGAGTCTGGTCAACATCATATCCACATTTTGCAAGTCCAAAGTCCGAAAGCTTTGCCATATAATCCTTCATAAAAACATAGAAAAATAAGTAGGGAATTCCATGAATGTATAGTCCAAGTGGGTAAGGTGATTTCAATTCTTAAATTTGTTTCATAGATATTCTTCAAAAATGCCTCTATATCTCACCAAAGCTAGTGACTAAATAATAAATTACATTTGGATGAAATATAATCCATTTTTCAAGTTAAAATGTTTTTAGAGATACTAACCTTATCTAGTAGAATGTTTGATGTCTTAAAATCACAATAAATAATTGGCTTCTTAGCACCATGAAGAAATGCTATCCCTTTGGCAGCCCCAAGCAAAATCTTCATTCTTCTTGACCAAGAAAGTGGAATAGACATCTCTACAAGAACCACCAAGAAAGGAACATGTAACATTAGCTAAATACCCAACAACCTATGCATTCTAAAGCTTAAGAATTGAGACCCATTCATGAAAGTAAAAGAAGATAATATCTACAAATGCAATAAAGGTATTAAATTTGTTCTAGAATTATTTCTAAGGATTACAAAACATAATAGATTTTTAATATCATCCATCTTAAGAAACTAGTAACCACAATAAACATGATTTTTCGAAGGACATGGTCACCTCAATTCCCTCTTATTGAGTAACTTGGTTCATGATAATAAGAACCATTTTAAATGATTTCACATAATTCAAAGTTCTAACTAGTGGCACACGCTTATCGAGTGCTACTAATCAACAATCATATCAAATCAAGTTCATCTAACATCCTAAAATAAGATTCTAAAACCAGCAAATGAAATCAAATAGACCCAACATCCACAAAATACCATCTAAAACCATTTCCAAATACAAAAAGTATTTTTTCAATCCATATCTATTGGTAATTCTACCATCTATATTAGCAAAATTAGTTGCATCAACGCATATCCTTTAATAATTCTATCGTCTATATCAGCGAAATATCACAATAATTGAATATTCTCTTTAGTAGAGTTGATGAATTTCCATGTTGGAGGACTGTGATTGAAATTGCTTTAGATGGAAGTTACAAAAGAAGAAACAGGAAAGGACAACTTACTTCGAAATAGATGATATTCAAGACATCCTTTAGCCATAAACTCATAAACCAGCAATCTATGTTTACCTTCACAGCAATAGCCAATAAGTTTCACCAAATGTGGATGACTCAACTGCCCCAGAAAGATGACTTCTGCCTGCAACCAACCAAATATGATTAAACCCTGCAATTGGATGATAATAAAGCTCCTAAAACCTTTCTAATTAATAAAGGTTATAAGTTTACCAGCCATTCTCTGTGGCCCTGATGACCTTCTAGATCAAGGACCTTCACAGCAACATGTTGGGCTTTAAGCTGTATTCTCATGTCTTCATCAATGAAACCTTTGTATACGCTGCCAAACCCTCCTTTCCCCAACAGCAAATCCAATCTGAAGTTCTTTGTAATTGTCTTAAGCTCATTGAATGTGAAAGCATACGCATTAGAAACAAAATCATTTATCAATACTTCAACCTCAAGTCCGGCCAATTGAGGATTACTACCGTCTAATGTAGGTTGCTCATCAATTGGATCTGATAACAAAGCACAGAAACAGAAAAGTTACACATCAAAAAACTTTATTCGAATTCAATATACAGATTGAAAGACGTGATTTTGATCAAAACCCACACTGAAAAAATACGAAATAATCAAGACCCATATACCTAAAACATAAACAACAACAACTGGAAAACAATCAAAACTCAAGTTTTTCTGCAACCATCAGAAAAAACAAAGAGAAAAAAAACTCACATGGTCCGTTAACGTTGTTCAAGGAGAACTGTTGATCTCCTGTGCAGCAGCTTTTAGCTAAACTTTGTAAAAACTGCATTGTTTGTAAAGAAAATGGTTTACAAACAATCTTTTTAGAAAACTTTATCAAAGTAAATAATTGAACATCAATATTCCCTTAAATATCACTCTTCCACAGTAAAATTTTACATCTGTGCCATCCAAAAATATTAGGTATTCTACTTTTATTGACTCGTTTTTATTTCTGACCATCAAATTGCGTTGATTTGGAGTGGACCCTCTGTAGCTGCCGACTAAATTGAATTGAAACGTCAGAAATTTGCGTTGGTGGGCCCAATCTTATCTACCATGTTCTGAGTAAATTAAGATTTATTGAATTATTATTCACAAATTGTTTTAAGCTTTACCAGTACAATTTGTTCTCTTTCTGGAAAAGTGTGGAAGTAAAAGTTGATCAAATCGAAATACATCATATTCTTACGTTTGCGTGGTAGGTAATACAAAAGTTGAAATCATCCCATTCTTCTTGCCATAATTGCAAGCATGCTTCCTCACAGACTTTGTGTCGACTTCGTACAGGAGGCTCTTTAATTGTTGTTGAAAAATCAATACAAAACAAGTGCCATTTAGTGAACATTAGAAAGGACTAGTGATTTGGAGTGAATGGTAAAATTTGAAACCACAATAGAATAAAAATGTAATATAATTTCATTCATTAGAAATACAAAATCGAATATTCAAATAATAGTAAAATAAATTAGGAAATTTGGTCTCATATCCCAAAACAACATTATTCCAAGTGAGCAATTTAGGCCATACTTGGATTAGAAGAAACATTTATGCATAAGAAAAAATCTTGTGCATGAATACAATACAAGAAAAGATTGAGAAGGGTTTTAGAATTCCCATAAAAAATGGCATATTTGTTTAGAATTGCCAAAATGAATAAATGAGTGCTAATTGGCAAGCTCTAGTATAGAAAAAAACTAGGCAATTTGGACAATTTTAGGCTCAAAATTAGACTTCTAGATTGTATAAAATGTTTTTACACAAATACACTAATAGGAACTAAGAGACCATCTATTACTCAACTTTTGAATTAATGGCAAATGTGGCAAAAGCAAACTTCATCCTTCTTTTGGAATGGAATGGGTATGTGCAAGATCATGATGGGCCAAAACATGGTGATATGATGGGTATGTGTAGGGTATGTGAGTGATGACTTTTTTCTTACCCAAAATTGATGAAACAAAAAGGGTTTTTTAAGAATATTTTCAACTTTCCACCAATATAAATTATGCTTTATTTTGAATTTAATAAATAATTATTATTCATTTTCTATTTGAATTATGACTAAAGTCCTCATTGATAGGCTGATTGAAAAACATCTATAGCTTTCAAATGGTATCACATTTTTTGAATCCAAAATATGTCACATTCTATGCTTCACATACTATAGAATTAAAAAAATAAAATTGAATTTTATGAAATTTTGACCAAGTTAAGGTGGTCAAACATACAAGTTTTTATATTTTTTAATAGTTGTAATAAGAAAATCATAATTAATTATTTACATGAGAAAAAATTACAAAAAAATGCATCACATCACGACATGAGTCCTCTACTTATATCTAAAATCTTATAAAAAGTAATTATCATTTTATTGTGGTTAGGGTGGTCAGAGAAACACCTACTTATTTTTTCCCTGAAATTTAAGTACTACTGCATTGAAATTTCAAATTTTTACCAAATAGATTTTTAAAAAAATAAACCTAGTAGTTTAGAAACTAAATTCAATTTGCTACAGATTTTATTCTTACATATTTTTTAAATAATATAGATAACTTATTCAAATTTTTACGTCAAGTTGCCTAACTCTGATTTTTCTAAATTTTTCGCCACTTAAGGCCCTATTTTTTCTATGATGATCCTACACCTACCCTAATTGCAAAAGTGAATATCAACATATCCTTACCAAATCTTCTACTAAGACCTACAAGAATGCACATAAAGATTGTGCAAAATGCTAGAGAGGGACAAAATTAATTATAACTTGGTAGATCAAAAGGTTGGCCTAGCATAAAGTGAACCCAACTTTTGGATGAGGCAAATAAATCCATAAAAAGTTAGTTTTGGACTAAATATCTTTTAAATGTTTAATTCCCTTCCTTAAAAAAATAAGTGATTGGGTCTAGGGAGTCACTACATTACATGTCTTGAAGAAATATTGTAGGAGAGTCCCACCAAATGGAATACTTATTAATGGATAATACCTTTTAAAAATCTTCTCACTCCATAATAGCCATAACTTGATATATTTACAATCTTTGTATATACTTTTTCAACAAAAGTGACATTAATTTTGAGGGGCACTAGATCAATGAAAAGAGAACAGAATCCAAGACCATATAAGGAATAACAAGCAAAAGCTAAGACAGTGATGATTCAATTCCTTAGAAACAATTTCCATGGTTGATTGAACTTGCAAACTTTAACAATCCATTTAATAAAAATAGCATCCTATCTACTAATATTAATAAGATTGAGCCCTTTGGAATCTATTGGTAGCCAACAATTATCTTGTGCAACATGGTGAAAGCAAGAGGAAATATTAAAAAAAAAATTGAAAGGTTTCCCTCTTGTGCCTTCACTTTATGTACTTTCTACTAAAAAAAATTGACAATCTTCTAGTCAATACTATTCCATAGCAATAGGTTGATAGAATTTTCTTTCCTAGAAATGCCTCAAGAACTAGTAAATGATCAATTAATGATGACTCACTATGCTCATTAAAGAGGACTATATTTTCTAAGATTTGAAATGGCTTGACATTTTTGGATAGGTACTAGCTTTAGCATTCAATTTAATAAGATTCAATTCTATGGGAAATCCTTTTGTGACCCCTACATTAATTTCATACTTTTTTGATGAGAATACTTAATCATAAGAAAAATAAATATGAATTTATTACAATCCCCATTGTTTTCCAAGCTCACAAATCCAAGCTCTAGTAATATCTCCATGATAGAGTTTGAAAAAATTACTTGCTAAATATCTAAGATCTTTTGTTAGTAGAAAAATTCTATGTTTTATCTAAACATTTATCTATAACTTAAGCTTACTATTCATGTTGAGTATTTGATAATATTTATAATTTATTAGTATTTTTTAAAGAATAGACTAAGACACCTATAAATTTATTTATAGAAAACAGGGGTGATTCTATTAGTTGAGAAGACATGGCCAAAAAAATTCTGACAAACTAGAACCCAACCCAAAGGGCTACAAAGCAATCCATAGTAGTAAAAAAGATAAGAAACTAGATAGGAAAAAAGAAAGATGATAACAACTAGTTAATATCCTAATTGTTGAGTAGGGATTGTTTAGCGCATAGTAAAATGAGAGATTTCATGATGTTCTTCTTATGTATAGGTAAAGGGGTGATATTTTTAGCAACAAACAAAGCATGTAGAAGGAGACTTTTGTTTGGTCTAGAACCAATTGATCAAGAAAATGACCATGCTATTTGATAGAGTTTTTAAAAGAATGGTTGCAATTGTTGTGGAGCCCCAGAACATTAGCATTATGAATGCATTTAATATTTGAAGATGATCAGAGGAAAATATAAGAATACCACTAATGGATAGATTCCCTCAAATATGTCATGCTAGCTGAGGGAAAACTACAGTTGGATGTTGTTGAAAATTGGCATGCAAGACCAATTAACAATGCACTTTTTGAACTTCGGGGATGAAATTTGGCATGCTCAAGTAGTCAAAGAGGCACAACCCAAACTACAATCTCTACAAAACATTGAATGTACAATAATCAAGAATTTTAGAAGCGAATAAATCTCATTTATGACTAGTAGGAAGGTACCAAGTTTGGAGTGAACTTTGGAATGTAAGAAAGCTTTGATTGATGTTTGGAATCTTTCTAATAATCTCACAGAATAAGCATGTCAGATTCCATGTACGCCTCCATTTGAACCCATGCCATAGAAAAATGGTCCCTTGTCATTTTCATGGCCTTTTAGGTCTTGTTTCATGGTGTTGGAACTATTTTTCTTTGATTTTATGTTGTAACATGGCTTGACCATGCTTATTTAGGTATTAAAACTCAAAGAATGATGTCTTGTGAAGGTGTTGTGAAGTGTTGTAAGACATTTCTACATTTTTATAAACTCTATTGATTACAATTCACCTTAAAAACCACCTTTTCACACATCAACAAGCCCTATTTTGAAGTGTTGTAAAGTCATGTGACAAGCTTTCATGCTCTTCTAGGCATATATTCATTATTTATACCCTTCTCATGCTTTATTTTGTCTCTTTATGCTCACATGTGACTTAATTAAGTGTATTTTTGAATGTTATCCTAACAAATAACATTAAACACAACATTTTTTCCTAACACATGTTCTCAGGTCCTAGGTGGGACCCATTTTTCATGTGTGGCAAATGAGTCCCCCTTGGCCCCAAATTCAAAATATTTCAAATTTCATTTTAGGATTTTATTCAAAATCACTTGATGTTGGCCTCTGATGAGGTATGAACGGATACTAAGGCATGAGAACTGTATAAATAAGTGTTTTTCACCTCATTTTATGTCCTACAATCTTCCAACATTCACTTATCATATTCAAGAATTCAAGCATTTTACATCGACAATTCAAGCACTTTGAAGTAGCCATTGACATTACTTTAGACTTGCATCATTAAGAGTTAGGTGAGTTGATAGCATTTTCATGTTATTAGTTTATCTTTCTCTTTCATTTCATTGTCTTTTCAAGGGTTTAATTACCAAAAGTGGGGTTTGACCAAGGAAAACCCCTATTCACTAACCCCTAATAATTTTTCCCCTTTTGCTTGTTTGTTTGCAGCCCTTTGTTTGTAGATTTGACAGGTTATTAGGTGTTGAAGGGTGATTTTCAAGTCAACTAGGTGCTTCAAGTCAACTTAAGTCAAAATCAAGCTTGGAGAGAGTTATTTGTTCATTTTCTATAGATTTGGCTTTGACAACCCAATAAGCAAACATTCTCAGATTTGGTGTTGCAGAGTTGTCTCCCATTTTTTTAGGAATTTTGGGGAGCACTAATTCACAACTTGTGGTGAATGAGTCCCACCTTAGGACTGGAAACTTGAGTTTTGTCAAATTTCAGATCCTGATAGATAGAAACCAACTCTCGATAGTTTTTCACCAGTAGGTGGACTGATTCACCACCCTGGGCGAATGAGTCCCACTATGAAAAATCAGCAAAATTCATCAGCATCCAGAACACTCTAGAAATCTCACACTTTTCCTAGGTGCACTCTATTTCATCCCATCTCTTTTTGTTTTGCATATTTCTTCATTTACATGGTTATTTTCATTTCACACTGTGTTTTCAAACATCATAAATTTTAGTTTTGCATTCATCTTCATTCATTTAGATTAGTCAATTACATTTATTTAAATTCATTTACATTATACAACATTACACATATCCTAATTTGAGTGATACATAAGTATTTTTGGCCCTATCTCTCTCCTTTTCGGTGAAAAACCCTAGAAGTACAAGAGTTGTCCATAGGGTCCCAAAAATCTATGTTTCAAAACCAAAAGTAATAATGACTATATAATCAATGTAAAATCCAATTTCAAAGGAGACCAACATTTTGGATATTTGGAAGTAGGAACAAGCATTACCTATGAAGCTAAAAAAACATGGGAGGGCACTGGAGAGCTTAAAACTAACAGTTTGATGTGTTCTGAAGATTTCTAATGACCTCATGGTTCAAATTCAAATATTGATATTTCTAATCAATTACACTATTTTCCAGTTTTTGTACCATTGCATTAGTTTCCCTATCCCTGCCAATGCATAACTTCATAGTGTAGTAGGATTTTTTTGTAGTCGATTGATTTGAACAAAGATATAATCTAGCTTCCAGTTAATTGAAATTATGTGAGACAAGATATGTATGATTACCATAGAATCACCTTCTATTTGGAGATGTGAGATAGTAATGAATTAACTTCAATGATGATGTTTGTAACAATTGGATGTTTTTAGATGTGGCTAAGATGGCTCATCTTGAGTGATCCCTGATAATTTCTATAGCACCCAATTTTCCTAGATCACCTCTTGAGGCTCCATTAAAGTTATGTTTAAACATATTGGGGGGAAGGGGGGAATATGGATCTAACTAATTGAATTTCTTTCTAGTTTAAAATTCTTAACCAAACATGAGCCATTCTAGGGGAGAGGTTAAACAAATTGTCATCTATTTAACATAGCAAAATCCCAAGAAGATAACTTTTAAGACATAGTGGATTTCAAAATTGAAAGCTCTATTTTCTTTATCACCTCATTTTTTTACTAAATATATGATTTTTTCTCTCAAGAAAAATTTCCAAACGAGGGATGGGGAATAATGTCCTAGAGATGTGAATAAGTTATATTTTTTAAACAAAGAGGGCCAACACTAGAAATGCAAGACCGCACAAAACATAAGGAAATAAAGGGGATATGCCCAACATATATAATCTCATATTTCTAATCTAACCTTGTTATGTAAACCCGTCCAAGAAAAAGTGTCTTCTTTTGTAAGACATGCAAAACTTCAACAACGATGTGAAGGCCAATTGGACTCGAAAAGAAGTTTTGTTAGAAACCCATATTTGATTTAAAATAGAGTAATTTTCTAATTTCAACCCCAACCATTTCAATTCATCCTTTTTTTTTCCAAAGCGTACTTTTCTCTTATTAAGCCTTTTTACATATTTTTCTTTCATCTCTTGGGAGAAATGGAAGGAATCATTCAATTTCCTTAAGAGCTTTGGAGGAGAAGTGGATTTTTCAATTAGAAAATAATATTATACTTTGGATCCCCACAAGTGAACTAGAAAAGGTTTGATTTTGTAGTAGCATCAACATGTTTGACAGGTATATGACCATTCTAGGAGTTCACAATGATAGATTGTCCAAGAGAGGCGAGGAAGAATCAAATCACTCAAAGAAATAAAAAAATTCCAAATTTTTGAACCTTGAGGAGGATTTTCCAAAGTAAAATTCCTTTATTTATTCAGAGAGTCTAAATATTTCAATCTAACTAGTCTAAACAATTTAGTTTTCATTTTTGCATAGATTTTTCATTAGAGTTTCACTCCTAGAGCTAGATTTTTTGCCTCTAGATTCTATAGGTTTATACCTCCAATAGATTTTGAACTACAAATTCATTCCCAAGAAATAAGAGGAAGTTTCTTTTTAATATGGAGGTTATCACTCCAATGAAAATATCTAAGTACTTTTTGGATGTCATCTACTGCAACCTTAGGATTTTTCAAAAAACATCATATAAATTGGAATTGATTAAGGACTAGTTTGAGGAGTGTTAGATTCCTTGCCATTGTGAGTCACTTTCCTTTCCAAGAGGATACTTTCTTGACAATTAAGGAGTAATTATTTTTCCAAAATTCCTTCTAAGTTTTCCTTGATAATAAGGGTGTATCTAAATATTTATTGAGGAGGGTATATAAAGAAAACCAAAATATGGAGGAGATTATATTCCTAACTTTGGGAGGAACATTTTGAAAAAGGATCTTTCACTTAGCTTCATTCATATCTTGTCCTAATGCAATACAATAATTTGTTATGACAATTTGGATAGAAGAAGCTTATTGGAAGTATTAATTATAAATACTATTTTTGAATTATAAGTTTAATAAAATAATTTTTTTAATTAAAAAATTATTGTAATTTTAAAAATATTTTTTGTGATAATATTCAATATTAGTGAAATGAAGAAAATTGTTGCTCTATGTTTTAGGAGATAGAACAACCAATTTCCTACAAGTTTCGCTCAAGGACACCTTAGAGATCTCAATCTATGGATGGAAATGAGGGAAAGAGATCTACAAGAAGGTGTCCTAGGGTGTGAATAAAAACTAAAAGGGGGTTCACCACCAAGCAAGGGATTGGAAATATAAGAAATGTAAATGACATGCAAAACTTAAGTAAATGACTTAGAAATGAACTCAAATTAGAACAATAAACTAAGAAAGTATAGAGGTGCATCTGGAAATTGAAGAGGCTTGAATGAGGGTCTGAAATTTCAAAAATGTTTACTTTTGAAGCACACTGAGACTCATATGCTAGTAGGGGAAATATAGTCCCAAACTAGGGTTTCTAGGAAAAAAATAGAATCTCTTAGTAACTAATTTAGGTCTCTTGAAATCTAGAAGAAAGCAATACTGGGGATCATACACCCAAGGTGGTGATTTAGTCTCAGTATTAGGGTTTGGCTGAAATTTTGGTATTCTTTGGTGATCTCCTATAGCTTCTCTCCTGCTAAATCTCTGAGTCTGAAATGTCGAATTGCAACCTTTAGGTGACTTTTCGTGAAGATGACAACCTTGTGACAACTCAACAACTTTCTTCAATCTTTTAACTTAGTCTTCAAAGGATCTTCAAGCCCAAAAGCACCTAGATCTACAATCACACATGTAGGCAAAGAGGAAAATGTGATTTTTAGAGAATAGTGATTTGCCTTGGTCAAACCTCATTTTGGTAATTAAACCTTATGATGAAACATTGAAACATGAAACATGAAACATGAAAATGGATACCTTGAATGATGTCTTGGAATGTAAATCTACAATCTAACATGAAGTGGCCATGAAGAATGTAAATCTTGATCTTGAATTAGATGTGGGACAATGCTTAACTTGACTCTTGAGTGTTATATCACAACACTAGCTCAACAACATGTTTGATGCCTTATGCCTTTGACATGAAGATGGATCTTGAATTGCTGCAACAAATGATGGATAAATATTTCCTTGAATGCTTTAGAAATTCTCTTGAATACTCTCTGATGCTCTTGTGAGGTCTTAGGATTCTTGAATCTTGATTGCTAGGTGAAATAATGATTATTCCATCTAACTTATCATTTATTAGATCCCAAATGCCAAAATTCATGAAATTTGAATCCAAAACTCTAATTTCCCACCCAAAACCATAAAAAAGGGGGTATGTGCAAAATCATCATGGAAAAATAAGCCCTTAAGTGGCAAAAAAATTTAAAAAATAAAAGTTTGGAAACTTGATGTAAAAATTTGAATATGTTATCGATATTATTTCAAAAATATGTAAGAATAGAATATGTAGCAAATTGAATTTAGTTTCTAAACTACTAGGGTTTTTTTTTAAATCTATTTGGTGAAAATTTGAAATTTCAATGCAGTAGAACTTAAATTTCAAGGAAAAAATAAGTAGGTGTCTATCTGACCACCCTAACCACAATAAAATGATAATATGTTTTTATAATATTTTATATATAAGTAGAAGACTCATTTCCTAATGTGATGCATATTTTTTGTAATTTTTTCCCAAGTAAATAATTAATTATGAATTTTTTATTACAAATTTTAAAAAGTATAAAAAAATTGTATGTTTGACCATCTTAACTTGGTCAAAACTTCATTAAATTGAATTTTTTAATCCTATGGTATATGAAGCATAGAATGTGACACATCTTTTGGATTCAAAATATGTGATACTGTTTGAAAGCTATAGATTTTTTCAATTAGCCTATCAATCAAGACTTTAGTCATAATTCAAATAGAAAATGAATAATAATTATTTGTTAAATTCAAAGTAAAGAATAATTTATATTGGTGGAAAGTTGAGAATCTCCTTTAAATACCATTTTTATTTCATCATTTTTTGGTAAAAAAATTGTCAGCCATCATGATCCTGCACATACCCAGGGGCCAAATGGGAGTCATATGTCCAAGGTGGAATATACATCCCATTTTGGTGGGACTCATATGCCCAAGGTGGCTTATGGGTCCCACTAGGGCTTTTTGGGCAGAGGAAATGTCAGGGGGTTAAGATATTAAGTGTATTTGTTGATTAGGTCAAGATCTCAATTGAAATAATCACGAGAATGCATAATAAAGGGTCTTAGGGGCCCATTAATGATGATATGAAGGTAATAAATGTAAGAGGTCCAAAAGCTTAATGTGAAGGTGTAAATAAATACACTTTACAACACTAAATAAAGGAAAAATTAGGTCTATTTAGCTTAAAAACACCCTAAACCCAATGTGAATGTGTAAAAAAAATTACAACACTAGATTAAGGAAACATTAGGTTCATTTTAATGTTAATAATTTCTAAATTAAGTGTGAAAATGTAAAGGGATACATTTTTCTACACTACATTTAGCCCCCACTTTAGTGAGAGGAAGAACTTGCTTCAAACTCACACTAAAGTAGGCATTCAAGAGGGGTCCAAGTGTACCAATGTGGATGGCCTAGGATAACAAAGATGAATGGAGGTGGCCAAGCCCCCAAGATCCAAGATCCTATGTCAAAACCAACATAAGCACAAAGGATACATACAAGGTGTATGATATGCAGCAAAACAAAATACACAAACATGCAATGTCACAAACATATTGATCAAAGAAAAAGAAATAAAAGGTGGATCAAGCTTTGACCATTTGTGCCACATGTTTTGGATCAAATATAAGCTTGTTTGGTCAAAAATGCATGTTCAATTTGAGGTAACAAAACTTCAAGCTATCCACTAGGTGAGTATCCAAAAAGAGTGGCATGTACAAGTGGAACACATTGTCCACTATGAAAAACAAATGTGTGCTCACAAGGGCTAGTGGAACCTCAGGCCATTCACTAGGTGAGCCCATAGAGAGGTGAGGAACATATGCACATGGATGGTATGTGCTCACACACACAAGCAAGTGGCTATAGGAAAGTCACACCTAAGTTCGGCTCCCATACACACACCATACCAAATCTATACCTACTAATAACTTTGATAAGGCACCACACAATGATGAAATTCGATCTTCATGAGGAAAGCAAAGCTTCATATGCTTGAAAAACATGAACAAACAATATGGCTTCATAGATAAGCAAAGTGTATTGTGCAAGGTGGCCACATAACAGATTTTGTAAATGCAAAATTGTGTAAAGTACATTCAAAGGGATTTTTCTTAGTTCATGTAAGGTCCCTTCTTAGGGAACATTGTGCTTAATATCTCCAAGAGAGGACAAGTCAAATAATTATCATGCTCTTGTAGGATATCATACCCAATGACACCACCAAGAAATGGATGCATCACAAGAATAAAGAAAAATGCATAATGAAACATGAGTGTCAATGTATGCCCCACTTTAAAGAGGTTGATAATACCATCATTCTTACAAATTGCTTTAATGTAGAAGAAGACATGAGAGGTTATTCAAAAATCCCTATGCCAAGTCACATGTTTCTAAATACTACATCATGGATAAGGTGTTGCCCAAAAAATTTAGTACGTCACATGTGAGTCAACTTAAGGCATGTTGTCCATATCCGAAGCTTTCTCTTATATATACATGAAAGGCAGAAAACTAGACAAAAGGGACAACGAAAAGTGTCATACGAGGATAAGGCTACCTAACCCCTTTCCCCCACTTAGTGTAGGACAAGGATGAGCCAAGGTGATTGAAGTGTAACATGAAAATCAGTATTGACAATTAGAGGAAGAAGTGCTTCAACACAAGGAAGACCGCCACAATTCTTAAGATGTTGAATTTTGTTACCCAAAGCCTTACATTCATTAGTAGAATGACCATGAACTCTATGATATGCACAAATTGAGCTTGTGTAGTAGAATTTCTTTCGTGTTCTTGGAGGGAGACATATCAAATAATCTTGGAGGAGTCACAACAAGATAAACTCTTGATCAAAAGTAGAGATGTTGCTTTATTTTGAAATAAAGATATCTCTTGCTTAGTACAAGGTGTCATACTTACCTAGGACTCTTTAAATTGGGAGATTTGGTTCTCTCCTTGAAAGGAGGGTCTAAAATCTATCAAACTCCAATCATTAGTGTTTTGCATGATGGCATTGATATTAAGCAAATATTTCTCTATTTGTTTCATTTCTTTTGAAGGAAAAAAACCAAGATCACTAGTGTCTATCAGTTCAGGATGAACTAATGCTAAAGTTGGCTTAGAGGAATCTTTTGTAATAAAGTTGACATTAAGGGAATGCTTGTTTTTTTCTTTTGAGGGACAATATCCAATAACACTAGTCATTTCTTAAATGTTAGGCTCTATAGGGACACATATACTTTGTTCTATAGCACCACATCCTTTTTCACTACTTCCAAGTTGTTTCATAAATTCATAACCTTTTCCATAAAGTTTTTTCATTTATTTTGGATTTGGTGGTTGTTTATAATAAGCTTCATCATTTTTTTTGTATAATTTTCTTCTTCTTCTAAAGTTTTTGAGGTGGATGCTTTTGAAGGGTCTTATGAATTATGTGTTGGCATTACCTATTTTTCTTTCCCCTTTTTTAGAGTCTTTTTTTATGATCTTGTATTATCCCATGAATGTAGGTGTGAAATCTAATGATCCCAAATCATCTAGTGATACCATTGTGAAGGGTTTAGGAAATCTATCTTTTTGTTCTTCTTGCATGGGTTCTACTAATGTAGTTGGTGTCAATTTTTTCAAAGGATTTTCTTTTCCTTTCTCAATGTTCAAATAACTATTTGGTTTAGGGCCAGATTCGAGTATGTTGAACACAAGGAAGAGCACCACAATCCTTAAGATGTTGAATTTTGTTACCCAAAGCCTTACATTCATTAGTAGAATGACCATGAACTCTATGAAATGCACAAATTGAACTCGTGTAGTAGAATTTCTTTAATGTTCTTGGAGGGAGATATATCAAACAATCTTGGAGGAGTCACAAGAAGATACTCTCTTGATCAAAAGTAGATGTTTCTTTATTTTGAAATAAAGATATATCTTGCTTAGTACAAGGTGTCATACTTACATAGGACACTTTAAATTGTGAGATTTGGTTCTCTCCTTGAAAGGAGGGTGTAAAATTAACAAACTCCAATCATTAGTGTTTTGCATGATGACACTGATATTAATTGAATATTTCTCTTCTTCTTTTTGTTTCTTTTGAAGGACAAAAACCAAGACCACTAGTGTCTATCAGTTCAGGATGAACTAATGTTAAAGTTGGCTTAGAGGAATCTTTTGTAATAGTGTTAACATTAAGGGAATACTTTTTTGTTTCTTTCAAGGGAGAATATCAAAGACCACTAGTCATTTCTTACATGCTAGGCTCTATAGGGTCACATATACCTTGTTCTATAGCACCACATCCTTTTCTATTACTTCCAAGTTCTTTCATAAATTGGTAATGTTTTCCATAAAAAAAAAATCATTTCTTTTGGAGTTGGTAGCTTTTTATAATCAGCTTTATCAAATTTTGTTGTATAATTTGCTTCTTCTTCTAAAGTTTTTGAGATGGATTCTTTTGAAAGGTTTTTTGAATTCTATGTTGGCATTACCTATTTTTCTTTTCCCTTTTTAGAGTCTTTTTTAATGATCTTGTATTCTCCCATGAATGTAGGTGTGAAATCTAATTATCCCAAATCATCTAGTGATACCATTGTGAAGGGTTTGTGAAATCTATCTTTTTGTTCTTCTTGCATGGGTTATACTAGTGTAGTTGGTGTCAATGTTTTCAAAGGATTTTCTTTTCCTTTCTCAATGTTCAAATAACTATTTGGTTTAGGGTCAGTTTCGAGTATGTACATGTATGTACACTTTGTTGTTGTAGACATACTTCATTATACGATGAAGATTAGAAGGCACCCCATTCATTGCATGAATCCATGGTCTTCCTAAAAGAATATTATATGAAATATCATGAGGCATAACATGGATCAGTGTTTCTAATGTGGCCTTTCTAGCTATAATAGGCAGAGTGATCTCACCAAGTGGTCATTTTCCCGCGTTATCAAACCCACTAATAGATAAAGAGGTGGGTTGAATTCTTGATTTGTCCATGCCAAGTCTATCAAAAAGGGTTACACTACAAAAATTAAGAGCTGAGCCATTATCAACAAGGGTTCACTTTATTCCTATTCTATTGTATTGAAATATTACCATGAGAGCATGATTTTTTTTTTGCACTTACAAAGGAGGGAGCTCACTTTTGTGGAAAACAATGTCAACATTCATTCCTTGAATCATGGCTGCTATGTCATTTGGTTGTGCATTAGAAGGGATAGGAACTTGTTGTAAAGCACTTTGAATCATGTTATGATAATGAGTGGAGGCTTGAATAAGATCCCATAAGGATATCTTATCAAGAGTATTCTTTAGTTGTTCAATGAGATCATATTCTTTTCCACTATGTAAAGGCAAACGAGGGGGACCAAGCAAGATAGGGTTAGGTAGTGGGAGGGATGTTGAAGGTGTTTTTCTTGGTTGTAGATTGTCTCTAGTGTTGTATGTATGAGCATTGATAGTATTATAACTCATTTGTTATGAAACGTTATTCTTAGGTGGTTCAAGGATAAGGATAGGTTTGTTTTGAGTTTGAGGTTGGTTTGAGGGTGGGTAAAGGATAAGTTCAGGTTTATTTTGAGTTTGTGGCTTTTGTGAGGGTGGGTAAAGAATTAGAGGATTCTTAGGATGTCCCACATGGTATTTAGGAGGTTCAATAATCAAGGGGGGTCTAATAGAAACTTGTGCATTCATAATATTAGTAGTCTCGATTGTTTCTAATAAGGGGAGTCTAGTGTCATCTTTTCACCATCATCTAAGGAAGTCACATCACTATTGTTTGAAAGACAAATGTCAGCTCTCTCATTTTCTTCCACCATGATATCTTCCCAAGTAGGAAAATTTTCAAGAGAACTACAAACTAGGTGTTCATGACATTCAGAGATTGGTTCTAAAATGACTTCATCACAAGGGAGTTATCAATGGTTATATTTCCTTGCTTATCAATGATGTCATTCTCTTGTTCAATAATTTTTTCCCTAGGGGAAGAGAGACACATAAGATTCTCATGACTCTCTCTTTTTTGTGAAATGAAAAAAATTGGGTGAGGCTTTCTTTTGCTTCTAGGGTTTTGAACCAAAAAGGAGAAAGAGCAATTTTCAACCTTTCACTCAAGAAAAAACCCTTGATATTTCAATGAAAAGGAGATTGAAATATTTCAAAGGGATTTCTCTAGGGATTGGATGATAACTAATGAGGGGTTCACCACCAAGGGTGATCCTACAATACTGGTTTACAATTTCTGGCCAAACTAGACATTGAACTGATTTTTTATAACTAAATCTTCACTTTCAGGCACCTATAGCGGTTAAACTGTGAAGAATTTGTAGATGATGCAAACTAGTGATTTGTGACATTTTTTCTGTAGATTCTAAATGTATTGTTTTCAAAAAATTTGTAATCAGATTGCACTTCTTTTTCCATCTCCTTCAAAAAATAGTTTTTTTTAGTAAAAACCATTTTTAAGGAGTGACGCTCACCATATAACACAACCTTTTTCCATGAAGGATAAAATTCTAATTTTTTCAAATTTATATTTTTAACTATGATATCTAGTACTTCCAATTGGTTTCATAGTGTTTTATTGAATTATTTTTCCTTAATCAAGTTTCGAACTCAAACCAATTACAATTCAAACATAGGTGGACTGTATAACACAACATTTTTTTGTATGTATCAAAATTCAAAAAAAAAATGTTAAATCATGGACTTCAATGTTTGGTGCACTCATATTTTTCAAATTTTTTTTATAATCTTCTATTTTTACATATGTGCAGAACAAAGAGCTTGATTTTTGGTGAAAAACCTACATTCACAAGAAATAAAAAATAACTATAATAATTAAATTAAATTTATTTAAAATTATAATTTTTGGGAAGCTTATAATAAGGACTACATACTTACAAAAATCATTTTTAAATGAATTCATTTGATCCCCCAAAAGGTAAATCAAAAGTGGTTTTTTATCAACATTTTGATAGGTGTAAAGCAGACTCTATTATAGGTATAGTTTAAAACTAGCGAGGTTCTATCCAAGGGGGTTTGATCTAACATAGTTTGATCAAACCCTCTTTAATTGGAATGATTTAAGTGGAAATTTTTAAGGCTTAAATAATTATATTTTGTAAAAATATGTGATTTCAACAAAAATCATAACCTCCCAGAAATTTTAAACCAGCTTTGTGGGATCACCCCCAAATGTAAACTTGGAAAAGACAATGAATTGGAAAACACTGTGTGATGTACAAACTTGAACCAAATGGCTTGAAAATGAAAAAAGAATACAATAGAAAATTCTAAAACTGTAAGAGTGCACCTAGAAACTTGTTGGAGATGGAATGGAGCTCTAAAATCTTGAAAATTTTGATTTTAAACTTAGTGGAACTCATTCACCATTATGGGCGAATCAGTCCCAATTCTGGAAATCTATGCTAGAGAAAGTTTTGACCAAATGCAAGATATCCAAATCTACAAAGATCTCCAAAAAACCCATATATTGGGACTAATTTGCCACTCTTGGTGAATGAGTCTAGTTTGAATTTTCTAGAAATTCAAAGTTCCAATCTACACTTCTCAGCCTTCTCTTTTTGTTCATCCAAGTGTCTGGATTTGAAACCATGATTTTTTGGGGCTGTAAGTGACCTTTTGTGAATATTTTGACTTTGCAAGTAGGGAGATGAATCCAACAAGTTTGAAACCTATTATTCCATCATATCCAAGCCTTAGATCTATAATCACACAAAGAAAGAGAATTTTTTTTTATTGCTAGTGAGTAGGGGTTTTCCTTGGTCAAACCCTATTTAAGTAATTAAACCAAATGATGAAAAAGGATAATGGAGCATGAACAAGAGATAATGCAATTAGAACCTTTCCATGATGATAGATCTTGAATTGTTACAACAATTGATGAAGAATATGCCCTTGAATTCCTTAGAATTGATCTTGAAAGCTATCTTGATGACCTTGTAAAGACTTGAAGTGTCTAACTCTTGATTGCTTGACTTGATGCAATGAATGCATGATGCTTGGATGAAATGAGAATTTGAAGGCCTCCTTATATAGGAAATCCACTCACATGACTAATAATTGGATCCTCAAGGCTAACATTAAAGAAATTTAAAATAAAAACCCACTTTTTCCCACTAAAACCTTAAAAATAGCTCAAATAGGACTCATTCACTATCCTAGGTGAATTAGTCCCACTTGGATGGGAATCATTCACCCAAGGTGGTGAATGGGACCCACAAGGGATATTTTTCTAGTTGGGATGTTAGGGAGTGAAGAAATCATATTTATATGTTGATTTTGTGAGGTCTTTGATTAAAATATGCATTGGGATGCACAATATAGGGTCATAGGGGCCTAATAATGATGATGTAAAGGTTGTAAATGTAAGAGGGCCCAAAATACAATTTGAAAGTGTACATAAATGCACTTTACAACACTAAATTAAGGAAAAATTGAGTCCATTTAGCTTAGAAGGGCCCTAAATCCCATTTGAATGTGTAGAAGACATTACAACACTAGATTAGGTCCACTTGATTTATAGGCCTCCCAAATTTAATGTGAAGATGTAAATAACTACATTTTACAACATTAAATTTGGGAAAGGTTAAGTTAATTTAGCTTAAAAGGGGCCCAAGACCTAATGTGGATGTGTAAAACACCTCACAACATGAGACCAAGGAAAAATTAAGTCTAATTTATCATTAATTATTCCCATATCGAGCAAGGTACACATTTTTCTACACTACATTTATCCCCCACTTTAGTGAGAGGATGAACTTGCTTCAAACTCACAATAAAGTAGACATTCAAGAGAGGTCCAATCATACCAATGTAGATGGCCTAGGATAATAAAGATGAAGGAGGCAATCAAGCCTCTAGGATTCAAGATCCTAATTCAAACTAACATAAGCACAAAAGGACATGCACAAGGTGAACGATTTCCAAAAAACAAGATATGCGATCATGGAATGGAAATAACTATAAGGAAGAGAAGTACAAATGAGAAAAAATAAAAAAATGTGGATCAAGCTTCGACCATTTTTCCAACATGACATGGATTATATCTAGGTTGTTTATTCAAAAAAGCATACTCACTTTGAGGCCATGGAACTCTTGGTTGTCCACTGGGTGAGTAATCCAAGAAGGTGAGACACATACTGTCGATATGTTCACACACACACATGAGTGGCTATGGGGAAAGTCATGCATCAAATTGGGCTTCCCACTCAAACCATACCAAAGTTATAACTCTTGATAACTTTGATAAGGAACCACACAAAAATGATCTTCAAGCTTTGTGAGGCAAAAAAAACTTTGTATGCTTGAAACTTATAGACATTGTAAATGCAAAATAGTGTAAGGTATGTTCCAAGGGATTTTTCTTAGTTCATGCAAGGTCTCTTCTTGGGGAACATCATGCCTAATGTCTCCAAGAGAGGGAAAGTCAAGGAAATATTATGCTCTTAGAGGAAATCAAACCCAATGACACCACCAAGAAAGGAACACATTGTGGGAAGAAAGAAAAATGGACAATGAAACATAAGTGTCTATGTATGCCCCCACTTTAAAGTGGTTTCTAACACCATTACTATGAGAAATTGCTTTAAATTAGAAGAAGAGATGAGAGATTATTTAGAAATCCCTATGCCAAGTCATATGTTTCTAATAAGCTACGTCATGAATAAGTAGTATGTCACATGGAAGCCAACTTAAGGGATGTCTACATCCCAAGCTTGCTCGTATATATTCATGAAAGGTAGTAAATTATCCAAAAGAGACAACGATAAGTGACATACAAGGACAAGGCTAACTAATCCATTGCCCCCACTTATTGTAGGAAAAGGATGAGCTGAATAGGATGAAAGTAAGTATTAGTTAGAGGAATTAGGTGCTTGAACACAAGGAAGAGCACTACACTCCTGAAGATGTTTAATTTTGTTACTTAAAGCCTTACATTCGTTGGTGGAATGACCATGAACTCTATGATATGCATAGAATGAAGTCTTGTAATAAAATTTCTTTCATGTTCTTTGAGGAAGGGATATCAAGTGATCTTGGAGGAGTCTCGACAAGATACCCTCTTGATCAATAGAAGATGTTCCTTTATTGTGCGACAAAGATATCCCTTGCTTAGTACTAGATGTCATACCTATGCAAGATTCTTTAGATTGTGAGATTTTGTTCTCTCCTTTATAGGAGGGTGTAAAATATAATGAACTCAAATCATTAGTGTTTTGTGAAATGACATTAACATTAAGTGAAGATTTCTTTGTTTATTTCATTTCAGGAAAAGGATAACAACCAAGACTACTAGTGTCTATCAGTTCAAGATGCATTACTATTAAAGTTGTCTTGGAAGAATCTTTTGTGAGAGTGTTGATGTTAAGTGAAGGATTTTTTATTTCTATCAAAGGAAAATAACCAAGACCATGAGTTATTTCTTGTGTGTTAGGCTTGATGGGGACACAAATACCTTGTTCTCTAGCACCACATCATTTTCCACTATATCCAAGTTGTTCATAATTTCATAACCTTTTCCATAAAACTTCTTCATTTCTGTTGGATTCAGAGGTTATTCATGATTAAGTTCATCAAAGTTTGTCATGTAATTTTATTTTTCTTCTAAAGTTTTTGAGGTGGATGATTTTGAAGGTTTGTCTGAATTTTTTGTTTACATTTCTGCTCTCTCTTTTCCATTTTGAGAGTCTTTGTTTATAATCTTGTATTCTCCCATTGATGTATGTTCAAAATCTAAGGAACCCCAATCATCTTCTAAGAGCTTTGTGATTCCTTCAATTTATTTTTCTTTGTCTTGCACAAGTTCAACTTGTGTAGATGGTGTTAATGTTTTCAAAGGATTATCTTTGTTTTTCTTAGTGTTCAAACAACTATTTGGTTTAGAGTTAGCTTCAAGTGTTGTTGATGGGTGTTTTAGCACTTTCTCAACATAGACAATGTGTGGGTGCACTAACTCTCTTGAAAGGAAATCTCCAACAAGTTGCTAAAAATCACCCCAAGGTCTCTTGAGTGTCAGGTCATGACATGCTTGGAATTTATCAATTTTTTCAATGTGATTTTGTTGGTAATCATAAGGTGAACTTACAAGGTTAAGCTGGAGGGAAGTTGGATCTTAAAATGGAGTTCCTGAGATGAGAAGTTAGTGTGCAATTGCTACAAGTTCAAACAATAGTCTTGAAATCCTATTTTAGTTTGAGATTTGGATTTGCAATGTGCAATGAACTCTAGCATAGGTTACTTATTAAAAAAAGGAAAAGGGGCAGGGAGGAGAAGAGGTTCTTGGATTTGAAACTAATGGTGAATAGTGATCATGGAGGACACTGCAGTGGACAACCTTCATAAAACAAAATTTTAGTTAACTAGATTACTTCACAGTCTCATGAAATTTGTGCAAGCTTCTAAGGACTATAGATATTCAATCATTCATTCACCATAAGAATGAACAAACAATGGAAATTTAGAGAATCTTTCAATCTAAGTCTAGACTAACTTTACATAGTTTTCTACCATCAATAAACATCAAAAAGTATGGACAAGAAAGGTTGCCAACACACAAAAAATTGCTTCAAAATTAGTGAACAACATTAACTAATCTACTAAAAAATATAAAACATGTAAATTAGCAAGTAAATCTACTCAAATTAACTATGGGAGAAGAATCATGTAACATGCAACCAAAACCCAAGAATTCACCAAAAGTTAATGAACTTCTATTAAATTTTCAGCAACATGTCATTACAACAACTCAACTCTCTCTTGAAAATGAGAGGAGACCCCCTATGTATAGTTTTCAAAAATAAAAATGAATGGCCAATATTGATTTGCATTGTGTGGCCAAGATTTACTACAAACTAGGGTTTCGCCTACCCCCAAATATATTACAATTTAAAAATTGCATTCTTGTCATTTTCCCTATTTTTTCTTTTTGTGGTAGCACTATAGCTCTTTTTTCATTTTGTTGATTTCCTTTTTTTGTAGCTACATTGCAAGGAATTCATCATCAATCATAGGGATTCCTTCATTTCTCTTCAAGGTGGCATACTCCACAATTTTTTTGAAGAATTCCTAGAGCTTGTTCCATTCCAATATATCAGATTGGATCATCTAAAAATTTAGGCTCCTTGATAAGTCTGTGATGGTATCCTAGTCCTTGTCAAATTTCTATGCATTCTTAATCACCTACTTGGATTGAGAAAAGGGTTGAGCAACAAAACTCATGAAATCCAACATTAGCATATCCACAGTCCCATTTTCCATTTTCTTGTGAAAGTAGGACTTTGTCTTTTCAAGATCTAACTTAATGACAGGCACATCAAAGTTCATCATTAGCTTTATGTATTCTTCACAAATAGCCCAGACTTCCTTGATCCAATCAATTTCCACTTCCACCTCATGGAGCACTCATTCTAATACCTCTTTTCGGTGATCTAAACCTAGCTTCCATGTTTCCACGAGCCAATGATCACCTTTTCGGAAAGCAAAATCCTTTTCCTAAGATCCATTAGGTACCTTTAGGATAGCCTCAAGTTTTGGGTACGTGATCCTATATAGCTCAGGAAATTTGGTACAAAATTTCCTTATTCCCTCAAATACTCTTTGCAACTCCAATCATTTGTTTATTGTCCTAACCACATGACCGATGCCTATATTTTTGTTGTAGAGAACTTGTCTGAACCAATCCTCTGTGGCCTTTGTCTAATTCTTTCTCTTATCAAGCTAATCAATATGGTCCTTGGATAGTAATTGTGGTATCACCGAGGATGTGGTGGGAAGCTCTTCCACTAATGACCATTGTTGAATATAAGTGGTTAGGTCAGCCACTTTCACCTTTATTTCCTCCTTAGAAATCTCATCCTTGTGCATTTGGTGGATGATGGTGGCAATGGACCCTTGGAGGTAGTAAATTTTTTTCTCTCATATGGTTTTCCCCAAATCAAGGGTGGAGATGTTATAACTTACCCACTCTTTATTCACCACTAGGGTGGCTATTTGAATGGTTCTAGATCTAGAAGCATCCATTGTTAGCTAAGATCTGACCTTAGGTTTCTTTTCTTTCTTTGTGCTTATCTAGGCTCTGGCCAAGATGGCCTCCAACCTTTCTCTTGGATACTTTGAGATTGGGGTCTTCTTTTCCAACTATTTCTTGAGCCACTCAGGCATCCAAAATTTTCCCATTGGTGATTCACGACCACCTTCTTCTTCATCAGTGTGTTTAATCTCCATCATCTTACTACCTAGGGTCTCTTGTTGAGTCCTTCCTTCTTCTTCTTCATCTAAATCATGAATGAATATAGTTTCCTTCTATGGAGACTTAGTAGTGGCGTACTCCTTGGAGATATCCTCCCCTTCATTATTTTTCTTTCCTTCTTCATCATGCTAGCATTCTTTGGGTTGCTTCATTCTTGGGATTTTGTGCATTTCATCCTCCTCTTGGGGTTTGTCTTCTTCTTTCTTTTCATCTTCCTTGTTTCAAGGTTGCACCTCTTCATCGTGCTTAAGGCCCTCTTATCCCTCCTCTTTTTCTTCTGAAAGGGTCATTTCTTCATCATGTTTGGGGCTTTTGTCATGCTTCCGAGTTGGAGGTTTAGTATCTTCCTCCATTTCTTATTCCTCATTCTTTTCTTCATTAGAGGGTTGTTTTTTCACTTCTTCTCCCACATCCTTGAGTTGCTGAGCCAACTACTCTTCGAGGTCAATATCAAATGTTTCTACAATGTACTTTGAACCTGACTCCTTAGTGTCTTCCTCTGATGATTACATTTCTTCTCCTTCGTGCGCCACCTTGTCAATTTTTAGATGTTGGTACTTGAGGTGCTTGTTGTAACGCCCCGCCGTGCGAACCCCAAAGGAACTAACAACAACGGAATAATTTTTTTTTTTTTAAAGAATATAATAAACATACTTAAGTATTCCAATAACAATGTATTAAGTTACACAACTAGTTCCATTGGGGTACACGAGGTGACATTACTATTCTAACCCATAGCCAAGACAAAAGATTAAGCAATAATTAAACAGTTATATAAATCCATTCCTTCACATAACATCATTTAAAATATCCATTAACTATATCCATATTAAGAACATATGTACATATGACAACGAAAGATACTATAAAGATATGAAGCAGTGATATTACCACCGATATAACACAACTTAACACAACTATTACAAATGATCGTTCTAGAATAAATACATGGCCTGAATATACATTACATCCAAATGATAGTATAGTATAACTATCTGAACATACATCTCAATAACCACATGTACAATTTACAACATGGTCATCCCAACACACATGGGAGACAATACATCAATGATTACATTACATCCGAAGTATAACATACATCTGGTACAAAGAATTACTGGATCATCAACATCCACCAAAGAGCCCTGCAATAAAAGATACATCTGCAACAGAAAGGGAAACCCAACGGGGTGCGAAGCACATTCCACCCAACCACCCTCGTGCTGAGAGTAGACAAGGAAGGGTCCCCGACCAAGAACACCTAACAAAACAAAGACTTACTCCAGATAGACAACTTAACACCAAAGACCACAAAGATAACTAAACAAAGATAAATCCAAAAGGCACAACAACAAACCACTTCAGAACATAACAACAAGTCACAATCACAACATCAATGAAACTCAAGACATAATATCAAAGACTACTTCCAACAATGACCAAAGACAAATCCATAAATCACTTCCAGAGGACTTGAGTAAATCAACACAAATAGAATGTTAGATGAGAGTGTCATTGCATGGTTTCACATGGATTACCCTGACAACCTATCACAAGGTTCCGCCTCCATCTCTACGTGGATTCTCCAGACAACCAAGTAAAGGTGCCGCCTCCATCTATGGTTCTCCTGACAGCCTATCTCAAGGCACCACTCCATAGGGTTACTCATGCAGAGTCGTTAACCTTTCGTGAAGACAAGGCAACGACCTTGCCAACCACGGCTTCTCAGTCCCCTTTAGTCTGTGATAGCACTAACAGGCGGACGAGGCTTCACAATTATTTTATTAGTGTTTAATCCCCACCTGTGGTTTATTACTTAGGTTATCACTGATTAATACAACTCTACATGGGTTACCCTGACAGCCCCTTTGTGCGCCGGCCCCCACTAGAGCCACTCTCTCTAAACACTCAACACAAAATATCCAATTACCAAAGGATTGTATCACAAGCAGAACTAAACCAACAATGGATCAACTGCGAGGCACAACCCTCTCGCCCACAATCATACATATAACATTCACAAACGGTACAATCCAAATGTACATTAATGTCACATCCAAGGCCAATCATAAGAACAACATCAAACTACAAGACTGAATATAGATAACAGTATCCACACCTCTGGAAGTCCTAAACACAACCTAGGTTCCTAAACCAGACAAGTTAACTCTAGGGTTTTCCTGTGAGACATAACCCAATCAAAAGAAAATCACAATAGATTCGATGAAGGCTCAAGAATAAGCAAACAATGCTACACAATTAATTTCAAACATAATAAATTTTGTCAATCAATCAAATCAATTACTTGAGAACTAACACATCATTTATCTCTAATTTTCTCGATTACATTATCACATTGTATTATATAAAAACAATATGTAATTATCCACTCTCGCAACATATAAGATCCATTTATATATATACAATTAAAACAAATATAAAAATTTTATACTTATAAAATCCATTATGAAAATAATCTTAATTCTACACACACTTATATATTTTAAATTATTAAAAATATATTAAGACTAAAACATTTTTATAAAAATCATTTTACAAAAAAAAATTATTACAAAATTTATTAAATATCATTTAGAAAATTATTAAATATATTAATCAATTATATAAAATTATATTATCAACCATATTCGAATTAAATAAAAATTAAATTATAAAACTATTTTATAAAACAATTTTGAATTAAGTCATAATCGAATAATAATAAAAAAAAATGAATTTAAAACTCAATAGAAATATATATATATATTAAATAATATATAATAAATATATATTAAATAATATATAAACATAAAATAAATCAAATCGTACTAAAATTTAAAAAAATGAATTAAAAAAAATAAAATAAAATACAATAAAATTTTAAAAGGCCCACATAGAAGCCCGTGCCCTAACATGGCAGTGAGGGGACCGCTGTACGCAGTCCCCACCGGACTGCGCCCAGCAGTCTCGACTACTGTGCGCAGCCGGTGATGGCTGTGTACAGCAAGCCTCGGGGTCCGTGGGGGTACGGCCTGGGCCGACCTCCCACCTTCCCCAATAAAAACAAATATAATTTAATATTTATTTATATTTTGATTTATATTTCTTTATATTTATTTTTAAATACATACTTCCGTCCAAACACAGAGGCACGGAAATTTAAACGAATAAATAAACGTGTTTTTAAATTAATAATAATAATAATAATTTGTTTTTCTACTATTTATTTCCTTTCATAAAATTTAAAAGAAAACTCTCAATTGCAGATTTCGAGATTTATGGAAATAAATATAATTACTTTTATATAAATATAAATATATATTTTAATTTTAATTTTTATTATTATTATTTTTTTGGAATACTTTCAATTATGGGTATCTGTGCAGTACCTAGAGTACATAGGTCTGCAACTATGAAGATTACAAAATAAGACAAATTATATACAAATAAGGCATATCTTTATTTTTCTATATCAATATATATATATATATATATATATATATATATATGCGAAATTTATAACATAATAATATGACATTCAGATTTTCACATTAGATATAAAATAAATCAGACAATTAATTCAATCTACAATAAGGGTAATTTCCATTTCAACAATAAATTTCACAGTTATATTGAAGAATTTCCGAAATTTCTATTATAGTTTTTCCTACCAACGAGTTCAAGGGTTTTAATCTGAACAAGTTTTCAAAGCACAACAGAAATAATAATAAATAACAGAAGAAAACCTGGAGTCCTTCGTCTGGTGAAGAATCCAGCACAATGATCTTCTTTCGAACGTGGAACCCCTCTGCAGCTTATTTTCCAAATTCCTGTCTTTAGCTCATTTCTCGATCTTCGACCTTCAACGTTCTTTTGTATCTATCTTTTTCTTCCAAAACCACAATAAATTTTTACCCAGAAAAACACCAAACCAAAAACTATCTTCCTTTTATTTTTCTTTTTTTCCAGATCCCAAAACAACAGAGCAAAACTTATGTGTGTGAATAATTCTCTCATAAAAATAATAAATCAAAACAAAGAATCAATAAAGCTCTTCCGCTTTCTTTTCTCAAAAATCCTCCTCTCTTATTGGTCCTTTTCCCAGCTTTTAAAAGCATAACTTATCTACAATTTTAATTAAAATAATTTATTTAATCAAGGTATTATCCTCACATGATTTTGTAATTTGATATTAATAAAAAGATAATATCTAATTATTCTCAACAATATTAATTTAATTTAATTTCTTGCACTTTAATTAATTAAATACTTTTTAATTTACAATATATTTAAACTTAACCATTTACTAACTCACAATTAAATCAAAACAACAAAAACAACTTTAATTAATTATCTTATCAAATAAGATTAATTAATTAAACACTACCCATAACTTAAATAAAAACTCAACAATTAACTACACAACAATAAGGAAAAAACTTCAGTCATAACACAACGACTCACAACAGACGACGAACTTGGGATGGGGACACTTCCAAACCTACTCCCTTTTTCAACATTTTTACCTGTTGGGTTAATTTGTTGCTCGCCCTGTCCTGCCGAAGCAGGTGGAATCAAGACTTATTTCTGCAATCCTGCATCCAAATAAACGTCAAGTAGCACATGTATATATATAATCAAACCTCCTATCGTGAGAAGGAATTGCAGTGTAGTAGGGAACTCGTGAGCGAGTGATGCTACACTGTCCTCCCACCTACTCTATTCTAATAATTACAATATCAAAGACGAACTAACATTTCTAACCAAATTGATCATAAGATAACATGATAACTACTGCATCATAACTGATTATTAAACCATTGCATTATAAAATAATACTGAATTCAAATAACATGATCACCATAGAATCATCACATCGACATATAAAACATTAATGAACAACTATTTGAATAAACAATAATCCAATCAACACACAGAGTATCATAAGTCATACTAATAATGTCATATCAAACGATCATGTCCACTAAAGGAATAACATCATCAAACTTCAAACCAACCAAATCAAACCATAATAGTATCATCATAGTATCAACGTATCAAGTTAAAGCATAGAAATTAATAAGTCTAAACAGTAAGAGGAGGGGTATTACACTTGTGGTAATCATCGAATTCCTCTTCCATATCTTTCATAGCTTCTCTTTCTTGTCTCTCCAACTCTTTTGATATTTCCATTGTGGCTTTCATCTATGGTGGTTTTGTTGTAGGAGTATGGATAGGAAGAATGGAAGCAATTTGTGCCAAAGTAGCTTGAATGGTTGGGTTCATCAATACCCCAGATAACTCTGTAAGAATGTTTTGCATGTGGTGGGAGAAGGCATCTAGGAGTGAGTGTGAGCATTTTTATTGTTACTATTTTTAGGGGAAGTGATGTTTTTAGAGACATGGAAGCAGAGGAAAGTGGAGAGGTGGTGGCAGAAGAAGATTTTATACCATTACTTTGGCCATTGGTGGGGTGGAGGCAAGGTGAATGGAGATTTCCACCATAGGTGGGGAAGTAGTGGCCATTTCTGAGGACGTAGGTGGAGGAGTAGCAACATTACTAGCTGTGGCTGCAAGAGTGGAGGAA
The DNA here is from genome assembly GCA_007258455.2 of Sequoia sempervirens. Taxonomy (NCBI): domain Eukaryota; kingdom Viridiplantae; phylum Streptophyta; class Pinopsida; order Cupressales; family Cupressaceae; genus Sequoia; species Sequoia sempervirens. Next base: position 317,253,730 of record VDFB02193867.1, read on the forward strand.
ACAGCTGGAGACTTTGGCTGCTCAACCTCTACTTCCTCTCCTTCATGGAGAGGGTCCTCCTAGATGGTATCAAGACCTCTTTATTTCTTCTATTTCTTGGAGGATTCACCCTTTGAAGCTTTTGGGTATGTGTAGGATCATGATGGGCCAAAAAGTGGCAATGGGAAAAAATTATGTTTTTCATCAACCCAAAAACGCAAAAATGTTGAGTTGACTTTTTTGTGGCTTGGGTGTCAGTACATTGCTCCAAAGAAATTTCCAAATCAAGATTTACATATCAGATATCCAATTTGAGGCACATATAAATATATATATTTGCAGGCTTTTAAAATCATTTATGATTTGGACAGGTTGTGGGTGTATAGTGAGGAGGAGTTTCAAATATCAAATATTTGATTTGAAAGGTTAGATTTTAGATTTGTTTTGCTTTAATCAATTTTTCGATTAGATTTGTATAATTTTATGTAGTTTTTTATGGATTTTTTTTCAAATAGTGTTTTTCATTGATTTTTATGAAAAACTTGTGTTTAGAATGGATTTTTATTAAAAATGAATGGCTTTTATGGATTTTGATTAAAACATAGTGTTGTTTATGTATTTTTATTAAAAAATAGAGTTTGTTATAGATTTTTGTTAAAAAGTAGGGTTTATTTTGGATTTTTTTAAAAAAACTAGGGTATTTTTACAATAATTTCATTTATATTGTGTAATTTCAATTAGATTAATTAGTTTTTAAATTTAATCAGGCATTATGGTTGTTGAGAATGAAAATGCACAAATTCCAAACAATCCACTAATTGAGAATGAAAATATACAAATGCCAAATGCTCCACCACCTCTGCAGCCATCAATTGAAGACTTAATTAGTGAAAAATTGTAGCAATTGAGGGGCATTTCTAATGTTTATATGAGAATCCCTCGATTATCCAAGATGTCAAACGCATTGAAGGAAATAATTAAAAATATAGAAACCCTCTCCACCCAACATAATTCCTTTCATTCATGGTGAGAAGACATGAGGGAATATTATGCATGTGGATTTTCTTACGATAATGTGAAAGATCTCAGAATAACTAAAGCACAAATAGCCTCTTTATTTCTTAACCCCCACACTAGTTTACTAGTTAATGTTAATAAACCAAAAATTTCTATAAAATGGTGCACACATAGGGACATTGTAGATAACTTTTGGGATTGTTGGTGTATGGTTCTTGATAAACCACTAAACAACAATTGTGATATACCATTTTACTTTATTAAGAAATTATACGTTGAGTTTGTGTTAGGGCATCATGTCAATTACTTTGACATTAAACCACTCTAGAGAATCAATGGAGGTATGCCCCAGGATAGACCAGGGGCAGTTAGAGTAGTCTCACACCCATATGTTCCCCCTCCTCCCCTTCCTTTGTCACCTCTAGTATATCATCTAGATATTATGTAGGATGTAGCCACACAAACTATCCAAGCTATTCACTCTTTGAGTGGTCTTTTGGTTTCGCATGTTTCTACAGTAGCTCAGCCACATTCTGGTGATGTTGGTGATGGCTCAAGTGTTGTTGCATCATCCTCGTCAGGTCCACATATTTTTGTGCCACATACTTTCTCTATGTGCCACCAGATATGCTTGGGTCCTCTTGTACAACCTATTGAGCATCCCTTGGACACTTTTGATTATGACCTCCATGATGTGGAAATTATAGATCAAATCCAAGGGAGTGGAGCACACCCTACAAAGTCCTCTCCTGCTAGAGAGGGGGACATTGGAATAGTGACACAAGTAAGATTTAAGTTGTAAATTCATAACTTGCATTTTTTTTAAATGAATATTAATTAAAGATAGTATAAAGTACTAATATTTATTTACATGGTCTATTTAACAGTTGATGGTTGAGGAGGAGCTCACATAGGTGATTAATAGCACCCTTAGGGCCATTTCATTTGGCATTGACACACACACAGTATATATTTTTTCACTCACTCATTTACATAATTTTATTATATACTTGTTTGTCATTTGAATTGCCATTAATGAAACTATATAATAACTTATATGTTTATCTTATTTTCCTCTTGTAGTAAACACCTAGTGCGAGAAAGGTGCAATGCTATCCAGACTATGGAGGCGCAATGTTAGATAAGGGAAAGGTAATTGAACTCAAACTCAATTGAATTAATATTTTTAAGATCTTTTATTGATTATACATTCATCGAGATAGATTGGTAGTTTCATATGTACTTGTCATTTTTATGTATAGGTAGTTATGAGCTATACATTGTTGTTGAAAAGTGCCACTACACCTAAAGGAGTAGGTATTGGAACACCTCAAGGCAGAGGTGTTGAAACACCTAAAGGAGATAAAGAAAAAGATCAACCTAAAGAAGTATGTGTTTATTTTACTTTGTGTTTGGTAAATATGTTCCTATTACTGACAATTGTATGCTAACTTGGATCAATTTTATGTTTTTTTTCACATATATAGATTGACATTACAAAATTTGGTTTGGTTGGTTCTTTGAGAGGGGCATATTCTAGGACTCTTGACCCCTTAAAGAGATAGATATTTCAGGTAATCAAGATTTCAATTTTAGAGTTCAATTATAATTCAATGTATATTGATTTTGATGTTAATTATTTGATGTTAAATTATATAGTATAACTAATCTCAATTGTTGTTTGAATTTTTCTTGTGCACCTACCTTCAGAGCCAATGAGTGCTTCAAAGAGGCTCCATTTTGATGATCCACCAGTAGTTTAGGATGAGATAGACATTTTGGAATGTAAATTTTGAATAGACATTGAGATGGCATATGCCACATTTTGTAAAACTTTGTTTGAGTTGGCGTTGATGCCATTTTTGTATATGGAGATACACTCAAGATTATTGGATAATTTGATATATAGAAGTTGACAATCAAAATTTAATTTCTTCCTTATTTGCATGATTAAACTTTTTTAAAATTTAATCAAGTGAGAAATGGTTAAATATCAATGTACAATAGCATAAAAAAGAATGGTTGTATTATGTAGTTTATATTCATATCACTGATTACATTGCATTGGACATCTTTCAAACTCAAAGCATTACTTCACATTGAATAACTAACAACTAGATGCTGACAGATGAAAAAAATTTAATTACAATATAGTTTTAACAAAGTCAACCTAAGCAGTTATGCAATTACTTAACATTACATAACTAATAACTAGGAGCAGCTGTCAATTGCATTTGATTTTCATGGAATTTTATGAGACCACATTTCTTTGAGGCATTTTTTCAAACAGTTCACTACCTTGTCTATGCTACCACATTTTTCATACATGTGTCCCAAATTCTTTTATCAAATAGTTTATTGACTTGTTGCTATGGCTAAAAGCCTAAAACAAGTGCTTTCAAAAAAGTTGTGGATTGATTCAAAGTGGGGGTGGAAACAATTCAATCTTCCAAACCAATGAGTATCAATCAAAATTTCAAAACAAAAACAAATGATCTACTCAAAAGTCCAAGCCTTACTATGATTTCCCTTGTAGTATTGGAAAATCGGTTTAAGGGATTCCAAGACACCACACAAAAAAATTAGTGAATCAAACACCACACAACAAAATTAGTGAATCAGACACCCTTTTTAGAGTTACACAACATATGTGAAAACTACCCTTGACTCCTTTGGACCAAATTTGAGAACCAATAGCATACCCTTGTCCTAGGCTAGTGAATTAACCCTCTTTCACAAAGTGGGTGCCCTTTAAACACTTTATCTTCACAAGAACATCCCAAAAAATCTTGATTTGTGTCATAAAACAATAAATTCTAAGATTATTTTGCACCTACAATTCCTTTAGCAAGTTGTCCCATTAAATTGTTTGTTTACCATGCAAATGCATAGGGTTTATTCAAAGTACCACTTGCACAACTCACTTGACCATGCCACCAAATCAAACACCTTTATTATGACCCCAATATGCTTAAATGTTAAAGATACTCCCCTACTCTCATTGATTTTAACAAACCCTAGGCTAAAAGCTCCATTTTCATGCAATTTAAGTAATGATTTGCTTAGGAAAACAACTCCAAGACTCACAAATCATTTTCCATTTCTTAAATGGACCTACACACATTCAAAGCATATTGTACACAACCTCTCCACTAAGCCACATGAAAATTATAGTAGGTGGAGGGCTTCAATAATCATAATTTACTCGAAATGCAAAATTTGGGTTCACTACCCACCTTGAGAAAACTTGGCACAAAACTCACAAAAATTGAAAATAAAGCACTCAAACCAACATTAAAGTGGTCTTAGGCCTGCTGCCCCCTCATTCCACACACTATGTATCCATTCACTTGTTGTGTAGGGGTTGAACAATGGAGAAAACATAGATTTTTCCTATAAAAAAACATAGCTTTTGCAAAGTAACTCAATATGATCTTATTGATTCTTCACAAAATTACATTCATCAATCCAAAAAATGACTTCCTCAACCTTTTTTTAAGACTCTCCCCCACACAAAACAACCAACCAACTCCCAATAACTAACTTACAAACTAAGTTACCGATTTGGGTTCAGGTTCAGGTTTCGGGGTTCGGTTCACCTGTTCGGCTAAAATATTTTTGGGGGTGGTTTAGTTTATTTTGGGTTCATTAGTAAAAAAAATGTAAAAATAAAAAATATATATGCAGCCTAAAAGCAAGAATTAGGATTAGAATATCACATAACATCGTATAAACAAAAAAACCACCATAAACTTGAATGTCATTTCAAACATGCATGATAAATATTCACCATTGAAACTTGAATTGTGGTAGCTTGATATACAGAGTCTATTGATGCCAAGGTTCAATTTTTATGATTTTGAAAAAAGAAGCCAACTGAGTAGAGTTATCAACATTCTTCAAAAATCATAATAATTTGGTTAGTACACTAGCCATTTTGGCGTCTTCTTGCAATCTCAAATGCTAACTCTGTAAAGATAACTTTGCTTCCCACTAGTTTCCATTAAAAAGAAAGCAACAAGCTATGGTCTCATGGATTTTTTCCACACAAAAATCAACGTTGGAATTCAGTTGGAGGCTTAAAAATACATGTAAGTGAATAAATAAATCTTGTTCTACAACTCATATGACCAAACTAACTGTTTCGTCATGTTTAGATGGTTATGTTTAGGTTAGGCATGGTCCCCTTTCAAACCCAAACAAGTCGAAACCATTTGAGCTACGTTCAATCAGTGAAATCCCTTAAGAGTCCAAAGTGCAAAAAGGCATAAATCTTTGACCGATTGTTTCTCAAAAATTGTGATTCCTACAAACCTTTTGTTTGAGGCTACAAGATAATGTTGGCCCCCTCTACAATAACCTCTCTCATTTTTTGCTATCTCAAAGGCATTTTTCTATGGTGGCATGTTTTTTAGTTGAAGGAAAAGTTGTCAAATGCAAGCAGTGTAAAAATACAAAGTGGTGCAACCTTCATTTAGCAACTCGTACGACCAAATAGACTATTCTAACACATCCAAAAAGGTATGTTTACACTAGGGATGGTCCTCTTTTGCGCCCAAATATGTCGATGCAAGTAGTGTAACATTGCAAAGTGGTGCAACATTCATTCTACAACTCATACAACCAAACGAACTGTTCCAACACGTTTAGATGGGTACATTTACACTAGGGTTGGTCCTCTTTTGTACCCAAATATGCTAAATCACACCGAGCTACATTGGATCGGCGATTTCCCTTAAGAGTCCAAAGTGCTAAAAGTAAGCAATCTTTGAAGGACTATTTCTTGAAAATTGTGAATTTAAAGACTCTGTTTGAGCCTATAAGATCATGTTGAGCCCATCTACAATAACCTCTCTTGATTTTTTCTATCTCGAAGGAATTTTTCCATGGTGGCAAGTTTTTAGTTGAAGGAAATGTTGTCAGATGCAAGTAGTGTAAAGTTACAAAGTGGTGCAACTTTCATTCAACAACTTGTACAACCAAACAGACTATTCCAACACATCTGTATGGGTACGTTTACGCTAGGGATGGTCCTCTTTTGCACCCAAATATGCCGAATCAATTTGAGCTACATTGGACCAACGATTTCTCTTAAGAGTCTAAAGAGCTAAAAGACAACAATATTTGAAATGTTGTTTCTTAGAAACCATGATGTTTATAGTCTCTCTGTTTGAGGCTATGTGATCGTGTTTCACCCATATACAATAACCTCAGTCATTTTTTGCTATCTCAGAGGCATTTTTCCATGGTGGAAAGTTTTCAGTTAAGGGAAAAGTTGTCAAATGCAAGCAGTGTAAAGTTGCAAAGTGGTTCAACTTTCATTTTACAACTCATATGACCAAACAGACTATTCCAACACATCTAGATGGGTACATTTACACTAGGGATGGTCCTCTTTTTGTACACATATACGCCAAATCACTTTGAGCTACATTGGACCGATGATTTCCCTTAAGAGTCTAAAGTGCTAAAAGGAAATAATCTTTGAAAAGCTATTTCTAATAAACCATGACATTTACAAACTCTTTGTTTGAGGCTATGGGATTATGTTTGGCCCATCTACAATAACATCTCTTAGTTTTTGTTATCTTAGAGGCATTTTCCTTTGGTGGCAAGTTTTTCAACTCATACAACCAAATGGGCTATTCCAACATGACACGATGGGTATGTTTACACTATGGATGGTCCTCTTTTGCACCCAAATACGTAGAATCACTCTAAGCTACATTGGACTGAAAATTTCCCTTAAGAGTCAAAAGTGTTGAAAGACAACAATCTTTGAAAGACTATTTCTCAGGAACTGTGACATTTACAGACTCTCCATTTGAGGCTATGGGATCAAGTTGGCCCATGTACAATAACCTCTCTCTATTTTTTCTATCTCAAGCAGTGTAAAGTTCTAAAGTTGTGCAACTCATACGACCAAATGGACTATTACAACATGACACGATAGGTATGTTTACACTAGGGATGGTCCTCTTTTGCACCCAAATACACAAAATCACTCTAAACTACATTGGACTGAAAATTTCCCTTAAGATTCAAAAGTGTTGAAAGGCAACAATCTTTGAAAGGCTATTTCTCAAGAACTGTGACATTTACATACTCTCCATTTGAGGCTATGGGATCATGTTGGCCCATGTACAATAACCTCTCTCTATTTTTCTATCTCAAAGGTGTTTTCCTATGGTGGCAAGTTTTCAGTTGAGGGAAAAGTTGTCAAATGCAAGTAGTGTAGAGTTGCAAAGTGGTGCATCTTTCATTCTGCAACTCGTACAATCAAAAAAACTATTCCAACATGTCTAGATGGATACATTTGTGCTAGGGATGGTCCTCTTTTTTACCCAAATATGCTGAATCACTCTGAGCTACATTGGACTAGTGATTTCCCCTAAGAGTCCAAAGTGTTAAAAGACAACAAATTGTGAAGGGTTATTTCTTAGAAATTGTGATGTTTAAAAACTCCCTATTTGAGGCTATGAGATTATGTTTGGCCCATCTACAATATCCTCTCTCAGCTTTTCTATCTCAGAGGCGTTTTCCCATTGTGGCAAGTTTTTCAGTTGAGGGAAAAGTTGTCAGGTACAAATAGTGTTAAGTTTCAAAGTGGTGCAAATTTCATTCTATAACTCATCCGAACAAACAAACTATTCTAACACATTCAGATGGGTAAATTTAGGCTAGGGATGGTCCTCTTTTGCATCCAAATACACTGATTCATTCTGAGCTACATTAGACCAATAATTTCCCTTAAGAGTGCAAAGTGTTGAAAGCAAGAAATCTTTAAAGGGCTATTTCTTAGAAACCATGATGTTTATAGACTCTCTATTTGTGGATATGGGATCATGTTTAGCCCATCTACAATAACCTCTCTTATTTTTTTCTATCTTAGAGGTGTTTTCCCGTGGTGGAAAGTTTTTTAGTTGAGGGAAAAGTTGTCATATGCAAGCAATGTAAAGTTGCAAAGTGGTGTGACTTTCATTCTACAACTCGTACGACCAAATGGACTATTCCAACATGTCTATATGGTTACGTGTACACTAATTATGGTCCTCTTTTTCACCCAAATATGCTGAATCACTTCGAGCTATATTGGACCAATGATTTCCCTTAAGAGTCCAAAATGCTAAACGACAACAATCTTGGAAGGACTATTTCTCAAAAATTGTGACATATATAGACTCTCTGTTTGAGGCTATGGAATTGTGTTTGGCCCATCTATAATAACCTCTCTCAGTTTTTTCTATTTCAGAGGCATTTTTCCATGGTGGCAAGTTTTTTGTTGAGGAAAAATTAGTTAGATGCAAGAAGTGTCAAGTTGTAAAGTGGTGCAACTTTCATTCTGCAACTCGTATGACCAAATAGACTATTTCAACACATATGGATGTGTATTTTTATGCTAGGGATGGTCCTCTTTTGCACCCAAATATATCAAATCACTTTGAGCCACATTGGAACCACAATTTCCTTTAAGAGTCCAAAGTGCTAAAAGGCAAAAATCTTTGAAGGACTATTTTTTAGAAATCATGATGTTTACAAACTCTCTGTTTGAGTCTATGGGATCATTTTTGGCACATCTACAAATAGTTTCTCTCATTTTTTCTATCTCAAAGGCATTTTCTCATTGTGGTAAGTTTTTAGTTGAGGAAAATGTTGTCAGATGAGAGCACTGTAAAGTTGAAAAGTGGTACAACTTTCATTCTAAAACTTCTACAACCAAACAGATTGTTCTAACATGTCCATATGGGTATGTTTGCACTAGGGATAACCCTCTTTTCCACCCAAATACACTGAATCACTCTGAGATAAATTAGACTGATGATTTCCCTTGAGAGTCCAAAGAGCTAAAAAGAAACAATCTTTGAAGGGTTATTTCTTTGAAACCATCACATTTATACACTCTCCATTTGAGGCTATGGGATCGTGTTAGGCCCATAAACAATAACCTCTCTCACTTTATTCTATCTCGGAGGCATTTTCCCATGGTGTTAAGTTTTTAGCTAAAAAAAAGTTGTCAGATGCAAGCAGTGTAAAGTTGCAAAGTGGTGCAACTTTCCTTCTGCAACTCATACGACCAAACAAACTATTCCAATATGTATGTATGGGTATGTTTACGCTAGGGATGGTCCTCTTTTATACCAAAATATGTTGAATCACTCTAAGCTACATTAAACTAGTGATTTCCCTTAAGAGTCCAAAGTGCTAAAAGGAAAAAATATTTGAAGGGATATTTTTTGGAAACCATGATATTTCTAGACTCTTCATTTGATAATATGGGATTTTGTTTGGAACATCTACAATAACCTCTCTTAGTTTTTTCTATTTCGGAGGAATTTTTCTATGGTGGCAAGTTTTCAGTTGAGTGAAAAGTTGTTAGATGCAAGCAGTGTAAAACTACAAAGTGGTGCAACTTTCATTCTGCAACTCATACGACTGAAAAAACTATTCTAACATGTCTGGATGGGTATGCTTACACTAGGGATGGTCCTCTTTTGCAACGAAATACATTGAATCACTCTGAGCTACATTAGACCTGCGATTTCCCTTAAGAGTCCAAAGTGCTAAAAGGTAACAATTTTTTAAGAGTTATTTCTCAAAAATCACGACATTTACATACTCTCTATTTGAGGCAATAGGATCGTGTTCAACCTATCTATAATAACCTCTCTCAATTTTTTCTATTTCTAAGGCATTTTCCTGTGGTGGCAAGTTTTCAGTTGAGGAAAAAGTTATCAGATGCAAGTAGTGTAAAGTTGCAAAGTTGTGCAACTTTCATTCTACAACTCATGACCAAACAAAATATTTTAACATGAACAGATGGGTACATTTATGCTAGGGATGGTCCTCTTTTGCACCCAAATACGTTGAATCACTCTGAACTACATTGGACCAACGATTTCCCTTAAAAGTCCAAAGTGCTAAAAGACAACAATCTTTGAATGGATATTTCTCAAAAAAATCATGATGTTTATAGACTCTCTGTTTAAGGCTATGGGATCATTTTTGGCCTATCTATAATAAAATCTCTCATTTTTTTCTATCTCAAAGGCATTTTCCCGTGGTGGAAAGTTTTCAGTTGAGGGAAAAGTTGTCAGATGCAAGCAATGTAAACTTGTAAAGTTTTGTAACTTTAATTTTGCAACTCATACAACCAAACAGATTATTCCAACATGTCCGTATAGGTATTTTTACGCTAGGTATGGTCCTCTTTTGCACCCAAACTCACTGAATCACTCTAAGCGACATTGCACTAGTGATTTCCCTTAAGAGTCCAAAGTGCTAAAAGGTAGCAATATTTTAAGGCCTATTTCTCAGAAACTGTGACATTTACAGATTCTCTATTTGAGGCTATGAGATCATGTTTGGCCCATGATAATAACCTCTCTTATTTTTTTCTATCTTGAAGGTGTTTTCCCATGGTGGTAAGTTTTCAGTTGAGGGAAAAGTTGTCAGATGCAAGCAATGTAAAGTTGTAAAGTGGTTCAACTTTCATTCTACAACTCATATGACCAAACAGATTGTTCCAACATGTCCATATGGATACGTTTACACTAGGTATGGTCCTCTTTTGTACTCAAATATGCCGAATCACTCTGAGCTACATTGGACTGACAATTTCCCTTAAGAGTCGAAAGTGCTAAAAGGTAGCAATCTTTAAAGGGTTATTTCCTAGAAACTATGACATTTACAAACTCTTAGTTTGAGGCTATGGGATTGTGTTTGGCCCATCTACAATAACTTCTCTTGGTTTTAGCTATCTCAAAGTTTTTTTCCTATGGTGGAAAGTTTTCAGATGAGGGAAAAGTTGTCAGATGTAAATAGTGTAAAGTTGCAAAGTGGTGCAACATTCATTCTACAACTCGTACAACCAAACGAACTGTTCCAACATGTTTAGATGGGTACATTTACACTAGGGCTAGTCCTCTTTTGCACCAAAATATGTTGAATCACTCCGAACTACATTGAACCGACGATTTCCCTTAAGAGTCCAAATTGCTAAAAGTAAGAAATCTTTGAAGGGCTATTTCTTGAAAAATGTGACATTTAAAGACTCTTCGTTTGAGGCTATGAGATCGTGTTGGGCCCCTCTACAATAACCTCTCTCGATTTTTTCTATCTCAAAGGTGTTTTCCCATGGTGGCAAGTTTTTAGTTGAGGGAAAAGTTGTTAGATGCAAGCAATGTAAAGTTACAAAGTGGTGCAACTTTCATTCAACAAATTTTACGATGAAACAGACTATTCTAACACGTCCATATGGGTACATTTACACTAGAGATGGTTCTCTTTTGCACCCAAATATGTCGAGTCATTTTGAGTTACATTGGATTGACAATTTCCTTTAAGATTCCAAAGTGCTAAAAGACAACAATATTTGAAAGGCTATTTCTTAGAAACCATGATGTTTACAGTCTCTCCGTTTGAGGCTATGAGATCATGTTTCACCCATCTACAATAACCTCAATCATTTTTTTCTATCTCAGAGGCATTTTTCCATGGTGGAAAGTTTTCAGTTGAAGGAAAAGTTATCAAATGCAAGCAGTGTAGAGTTGCAAAGTGATTCAACTTTGATTCTGCAACTCATACAACCAAACAAATTGTTCCAACACGTCTGGATGGGTACGTTTACACCCGGGATGGTCCTTTTTTTTCACACAAATATGCCAAATCACTCTAAGCTACATTGGATCGACGATTTCTATTAAGAGTTTAAAGTGCTAAAAGACAACAATCTTTGAAAAGTTATTTCTTGAAACCGTGACATTTAAAAACTCTTCGTTTGAGGCTATGGGATTGTGTTTGGCCCATCTACAATAACATATCTCATTTTTTGTTATCTTAGAGGTATTTTCTCATCATGACAAATTTTTCAGGTGAGCGAAAAGTTGTTAGATGCAAGTAGTGTAAAATTCCAAAGTTGTGCAACTTTCATTCTGCAACTCATACAACCAAACAAACTATTCCAACATGTTATGATGGGTATGTTTACACTATGGATGGTACCATTTTGCACCCAAATATGTTGAATCACTATGAGCTACATTGGACTAAAAAATTTTCTTAAGAGTCTAAAGTGTTGAAAGGCAACAATCTTTGAAGGGCTATTTCTTAGAAACCGTGACATTTACATACTCTCTGTTTAAGGCTATGGGATCATGTATGCCCATCTAGAATAACCTCTCTCTATTTTTTCTATCTTAGAGGTATTTTCTTATGGTGGCAAGTTTTCAATTGAGGGAAAATTTGTCAGATGCAAGTAGTGTAAAGTTGCAAAGTGGTGCATCTTTCACTCTGCAACTCGTACAACCAAATGAACTATTCCAACACATCTAGATGGACACGTTTATGCTAGGGATGGTCCTCTTTTGCACCCAAATAGGCCGAATCAATCTAAGTCATATTGGACCAGTGATTTCCCTTGAGAGTTCAAAGTGTTAAAAGGGAGCAAATTTTTGAAGAGTTATTTCTTAGAAACCGTGATTTTTACAAACTCTCTGTTTGAGGCTATGAGATTTTTTTTGGACCATCTACAATAACCTCTCTCAAATTTTCTATCTTAGAGGCGTTTTCTCATGGTGGAAAGTTTCCAGTTGAGGGAAAAGTTATCAGGTGCAAGAAGTGTAAAGTTGTAAAGTGGTGCAACTTTCATTCTACATCTCATCCGAACAAACTAGCTATACTAACATGTCTAGATGGGTAATTTTAGGCTAGGGATGGTCCTCTTTTGCATCCAAATACACCGAATCATTATGAGCTACATTAGACCAACAATTTTTCTTAAGAGTCCAAAGTGTTAAAATGAAGTAATCTTTGAAGGGCTATTTCTTAGAAACCATGACATTTATAGACTCTTTGTTTGTGGCTATGGGATCATGTTTCACCCATCTACACTTAACTCTTTTAGTTTTTGCTGTCTTGGAGGCATTTTCCTGTGGTGGCAAGTTTTTCATTGAAGGAAAAGTTGTCAGATGCAAGCAGTGTAAAGTTGCAAAGTGGTGTGACTTTCATTCTATAACTCATATGACCAAATGGACTATTCCAACATGTCTAGATGGTTACATTTATACTAGGTATGGTCCTCTTTTGCACCCAAATACACTAAATCACTTTGAGCTACATTGGACCAATGATTTCCCTTAAGATTCCAAAGTGTTAAACGACAACAATATTTGAAGGGCTATTTCTCAAAACTGTGACATATATAGACTCTTTATTTGAGGCTATGGGATTGTGTTTGGCCTATCTACAATAACCTCTCTCAGTTTTTGCTATCCTAGAGGTGTTTTTCCATGGTGGCAATTTTTTTGTTGAGGGAAAAGTAGTTAGATGCAAGAAGTGTCAAGTTGCAAAGTGGTGCAACTTTCATTCTACAACTCATACGACCAAACAGACTATTCCAAAACATCTGGATGGGTATGTTTATGCTATGGATGGTACTCTTTTTCACCCAAATACATCAAATCACTTTGAGCCACATTGGACCCACAATTTCCCTTAAGAGTTCAAAGTGCTAAAAGACAACAATCTTTGAAAGACTATTTCTCAGAAATCATGATGTTTACAGACTCTTTGTTTGAGTCTATGGGATCATTTTTAGCCTATGTACAATAATGTCTCTCAAATTTTTCTATCTCAAAGGTATTTTCCCATTGTGGCAAGTTTTTAGTTGAGGGAAAAGTTGTCAAATGTAAACAGTGTAAAGTTGCAAAGTAGTACAAATTTCATTTTACAACTTGTACAACCAAACAAACTATTCTAACATGTTTAGATGGGTACGTTTGCATTAGGGATGGTCCTCTTTTCCACCTAAATACACCGAATCACTCTAAGCTACATTGGACCAATGATTTCCCTTGAGAGTCCAAAGAGCTAAAATGAAACAATCTTTGAAGGGTTATTTCTTTAAAACCACATTTATAGACTCTCCATTTGAGCCTATGGGATCATGGTAGGCCCATCTACAATAACCTCTCACTTTTTTCCATCTTGGAGGTATTTTTCCATGGTGGCAAGTTTTCAATTGAAGGAAAATTTGTTAGATGTAAGCAGTGTAAAGTTGCAAAGTGGTGCAACTTTCATTCTGCAACCCATATGAAAAAACAAAATATTCCAACATTTTTGGATGGGTATTTTTACGTTAGGGATGGTCCTCTTTTGCACCCAAATATGTTGAATCACTCCAAGCTACATTAGATCGACGATTTCTCTTAAGAGTCCAAAGAGTTAAAAGGAAAAAATATTTGAAGGGCTATTTTTTTAAAACTATGACATTTATAAACTCTTCGTTTGAGGCTATGTGATCATGTTTGGAACATCACAATAACCTCTCTTAGTTTTTTCTATCTCAAAGGCGTTTTCCTATGGTAGCAAGTTTTCAATTAAGTGAAAAGTTGTTAGATGCAAGCAATGTAAAACTACAAAGTGGTGCAACTTTCATTCTACAACTTGTATGACCAAAAAAACTATTCCAACATGTCTTGATGGGTATGTTTACACTAGGGATGGTCCTCTTTTGAACCCAAATATGCTGAATCACTTTGAGCTACATTAGACCTATGATTTCGCTTAAGAGTCCAAAGTGCTAAAAGACAACAATCTTTGAAGTGTTATTTCACAAAATCCGTGATGTTTACAGACTCTCTATTTGAGGAAACGGGATCGTGTTTGACCCATCTATAATAACCTCTCTCATTTTTTTCTATCTCTGAGGCATTTTTCTATTGTGACAAATTTTCAATTGAGGAAAAAGTTGTCAGATGCAAATAGTGTAAAGTTGCAAAGTGGTGCAACTTTCATTCTAAAACTCATATGACCAAACAGACTATTTGAACACGACTAGATGGGTACATTTACGCTAGGGATGGTCCTCTTTTTCACCCAAATACATTGAATCACTCTAAACTACATTGGATCGACGATTTCCCTTAAATGTCTAATGTGCTAAAAAGCAACAATCTTTGAATGGCTATTTCTTAGAAATCGTGATGTTTACAAACTCTCTATTTAAGGCCGTGGGATCATGTTTGGCCTATTTACAATAAAATTTCTCAAATTTTATTTTCTCGGTGGAATTTTCCTATGGTGGAAAGTTTTCAGTTGAGGGAAAAGTTGTCAGATGCAAGTAGTGTAAACTTGCAAAGTTTTGCAACTTTTATTATGCAACTCTTACAACCAAACGGATTATTCCAACATGTCTAGATGGATATGTTTATGCTAGGGATGGTCCTCTTTTGGACCCGAACTTTTTGAATCACTCTTAGCTACATTGCACCAGTCATTTCCCTTAAGAGTCCAAAGTGTTAAAAGACAAAAATCTTTTAAGGGATATTTATCAGAAACTGTGACATTTACAGACTCTCTATTTGAATCTATGAGATCATGTTTGGCCCATCTACAATAACCTCTCTTAGTTTTTTCTATCTTCAAGGTGTTTTCCTGCAGTGGTAAGTTTTCAGTTGAGGGAAAAGTTATCAGATGCAAGTAGTGTAAAGTTACAAAGTGGTTCAACTTTCATTCTGCAACTCATACGACCAAACTGACTGTTCCAACATGTCCATATGGGTACGTTAACACTAGGGATGGTCCTCTTTTGTACCTAAATACACCAAATCACTCTGAGCTACATTGGACCCATGATTTCCCTTAAGAGTCCAAAGTGCTAAAAGGTAGCAATCTTTAAAGGGTCATTTCCTAGAAATTGTGACATTTACAAACTCTTATTTTGAGGCTATGGGATCATTTTTGGGCCATCTATAATAACCTATCTTGGTTTTCTCTATCTCAGAGATGTTTTCCTATGGTGGAAAGTTTTCAGTTGAGTGAAAAGTTGTCAGATGCAAGCAGTGTAAAGTTGCAAAGTGGTGCAAGATTCATTATGCAACTCGTACAACCAAATAGACTATTCTAGCATGTCCATATGGGTACGTTTACACTAGGGATGACCCTCTTTTGCACACAAATATGCTAAATCATTCTGAGCTACATTGGACCAATGATTTCCCTTAAGAGTCCAAAGTGCTAAATGGCAACAATATTTGAATGGTTATTTCTCAAAAACTGTGATGTTTACAAACTCTCCATTTGAGGCTATGGGATCATGTTTGGAAAATATACAATAACGTCTATCATTTTTTGCTATATCAGTGGCATTTTTTCGTGGTGGAAATTTTTCAATTGAGGGAAAAGTTTTCAAATGCAAGTAGTGTAAAGTTGCAAAGTGGTGCAACATTCATTCTGCAACTCGTATGACCAAATATACTATTCTAAAAAATCTATATGGGTACGTTTATGCTAGGGATGGTCCTCTTTTACACACAAATATGTCGAATCACTCTGAGCTACATTGAACTGATGATTTCCCTTAAGATTCCAAAGTACTAAAAGGAAGCAATCTTTGAAGAGTTGTTTCTTAGAAACTATGATGTTTACAAACTGTCCATTTGTGGCTATGGAATTGTGTTTCACCCATCTACAATAACCTTTCTTAGTTTTTTACTATCTCGGAGGAATTTTCCTGTGGTGACAAGTTTTCAGTTCAACGAAAAGTTGTTAGATACATGTAACGTAAAGTTGCAACTGGTACAAATTTTATTTTGCAACTCATACAACCAAATGGATTATTCCAACACTTCTGAATGGGTACGTTTACACTAGGTATGGTCTTCTTTTGCACCAAAATACACTGAATCACTTTGAGCTACATTAGACGGATGATTTTCATTAAGAGTCTAAAGTGTTAAAATACAACAAGCTTTAAAGGGATATTTCTCAAAAATCATGACATTTACAGACTCTCCATTTAAGGCTACGGGATTGTGCTTGGCCCATCTACAATAATCTCTCTTGGTTTTCTCTATCTCAGATGAGTTTTCCCATGGTGACAAGTTTTTAGTTGAGGGAAAATTTGTCAAATGCAAGTAGTGTAAAGTTGTAAAGTGGTGCAACTTTCATTCTGCAACTCGAACAACCAAACGAATTGTTCTAACATTTTTGGATGGGTACGTTTACATTAGGGATGGTCCTCTTTTGCACCCAAATAAACTAATTCATTCTAAGCTACATTGGACTGGTGATTTCCCTTAAGAGTCCAAGGTGCTAAAAAACAACAATCTTTAAAGGGCTATTTCTCAAAAATTGTGATGTTTACAAACTCTCCATTTGAGGCTATGGTATCATGTTTGTGCTATATACAATAACCTCTCTCATTTTTTTTCTATTCCAGAGGTGTTTTACCATGGTGAAATTTTTTTAAGTTAAGGGAAAAGTTGTCAAATGCAAGCAATGTAAAGATGCAAAGTGGTGCAACTTTCATTCTACAACTCATACAACCAAATGAACTATTCCAACACATCTAGATGGGTACACTTACACTAGAGATAGTCCTCTTTTGCACCCAAATATGCCGAATCACTCTGAGCTATATTGGACCAACGATTTCCCTTAAGAGTCCAAAGTGCTAAAGGGAAGCAATATTTGAAGGGTTATTTATCAGAAACTATGATGTTTATAGACTCTCTATTTGAGGCTATGGGATCATGTTTGGCCCATCTACAATAACCTCTCTCATTTTTTTCTATCTTAGAGAAATTTTCCCATGGTAGCAAGTTTTTAGTTGAGGGAAAAGTTGTCAGATGCAAGTAGTGTAAAGTTGAAAAGTGGTGCAATTTTCATTATGTAAATCATACGACCAAACAAACTATTTTAACACATTTAGATGGGTACGATTATGCTAGAATGGTCCTCTTTCACACCTAAATACACTAAATCACTTTGAGCTACATTGGACCGACAATTTCCCTTAAGAGTCCAGAGTGCTAAAAGACAACAATATTTGAAGGGATATTTCTTAGAAACCATGATTTTTACACTCTCCATTTGAAGCTATGAGATTGTGTTTGGCCCATCTATAATAAAATCTCTCAGTTTTTGCTATCTTAGAGGCGTTTTCCGATGGTGACAAGTTTTCAGTTGAGGAAAAAGTTATCAAATGCAAGCAGTGTTAAGTTGCAAAGTGGTGCAACATTCATTCTACAACTCGTATGACCAAACAAACTATTCCAACATATATGTATGGGTACGTTTACACTACGGATGGTCCCCTTTTTGACCTAAATATGTCAAATCACTCTGAGCTACATTGGACCGATAATTTTCCTTAAGAGTCCAAAGTGGTAAAAGACCATACCATCTATTGTATGGTTTGTAGCTTGATGGTATGGCAATGGTAGATTTTATTAGGACTATATAAGGTGACTATGTGGATTTAGAGAGAAGGAAATGTCTATTCTTGAATTGGTGAGTTGCCATGCATGGAAAAAATGAGTGAAATTAGGTGAAAAATAGTGGTTACAACTTGCTAATGAAAATGAAACATGGGGATAGCAAGATTTAAGGTTGGATCAAGCTTGTACAGGTCCTAATAGACATGTTTGATGAGTTTATAGGGTGTGGCAATGTTGGAAACATCAATTTTCCTTAAAAACCTCATGAAAGTTGCTAAAAATGAAGTTGCACCCAAGTTGGATTTGAGGAGAAAAAGTGGCAAGCCACTATAATTTATTATATATAAATAGGAGATATTACAAAACCTGGTTCAAATGAGCATATCAACAAGAAAGAACTAGGAATAAAACCTTTGGTTGTAGCTCGATTAAGTACAAAAAGTTATTATAGAATTGTCTCAATAACAGTAACAAAGCATACACATGTATGACTAATTCAGCCTATGAGTTTCCAAAATATAGACACCTTTACATTTTAAACATACCCTTTATACAATGCCATACATTTGACCCATATTTCAATAAACATTACTGGATACAGATTATTCCCATACATGGTTATGACCTTTTTACATTGTTTCACATTTGAAAATTCAAATTCTACAATATTTTCCTATTGGAGGCATTCAAGGCACGATCTTCCACAATAGTAGTATGTTCACATTCTATACTGACAAGCACTTGTAAAAACCATCAAGGTAGTAGTTAAACCAATCTATATTATTCTAAATGACCTAATTGATGATGAGATGGTAATGCAAACTATAAAAGAAACTTATAATAACCAATCTATATTATTGTAATCTGTCGCATACCTCTCTAAAAGGATCAAAGTTGGCTATTGTTGCATTAGGTCCATGATCAATCGTGTGCCAGGAATATTGAAAAAGTGGGAAAATGAAAAATCTATACTGTCACAATAGAAAAGATGATTAGACTAAAAACTCTATATTGATCTAAACAACCTGAATGATGATGAATTGGTGATGCAAACTATAAAAGATGGTTAGAATAACCAATCTATTTTACTCTAAATGACACAAAATATGATGAGATGGTAATGCAAAATATAAAAGATGCTTATAATAACCAATCTATATTGTTGTAATCTATCACATACCTCTCTAAAAGGATCAAATCTAGCTATTGTTGTAGTAGGTCCATGATCAATCATGCCAGGAATATCACAAAAGTAGGAAAATGAGAAATCTATATTGTCACAATAGAAAAGATGCTTAGACTAACAAATCTATATTAATCTAAACAACCTAAATGATGATGAATTGGTGATAAAAACTATAAAAGATGCTTAGAATAACTAATCTACATTATTCTAAATGACACAAAATATGATGAGATGGTAATGCAAACTATAAAATATGCTTAGAATAACCAATATATATTGTTGTTATCTATCACATACCTCCAAAAGGATCAAAGTTGGCTATTGTTGCAACAGGTCCATGACCAATCGTGCCAAAATATCAAAAAAGTACATACAAAATATCACTATTAGAGACACCTGCATTGGAATAGTATACAAAATATCAGTATTAAATAAAGAACACTAATGAAATTAAGCATAATGAACATAAGAATTGTACCTTCCATTCTTGAAAATTTGATTCAAGTGTGCCTGAAGGGTCATCTCTTTGCTTAAGAGTATCCAATATTACTTCATGATCAACATTACTAAGTGACCATAGTTGGTTTGTCTTTGGTCTAGTATGATGCTACAACAACTTAACATTTGTTGCTATAGCAAGGTGTTAATACATGAGAATGGTTTTGTGTTTCTCATAGTCTTCAAATGCAGGTATGCCATTCTTTCTAACCATGTATGTTTGCAACCAAGTTCTTGCAACCAAAACTAAACCTGTATGATACATGAAACCATCATCATCTTCCATTGGTTATATTAGCTTATGCTTTACCCACACACATCGAGCCAAATCTCTCTTCATTCCCTTATGGTGCAACAAATACAAAAACATGTCCTGGTTGTAGTAGATCTAAAAGCTTATCGTAATCAACTAAAATTTCTATTGTGTCATTTGTCATGGATATTGTTTGAGATAAAGGAGTTAGATACTATGGAACCCATGTATCCACCCACTCACTTGACTCAAATTGATCCCACTTGCATTGAATACAACTCTGACAAAAATAAGCCAAATCTCGTGTCCAAATGGTCCATGTGTCTGCATATCAGCTTCAAAATTAATGCATCTTTGAAGAATCTTTGATTGTATGACAATCCAATCTACCTCCCAGTGTACCCTCCTCAACCAACCAAAAGAATCTGCACACTGTTGAATCAAGTGTCCCTCCCTATGACATTCTTGAACTACACCAATCAACAATAGAATGTGCATCATTGAATTTACCTCCTAAAATCTTCAATTGCTCCTTAACTAGATCTCTCTTTATGCATCCACCTAATCCATCATGCTCTCCTTTCCCATTCCCAACTTAAAAAAAACTACAAATGAGGTACACCCCTATCTACATGCATTCGACTCAACCAATAAAACATATGAGCATTCTTGAATTCACCTATGCAATTATCTAACCAAATGAGATGTCGACCCAATGTTATATCATGCTCTTGCAAGAACTCAAAAAAATTCTTGAAACAATGTTGGACATACTCAGACAAGTGATATCTATCATCACTCATCTTTCAATCCTCCTCTATACTATTAGGTGCATGTCTAAATGTTATGTGGAAAAAAATAGAAATCTGAATGGAATTGTAATATTGAGATTGTACCTCATTTTGTTGTTGCAATGTGTAGTTTTCTACAAAATTAATCACTAATATAATAGTGCCAATTGGAAAAGAGTCCTTACACATCCTAAATTTTTTATCCAACCATTGAGACCTATGACTATGCCTTGCATACTTGTAGAAAATATTGTCCTTATAATCTGAAATAAAATTACCAACACTGCATTTTTTTGTAACCAATTCACATCTACAACCTTCACCTCCACTCTGCAAAGTATATTTGACAATCTCATATCTCTTTTTCTCAAAAATATTCTTTCCAAATTCATGTTTGGAACTCTCATGAAAATATTTAACAAAATTTGAAAAGACACCACATTGTGAGCACTTCGCATTTAAACAATAATTTCTATAGACAAAGAAACCATCATCTCTAGAACATAAAAATAGATCTAGAAAGTCCCTTGATGATTTCAAAAGATCCATTGCACCACACTTCTACAACATTTCATTAGTATGCAAAGTATAATGGATATAGCATAATAGTTCATGTACATTGAAAACTCCATATGGTATTTGCAACAACAAGTATTACAAATCTTAAGAGGCACACAATAAAATGGCTTCAAACCTTCAAAATTCCTTTGTGAGATTTCCATATTTGGATGTTTTTCAATAAAGAATTTGAACAACATTGTTTGGCTTGATTCCTAGAAATGTTTATGATGTGGTGTACGGTCTCAATTTTGAATTTTTAACTTTAAAACATCCTTTGCATTGGGTGATACTCTAGAGTTATCATGCCAAAATTGTTGAATTACCTACTTTACATTATTAGTTAGCTTCTTATTAACACGTGGAAGCCTCCCAGAAAAATTCCATGTATCATTTTGAAGAGGATCATCTATTATTTCTCTTCTTCTGAGTGCTATATCCAAATTTTTATGATTTCTATCACAATCAATACAATTTTGTCTCATAAAGTCAACCTTTTTCAATTGATGGCTTACTAGGGCAGTTGTAATGACCCTTTGAGCAACTCTCTTATCCTTTTCCTTGTTATTTTTTCTAATAGACTTAAGAGCATTAAAAATATTTTTGACAATAACACAATTTTATTCGGTCTTCTTGTTCACACGAATCTTCAATTTGGCTAGCAAAGGTCTCATATTTTGCATCTTTAGCAATTGCACAAAAAGTTGTCATTGCTTGGCCAATGTCTTATTGCTAAAATATTGGTTAAAAAGTCTTTTAGCCCACAACCAAATAGTTCGTGTTGACCTCTTTCCTTCAAATTTTTTATAATGTTCTCATCAATTTCAAGTAACCATTTATGGGTTCATAAAGGTCTTGAATTTGGAATATGTCATTCTTCCACAAAAGGTTCTTCATTTCTCATGTAATCTAGTGAAACATAATTTACACTTGCTTGAAAATTATGTTCAAAATATTCATTTCCAACATTTTCACCTTGACCATTTTCAATATCAATTTGAATAATTTCATTCCCAATTTCAATATCATGTTCAACATCTTCAATTCCAACATTTTCACCTTGAACATTTTCATTATCAATTTCGATATTTTCATTCCCAATTTCAATATCATTTTCAACATCTTCAATTCCAACATTTTCACCTTGAACATTTTGATTATCAATTTCAATATTTTCATTCCCAATTTGAATATCATGTTCAACATCTTCAATTCCAACATTTTCACCTTGAATATATTCAATTTCCTCTTCACTTGAAAGACCATAGGGATCAAGTCACCAATATTTAACATACCTTGTCTTCTCTTCCTATGACCTTCTCTATCTCTTTATCTATATGCTTCAATTTTTTCTTTTGTAAGCTTTCTCTTACATTTTTACTTATGACGATTGCTACTCCCCATTATACCTCATAAAAGATGCTAAAAAATCATTGCTTATGACAAATTTCAGTAGAAGATGCTCCAAAAAGTTGATCTTTGTCTCTTCATATTTGAAACTAGGTGTCTATCGCCTGCAAAGCCTACAAACATAATATAGGGTCTATTGGAATGCATAAAATGACCCACATGGGGTTTTTCTATGGCCCACAAATCTAATATCCAATATAATATGATATTTGATTTGAATTTTTTTTTGTAATGGTATGATTTTAGGTCTACAAATCAGATATTTGATTCAAATCAGATATTCAAATTGAATTGGATATCCGATTTGTGTACACATAGACCTAAGGGTTAATAGTAGAGGGTAAAGGGTTTAAGGGTTTATGGTTTAGGGTATAGGGTATA